>LS851958.1:8473-57137 GCA_900490955.1 Micoletzkya japonica | reverse complement strand
AATACTGTATCTCAGTCTTTCAATTCAGCCGTCAACTAAATACTGCATCTCAGTCTTTCAGTTCACCTATCAACTGAATACTGCATCTCAGTCTTACATTTGACCCAGCAATTGAATACTGCATCTCAGTCTATCAGTTAACCTATCAACTGAATACTGCATCTCAGTCGTTCAATTCAGCCAAAAAAACTGAATACTTCATCTCAGTCTTTCAGTTGATATATCAACTGAATACCGCATCTCAGCCTTTCGATTGACCTATGAACTGAATACTTCATCTCAGGCTTTAGTTCAGCCAAGGTATGGAACGGTATCCACGTTCCACGAAGTGTCCAGCTCTGCTGGCCACTTCGTGGAACGTGGATACCGTTCCAAGTATACTGTCCAGCTCTGCTGGCCTTTTCGTGGAACGTGGATACCGTTCCAAGTATACTGTCCAGCTCTGCTGGCCACTTCGTGGAACGTGGATACCGTTCCAAGTATGCTGTCCAGCTCTGCTGGCCTTTTCGTGGAACGTGGATACCGTTCCAAGTATACTGTCCAGCTCTGCTGGCCACTTCGTGGAACCTGGATACCGTTCCAAGTATACTGTCCAGCTCTGCTGGCCTTTTCGTGGAATGTGGATACCGTTCCAAGTATACTGTCCAGCTCTGCTGGCCTTTTCGTGGAACGTGGATACCGTTACAAGTATACTGTCCAGCTCTACGTGCCTTTTCCTGGAACGTGAATACCGTTTTACTTGTAAGGATGGCTGCTTTCGACTTACCCTAATTACGCAAGGATGCCTGCAGAAATGTTAGGACAATAGTAGCCCATGTATGGTCTTTTCGTGGTACAGGTTACGGGTAGTAATAATAGTCTACTGCAAAAATATATCTTTACGAAAATTAGCTATCTTTATGTATGGGAGAGAAACTGCAGTAAAATTCCATCAATCCCTGCCGATCTCATGGAGTATTAAGCTTCTACCTTGTTGTTTGGATTTTTTGGTGAACTGATCGTTTCCCTGGGTATTCACTCTGATTTTCTTCAATAAAAATAAAGCTATTGGCGTAAACCATTTTAAGACGTTAGAAAATCATTAGATTTTTGTTTCCATACAACTTTCGCATAAACTAAATTTCCGTTTACAGCGGTTTTGAAAGAGAAGAGTATAAATTTAAGAAGAAAACTATTAAATGTAAAAATATTTTTAAAAAATAAACGTAATAACTTAATCACCCAACTGAGCCGGCCTAGTTCTATATATAAGAGATCACTATCACCCTCCACTCGCATCCATTGCTCTCCTCTCCCTCTTTGCCTTTTATTATAGAGTTACGCAGACGAATAATTTTGCCTTTCTTTCACTATTTTTTTCGTGTGAGACGGTTATGACTGTTACACGAAACATAATCATTGGGATGACTCGTCTGCCCAACTATTTCATTCCCCCTCTTCTTCCCCCCCCTCTTCCCTCGTCGTTATCTTCTTCGTCTTCAGATGCCAGACGACGACTTCGACCTGATGGCAGTGGAGGTTCCCTCGAGTATCCTCGACCGAGTCCTCGCCAGCATGCCTTCTGCTAGTAAGCCCCTTATTCTCTTGGATTACGGTAGCTACAGTATCTCGTATACAGTACTCCGTTCAGTTGAGACGTCGCAAGTGCTGGAGGAGTCGCGTATCGGAGTGGAGAACCTCCCGGTTATTGGATCACCAGTGCACTCCCCCCAGTGTAAGTTGTACTCGTTCCATCCATTCCCCCTCTCTTCCCTCCCTCCCATTCCCTCTGTCAAGTCTTCTCACAGTCCATAACCTCTCAATAGTTATTCCGTAACCCCGTTTATGATTGTCCCTCTTCCTCTTTTACGAGTCTTCTCTCTTCCCCTCTCCACGAAGAACGGACGGGATACTTGGTGCCGCGCACAACAACGCGGGAGAGATTTGCGACAGTACTGTATTTTACCCGGTTTCCGGAATCCGTTCTTAGCTTAACTACGGATACGGATCGCTGTAACGTTAAACTTGCCAAAATTTTTACGGTTATTTACAGCGAATACGCGATCAAATGGTTTGATATTCTCGCATTATGCCAAATTTAATGCTGTCTTTCGGCTCAATCGCGTTTGACTATGCTCTACTGGCTCTAAATAGGCGTTTTCCCGTGAAATCATTTCAAAACTGGTTACGAAATGAGCAGGCTCCCACACGGATTTTCCTGAGGATACCGTAGGAATCAATTTGTGACAAAATTGAACGATTTTACTAGGGCTCGGCTTTCGTCCGTTCTCCGTGTCCAGGACCGTTCATTTGAAGGAATCGCAGACATTGAAAATGCATTAGGCACGGCACACTCAGTTCGCGATAGCTAACATTTTAATTGTCAAAAAATTAAAAAATTTTGTATTTTTTTCGGTTCGAGAGTGTTACACCTTCTCCAAATATTGCTAGTTTCTAAATAAAAATAAATAAATTGGAATATATATTGAGATAATCACTATTTAAGTGCATTTTTAGCGGTGTACGGTAGAGATACCGTAGTTTCAGAGTGTTCCGTTTTTAGATGTAGGTCATGAACGTACGTGGTGTCTCTTCGCCTGCCTGATCATCACCTTCTCCTTCTCCTTCTCCTTCTTCTCTTCTACTTATTTCTCTTCTCTTTCAGCCGTCGATCTGGAGACTCCTCGTGTGGAGAGAAGGCCTCTTGTGGAGGAGAGAGAAGAGATGGAAGGTGAGGGGAGGGTTAAGGGGTAGAGTGGTAGACAGTGATGTGCAGCTAACTGGCTTGTTTTTGGGAATATTTGAAAATGCGGGTGCGGCCAACTAGAAATTTGCGGGTGCCATCTAAAAAGACGGTTTCTGATTTTTAGCGCTGGGCGTATGGAAATTCGTTAACAGCTAGTAGAGAGCTTTCAAACAAAAAAAAAGTTTGTGAAAATCGGCTCGGAATTGGTCGAAAAAGTTTGATTGGAACGACACTGGAATATTCCTGGAACATTCCACCCCAAAATTGTTATCTCTATTTAGCAACTTTTTGCACCCGCTTTTTAACTTTTCTAGGCCAGAATTTTATGGATATTTCAAAAAACCAAAATGCGGGTGCCGAATCTTTCAAATAATACGTGTTTTCACTGTTCCGCACATTATTCAGTTCGCGATAACTTCGTACCTGACATATACAGTATCTATGTGCTCATTTTGCGGGTCAAACTTTGTGTTTTGCTCACAAAATTGCGGGTGGCTAAGGAATATTGCACCCCACGCACATCACTGGTGATAGATGGTACAAGGATAGTTGGGGCATACGGTATTTACATAACAGAGGCTCTACTATCTTATATACAGCTTGAATCTCCACTATAATACTTGCACAACGCGAAGCGTATGCTCTAGTAAATAGAGGATATGGGAAGGAATAATACAGGGGTGACGTGATTAGTCTATAAGAGTATAAGAAGAAATTAGTTGTTTGCATTATGGGGAACACTTGAAGATCTCATTATATTCAATAGTGTTAACAGTTTTATTGTTAATTTTCGCTGTAAACAAGGAAAGAAGACTGATATAAGCAGAGAGGCGGAGGAGGGAGATAGAGTAGTAGTAAAGAAAAGACTCTGTTCTTCCATCTTTCTCTCTCTCTCTTCCCCCCCCCCCCCTCTATCCCCCATTCCCTCCCTTCAGTCTCCACTCCCTCCCCACCCCCTGATCCCCCTGCTCTGTCCTCTTCCGATAGAACATCCTCTCGAGCCAGTGAAGATACGGGATATCACGACGAAAGTGAAGGGATCAAGGAAAAGGTGAGGGCTACGGTAGGATTGTTTAGATGGAGGGTACTGTTGATGGAAACAGACTTATCCATTCCAGAAAGAGACGAAACGAACTATTGAAAAGAAGAAGAAGATGGAAAAAGTTGTTGCGAAGCCTGTTGAGGAACGACCTAAGAAGGTTAGATAGGGAAGTGATACGGTAGGGGAGAGGAAGGGGAGTACGGTAAGGAATGGGAGTAGAAAGAGGGATACTGTAGGTGGGAAGGAGAGGAGGTAGAGGGGAAGAGTGCTGTATTGAGGAACGAGCCCCTCTGGTGGCTACCCCCTCTGCACCCAAGTTTCCCGTTAAACCGAAGGCCCCTTCGAAGCATCAATTGAGTGAGGTTTTGCGAGATTAGAGAGTTGAAATGGGGAGAGTGATTGGACAGATTGTCTTGTTTGTACTCTATCGTATGATATTCAGTGATGGAGAAGCTGAAGGCTTCCATTGAAGCTGAGAAGAATGCACCGAAGAAAGCAGCCAAGACCAGAATGTCCCTCTTGCCTCAGGCACCGACTAATGAGACGAGTGACGAGAATGGTAAGGGAAGACTTAGTCTTAGTTCCTTAGGGAGTTAGGGAGACCCTTATGGTTAGGGACACTCCCCTTAAGTCTCTCCTTATACCGGAGGGCCACTCCCTCTATTCCATCTATTGTACATTCTCTACTTGAATTGCCTTCTCATTCCCCTTCACTCTTTCCCTCTCGCTTTGCCTCTTTTTGGCACCATTTCGAATGCATCAAGGACCTTGTGTAGAAGGGAAGAGGAGAGGGAGGGGATAGAGAGGAAGGGGAGGGAAGAGTCTTTAGTCATATTCATGAGTGTATCCTTGCAGTCTACAGTGTATCCCTTGCCTTCCCTTCTCCTTTCATCTATGATCAGTCCTCCCTTCACTCAACCCTTCTCCATTAGCAGTTGTACTTCTTCTCACCTTCCTCTTTCTCTTCCTCTTGCTCTCTCCCCTCTCTATCCCCCTTCCCTCTCTCGCCCTCCGTTCCCTCCCAATTATCCCCTCCATTCTCCCTTCAGGTATGGGTATCTCTTCTCGAGTGCCCTCAGATAAGAGCAAAACCCCTCTGTCGTCCCGTCAGCCTTCTTCTCTCTGCAATGGTCCCTCAACGACAACGAAGAAAGCCTCCGGTTCCTCTCGACCGGCTACTTCCTCCGGTTAGTTTGATGGTATTGATATGACGCTACACAGCCACCTCTGTCTAATTGTAAGTGGAGTAGTGAAGGAGAAGCAGTCGTTTCCCCCGTTCATTCTTCATTAAGTATTAGTTCCCCTTGTGACTCGTCTACCAGTCTCACCTTGTTGTGATAGCAGACAACTGCCTTATCCCCATTCTCCATCCCCTTCATCTTCCCCCTTTTCTCAATGTCTCTCCCAATCTCTCGCTCTTTTTCCTCGTTTTCTTGCATTGCGTCCCTCGGGGTGAAAATGTGGAGAGAAGAAAAAGAAGAAGGAGAAGGAGTAAGATGAATGATTGCAGTGGCCATGAAGAGGGAAGAGAAGGGGAAGGAGGGAGGGGTGAGGGGACTCGCGAGGAATGCTAATACTACGACCAGAACAGGTGCGATTTCGGGGAAGGGCAGAACGGGGTAATAGCATATCATGATAGTCATCCTTATCTCTCATACTCTACCATGGTTAGTGCTCTCACAAAAGAATTTGTTGCAAGTATCTTTCAAGGCAGGTAGTATGAAGATAAATGTAAACCAAAACGGTCAGAAGGTACTACTGATTCCACTGCTGTAGCTAGGAAAACAGCAGTTTATTAGTGTGAAGAAGAAGGTTAAAGGTAAATGCTGGACATTACAGTACCCTCGTCCAAGCCCTCTTCATCTTCTTCTTCTTTTCCCACTTCTTCATTCGCTCCAAAAGTTGGACAACCGAAGAATGTGAATGGAGCAGTTGTGAATAGTGCGAGGAAGAGGAATACAACGAAGGAGACAGGTGAGTATACTGTAGATGGAAGTGTGGGTACGGTAGATACATAAGGGATACTGTAGGCGAGGAATTATGTGTAAAGCGTTTCATACCATATTATTTTGAAGAATATCGTAGGAAGCAAGTAAGCTGTACGGTATACGTAGAATAATTAAAGGAGAAAAATGAGTGTGGAGGGTGCCCCTCTTATTAATCCTCAGCTATTCTTGCAGTACCGTCCTTGAATTAATACGATTTTTTTGAAATGTAGGAGTACTTTTACTTGACATTCAAATGACATTGTATAGTGTCTTCAGAGGGAGGGGGGTGAAGCATGCTTAGTCATCCCTCATAGGATTCGTACAGTTGATGAGATGAAGTCGTCTGTCCTTGTCGATGACGTCATCACCATCTACCGTAACCCCCTCTTACAGTAGACGAGCAGACGAAGATTCGACGACTGAAAGACGCGACGAATTGTGCCTTGGCTTTGGCTGTGACACTTCAATTGGTACAAGAGGAGAAGAGACGAACCGAGGAAATGCTAGTGAAGGAATACGATGATAAGGGTGCGCACTCTCTCTCCCCTCTGCTCCCCTGCTGTTATACCCCTGTCTTTGAGGCTAACTCATTCCCGTTTTAATTTAGTGTTAAATATTTTTTTGTAATTTTACTTTGCTAATCTATTATACGTGATGATAGCTTTATCTGAACGATTCCCCCTCCCAAGGAAGTGCAATCCCTCTCCTTTCAGTTTCTTCTCAAACGCGGGTTGATCATCTTCTCGCAGCTCTGGCTGATATGGAAAAGACGAAGAGGGAAGAAATGGAGGAATGTGAGGACTTTTAATGGTTGTGGTGGGATGAGGTAGAGGAGAGAAGAGGGACGAGGGAAGAGAGGATGATACACAGTCTCGACTGTTACTGGTGAACTGTTGTGATAGGATTACTCTACGGACTCCCACCTAATCTCCTATGCTTATTTCATCGCGTCAACGAGTGTCTTCTGGTTTCTCTCGTCCCGTACCCTCTCTCTCTCTCTCTCTCTGTTCCCTCTCTCCCTCTCTCCCCTTGTACCTCCTCTCTCTGCACTCCCTCCATCCTAATCATCTTTGTCCTTCTAAACCCGAGCATGATGCCAGTTTCCTTAACAAACAGACACACACAACCATCACGTGTAGGCCTGTCCTTTTCCTGTGCCTCTTTCTCTCTGCACCCTCGTTGTCCCGTCTCCCTCCAGTCCCTTCCTCTATCTCTCCATCTCATCTTCCCTCGAAGCACCTTGATCCTCTCTCCCTGCTTCCTCTCTACAAGGGAATAGTTGTCAATCGGTTCATCTTTCCCTTCTCGACTTCCCTCCCCTCTGCAGTGCTTCCCTCCTCTCCCCCTTACCCCCTATCACTCCCTCTCCCTCGTATGTCCCCCCTCCGAGGTCTATCCCTCTCCCTCGTCTCCTCCTTCCTCCTCCTTCTCCTCTACATCTCCTCTGACCTCCCTCGTCGTCCCCCCTTCTATCATATTCTTCTTCCCCTTTGTGCAACTCCCATTATCATAGCCTTTCTGGCAGGTGAGTTATTAGTTTGACTAGGTAACATTGGTCGCTAAGGAGAATGTCTGTTATATAAATGCAAACTTTCCAATTTCACCTTTTTTGTTTAAAATGATTTTTATAGTACACCAAGCGAATGAGAAGACGATCAAAGCAGTGAGGAACGAACTGTTGAAACAGGTTGGTTTAGTTGACTATTGGGGTGGTGTTACTGTATGGATGAAGTACGGTATAAATAAATATATTCCTCTCGTTTGAGAGTGAAGCACGCGAAGTGGCCCATTGTCAGTTGATTGAAGAGGAAAAGGGACGACATGAGGGGGAAGTGGCGGAGTTGGTGAGGAGACACCAGAAGGTGAGGGGATTGAGGGGTGGCAATTGCATTAATATTATTATAGTTATCGTATTGCTAATGAGATCGTCAATGAGTTACGTAACAGAAAAGACTGATTATCAGATTACTCATGCCAAATGATCCGAGAATATTGCATGGCGTAGTGTTGATTTGTTGCGCGAACCGAATACCCTGGGGCTGTTTGGTAGAAATGATTGCATCTCTTATGTAATATCTCATGGGCAGACGTGTGCTTTGCTCGATGAGAAGAACGCAGAGGCTGAGAGGATGATCGAGCAGATACAGAGTGAGAAGAAGACACTACACAATGCACTCGCTACTGATCATGACACCAAAGTACAGGTAAGGGGGATACGAAGTACTAAGATACGGAGATATCGTTGACAAAGAAGTTCCGCCAATCGTCTCATTTCTATTACCGTAGAGAGACGGTATGAAACAACGGTATAAGAGAGTGCAGACAAAGTAGGAATGAGTTTAATATTTTCGTCAATAATAAGAGGAAGGATCTCTTTAAGACGCTCTCGCAAGAGATCAGCTCTCTCAACACGGCATTGCAACTCAAATCGACGGAAATGAAGGAATTGCGGTTGAAGAATCAGCATCTCATTATGAGGTACGATAGCACCTTTCGCTTACGCTACTTAGTTTTACTTTTCTCTTTTTGTATGATGATTATTTTTATCTATAAAATTATTCAGGGTTGATGAGATTCCTGCGAAGGATC
The DNA here is from genome assembly GCA_900490955.1 of Micoletzkya japonica. NCBI lineage: Eukaryota > Metazoa > Nematoda > Chromadorea > Rhabditida > Diplogasteridae > Micoletzkya > Micoletzkya japonica. The sequence continues at coordinate 48,793 of LS851958.1, read as the reverse complement.
TGGAGATTACGAAGTTGAGGCATAAGATTGTCGAGTTGAAGTTGCAATTGGATCAGAAACATGAACGGGAGAAGTGAGTGGGGGTAGAGGAGGAGTGGAGAGGAGAGGGCCGGGGGTGGGGAGAAGGGAGGAGGGTGAGAGATAGGAGGAGATTCACTTGTGGTCCAGACGAAGAGCAAGAAGGGATCGATCATTGTAGGCTTCTCATTCAACAAAACGACGAACTTCGAAGAAGAGAACGTAATTCGACGGCCCTTTCTGAGAGTTACAACAAACAACTCGACCTTCTCAAGTTCCGACTGGGACTCTCTGAAGACGAAGAGCAGAATGGTGAGTGACCGATAAACGGGGGTTACCGTAGTGCCTTGCCCTCCCACTTACCGTAATCTTCGGTGCAGGAGACCTCGAGAGTTCGGCGTATTTCTCGTCGCCTACGGTCAGAATGAGGAATGGAGGGGAGAGTGCAGAGAGGCCGTATTCCTATACACTTCCGTCGTCTGCGAGGACACCTCGTATGCTTTAATTGATTGAACGAATCGTGACATATGTAGGAATGCTTTTTATAGATCGGATTATTACTATTGCAATTCAGACCGTAGTTCGGAAAGTGACGAAATGCTGTCTCGGTCCGTCATGGGAATGTTCTCTGCCAATCGAAACACAGCCAAAGTCTCTGCATTGGATGAGGATGTCATCTACGCCCCCGATGCTATTATCAGTCAGTTAACAGCTTCCCTTGATATTCTTCTCCTTATATTTTATTTATTTATTTATTGAATACGTTCACACGTATCCTGATATAATAGCTTCTCCTGATATTCTTACCGTATCCTCTTCAGCAAGTGGTCAACGGAAATTGTGTTTTGCTGAAGACGATTCACCCATCACGGCAGAAAGGTGAATTTAAAGGGTAACCTTGGTTGAAAGTGGGAATCTTTGGCATGGTAAAGTTCTAGAGAGTTATTATGTGTAGGTTGAATCACACTTATCAAAAGCTGAGCGAATCGCTAAGCTTTATCCGTTCCCTTATTGCGAGAAACGTATTCTAATATGCATGGATAGGTATAGGAGTAAACTGTTATTCAACCCTCCTTTCCAGCCCCATCACATCAGTCTCAGTGTGCGGTCCATCCGACTCAGGAATCGGTATCTAGTCCCTCCCCTTAATCTCTCATCAAATCCTCACTTCGATCTCATCTCCAATCGAGTATTCTACTACTACGCCCTGTGTTTCTCGCTATCGCCTTGTATTATTTATTATTGATTGTTTGTGCTAACTTACACGATTGCGGTAAGAGTCGCTTCCTAACAAAGTGAGAGCTAACGCGCTAACGATAAACTCATCATTTCATCATACCCTGGTTGGACAGAAAAGGGAGGAAATGAGATCATTTATCAGTTACACACGGGCACTTCACGTATATCATAGGGACAACAATCACAACAAGGAAGTATAAATAGAAGTGAGCGTATTACCAGTCTTCAGTCGAATCACTGTCGTTTCCACATCGAATGATCTTCTTCGCTGTCTTCTTCGGTTCCGATCTCTTCTCTACAGTAATGACCCCTGACCGTGCCAATCTTCCCTCCAGAGTCTCTGTTTTGAACTCGTCGTGGCCTCCCTTAAAATCAAATGCCCATAACAATTTTCAAGGAAATGTGGATGATGAAAAGGTAATTGAAACTGACGAGGTCATCGAATCCACGGATGTAGTCGACTGTATTCTGATTGATGATTATGGCGATTGTAGGGATGACTCGAATGTTCAGTCGAGTTGACAGGAACTTGGCCTTAAAAAAGGAATTTGTGAATACCGATGAGAATGTTTGTTATGCACGGAATGCATGAAATGAGATACCTTTTCAGCATCGATTTTGATGAATCGAACTCCGATGTACTTGGGGGCGAGTCTTTCAAAATGCTTATCGACGATCTTTGATCTCTCAGATGACGACGTGTAGAAGAGACACACGACCTACAGTAATCCTTTGTTAACACAGTAAGCAGTTCATCGCCTACAGCAGCCCAATGGTTGTCAGAATTATTTCTTCTGCTTCTCACCATTTCTTTTGAACCCCGTATCCATTATGCACAGTTAACTCCCCTTCCCCTCTCCATCTACCGTTCCCCTTCCATTAACTACAGTACTCGAACCTTGTCACTCTTCTTCGTAGCGTTAAAGAACTCCTTTTCATCGGCAACTTCCTCGTATTTTCCGTGGCCGAGTGACAGTAATTCTTGCTTTCGACTCTAAATGCACCCAGTACCACTCATTGTCAGATGCATAGCATAATAGTCCCGTCAACATATAGTACCCTCATCTCATACAGTACCAACATACAGTAACCTCCCCTCCCCTCCCTTAACCCACCTGATTCTTCTTCATAGCATCCATCCTTCTTCTCCGTATCTCTTCCAGATCATCTTCATCCATATTCTCCATTCTCTTCAACTCTTCATCCACCTCAACCCTTCCTTATCCCCTTCAATTTCATCATTCTCCCTACCTGTTCTTCCACAATCTTCACAGCATTCGCTAGTTGAGCCCCGAGGGCAGCTTCGAGTCCACTGGCCATCTTAGCAAACTATTACGAGGGAATCAAAAGAAGGTACTGCAACCGGGTAACCATGGTCAGACGCGTTGCGTACGCGACGCGGCTGATGGAATGGGTCAGAGGGAGGTGGAGAGGACAGATGAATGCATAAGAAAGTAGGGGGGGGGTCGACTGAGACGATTGGAAAAAGGAGAAGATGGGGATAGCGACATGATTTATCGTCGTTTAGTGTTTGAAGAGACATTGTTCCGAGGGAAGAGGGCATCCATCCGGGTGGTTGAGATGGAACCAACACTGACAAGTCTTCGCCTTATCCGTCCTCTTCTTGTATTCCTCCCTCCAATCCTTCAGACAAACTTGGCCGCCGACAATCTTCAAGTCTATGAGATAGTAAGTACCCCACTCCTCCCCCTACTCTGAATATCTGATGTTGATTCTTCAGGAAGGTCTGCACCCCTCCACACTGTTCCTTCATCGCCTTCCTCTCCTCGCCTGACAACAATTGGACAATCGTCGAGATCGGAAGCATCGCGCCCTTCCGCCATCTTCAATTAACCCATTACTATCAATGTATGCAAACAAGGGAATACGGTAACTCGACTGGATACAGTAACCAACCCATTGGAAGTTTCCTTCGAATCCTTCATCAACTTCTCGAATACTCGATTAATCAGGTCGTTCCTCACACTAACCGGCAACATAGAACAATTGCGTACCTGCAATCCTTAGCCTACCGTACCACCTTTCAGCAATACAGTACCTTTTCAACTTTGTCCCTCGGTACGAATACAGTACTCGGCTTGCTTTTAGTGAGCATTCGACTGATGATTTCCTCCAGATTAGGGTTGAGCCCTCCTTCGGGTATCGTGCATACGATAGCAGTCTACAATGCCCTACCCAACCATACCCTCCACATTACAGTATTCCTATCCCTTAACTACAGTACCCCATCACTCACCCTCTTCGTACTGGGAATCGCCAATCTGTCTACTTCCACCTGGTACCCCAATCCCTCCGATATCTCTTTGACGTGAACAAGAAGACTCTGAAAAGATATGAAATAATAATAAAGTGGAGAGAAGAGAGTAAAAATGAGACTAACGTCATATGCACTCAAATTAGTCTTCTTCGCCAGTTTGCCGTAGAAATCGAAAGGACAACAAGGAAGCAAGAAAAAGGGAAGGCTCAGTCTTAATATTCATTAATTAGAGAGACTAATGATAACATTGAAAAAATGACTAAGAACGAAGAAGAGAAGAAACCTTGCAGCCATAACAGGAATCCATGGAGAGAGTTCATCCGAGTGATTGCCTATCAGATAATCAACGTCTGAGGGAAGTCCCGCGTCGGGAGAAGAAGGTTCGATGGTTGACTCGAGCAGTTCGGCTACAACACAATGAGTACAGTAATAAAATACAGTAACCCGAGTGAAGATACAGTAATCTAAGAGTGGACTAGTTAACGGTACCCCAGCCTTGACTTACTTCCATGTAGGAGTCCCTTCCATATCTTCCTTTCCCGTAGGTCGACTCCACATCCGTTGTATCCGAGTTTGTTGAGGAGAAAGACCAAGAGACCGGAAGGGCAGCCAATCTCATTGTCAGTATGAACACTCCCCACTCACCATTCCCACAACCAACATCAACGAATTTGGATGGAGACCATCCACGGCCCTTCCAGAGAACCTCAATTAACGAATTAATTAACTTGGTGGCAAGGCTAATATAATTACATGTAGAAGATAACCATCATATTAAATGGACAAATAAAAAGACCTACCGATAAATACGTAGCAATTCCGCAATCCTCGTATACAAATTTCTCTGCAGAAGTCTTCTCAGTCCAATTCTGTGAGATAGAATTCGCAATGAATAGCAACCTATGCATACATTAAATATGGGCTGGCCGAAGTCTTGTTTGACTCTTCGATACGACTTACAGTACTCCTCGACGTCAATAAGACTGTTGACAGAGGCATTGTCGAATCGAACAGAACCTTCTGTAACCGAATGACAACTCTTCTAAGAGTTTGGGAGAGGCATTGGATTGAACTATGATATTAGTTTAATGTAGTTGAAGGAATCATACCTGAAGATACCCTATGAGTGTAATCCGTTATGATATTCCGAGTCCATCTCGACAGTGCAGGTCCATAGTCAGTTTTGATCCAGTCAATTCTTTCTGTCTCCTGACTTCGGATTTCCAGAACACATCTAGAGAAAGCAGTTAAATGAGGACATGAATAGACTCAACTCTTGCTCGGGCGATCGATAGATGAAGATACTGTAGAGTACGGGGATATGAGGATGCTTGGCGCCATCGAGACATTTACTGTACATCAACACAAGACCATCTGAAAACATAGTGTAGTTTCCCCTGCCTTATCGATACCCAACATTTATCCTACGACCCACATCTGGAAGGGCGTATTTTAATGAATACTTACCCTTGTCGATCCAAGACAATTCATAGCATTGCTGTGAGAAGATTTCATTCTTAGCAACCAATTTCCGGAGCTAAATCAAGGGACAGGAATGGACAACTATCAAGTAGCCAACCTCTCCAGTCCGTCCATCAAAGTGCTGGATAACATCCTTGTACAGTTGACTGTCCCTCTCAATGGGAACTGAGCCTGCCAACCGTCTATTCACTACATGGATCTTCTCTCGACTAATGCGAACTACCTGAGTGAGCATTGTTAGAGGGTAGAAGGAAGAGTGGAAGGAAACCTCGTGAAGAACGTAGTCAAGGTTGTATTCTGGGTGACACGGCATACTCCAAGTGTAGACAACATGTCCCATCGTGTGATCATGCGAACGCAGATCTACTGCACAAACACGTGAAGGAGTAAGCTAACAGGTAACCGTATATTAACTGTCTCAATGCTAAGGTTGGCAATTGTAGTATTCTGTTGGAAAGAACCAAAACAAAGACATGGAGAACGGGATAGGTAATATTTATAAGATCAAACAATACATCCTTACATAGACTATTGATATGACTGACTCCGTGAGGGGAAATAACCGTAATTAGATTGTTGTGATGAGTAAGGTGAGGGTAGCAATACATGAGGGGAGGGATTGGAACCGGGATACGGAAGTTGTCTTTGTGTTCGTGTCTCGCGCGCACTCCTCTCCCGTTCACTCTGCTTCGCCTTCTTCACTTCCTCTGATCGAAGCAGCTTAATCATACCATTCTAACGTAACCCCAGCTGAGTCTACCGTATGCCCATGCTATCACGAAATAACAAACCTTTCGAACGATGAGTCTTTTTCCGTGCACGATGTTGACACTCTCCACTGCGTCGTTAACTGCGCAATCGCTTTCAAATGTGACAATGGCATAGCGCGGCACTCCGTTTGAAGTACTCTACAATACGGTGACTCTCCCATTCATCCATTCCAAAACAAGCTGATCGAATCCAATTTCTATCAATCAACATAGTATAATACCTCCATTTCCACCTCCTTGACTGCTCCTGAATTGGAGAAATGTGTAACGAGCACGTCTTCCGTTATGTCTTCTGCTCCAATGAACGACACGAAGATGCGTTTAGAGGGAATACCGTACTCGAATTCGTCTGAGTTGCCCTATCCAGACTGTGAGTGTGCACATAACAGTCTGTCTCACCGTGAACAGTCTTTCCACTCGTATCTTAGTTCCATGCATGAAATGAGTAGTCGATGCTACTCTTTCAGCTGCATCGGGGGTACTGTAAGACACGAATGCTAGTCCTTTGCTCACTCCGTCCTCCTCAAAACGTTCATTTGCATTGAACAAGGAACACAGATAGTCAGCAAGGCTAATTGATAGGGTAAAACTACATATCTAAAAGCTTATCATTGCGAAAAGGAAAATGAAATAAAAATTGGACACGGCAAAACTCTAAGACGGGTCTAAAACGGCACGCGGTGAACTTACCGTAGTTAAAGAATGCGTCAGGGTTTTCAGGGATTTTCGTGGTAGTCAGCTTTCTACAGTATATATAGCTATCAGTCCAACTGTGTCAAATTAATTATTGCTTAGTATTTTCATCATAATCAGCTACTTTTTTTGTGTTTTAGCTGCCTTTCGCTTTTATATCGAAAGAGTAGACGATATTGTATGTCCTTAACGTGATTTCAGTCCACTGTTTTTCCAAAATTTTAGGTATGGAGTCCATAACCTGTCCAGTGCACTAAGTACGATAATACATATCTGGAAAAGTACATGTGCTACGAAAAAAGTATGAAAAGGTACGGAAAACATAATAGGAAAATTAGGCTTGCATCGATTAAATGTTTTTGTTCCGAGCGTCGCCCTAGAATTTGCTACCTCCCGTGCCGTCTCTAAGCCAAATGAACCCGTCAAAAATGGCTTGTTCGACTTGCCGTGTTGGAGAAGTGAAAAACTTTGCAAATTCCAAACTTTTTAAAAACTCTTCCTCTATACTGCAAGCTATGATTTGTACACACTTTGTTTACTTAGTTTCTTAGTTATCATTCATAATAATATTAAGCTTTTTCCTGACAACTGGCGCAGCTGACAATGAGCATAACCACCAAACCGAGGCAAAATTGCAAAATAATTAATTGTATAAGTCCGAGACTAAAAAATTTAAGTAAATAGCAAGGCAGTTGATAGATTAAATACCTTAACAATCCGGCATTCCATGATAATCCCAAACTGCGAGAAGTATATGCGAAGGCTTTCCTCGGTAGTTGATGCTTGCAAGTTTTCCACACAGAGACGACATCCCGTTTGAGGCAATAAGGGGATCGACATATCTGCAGCAAACAAGAATTAGAATTAGCATCATGGAGCGTGAAACGAACAAGATAAAACTGAAAGAACGAAATTCAAATACAAGCGACAGAGCAACAATCTGCCCCTTTTGTACTAAGCTGCGTTACGGCAGTTTTACGGTAAGTTTAAAAAACGATTATTTTAAATATAAACTGAAGATTGTTTTTTGTTTTTCTATATTTTTTCATAAAGAACAGGCACAAAATGACATATAAAGCGAAATAATATCTTAACTAATATTGAAAAGATTTGCTTGTAGATGCCTCTCGCAACGAATGTTGGCATACGGTAATTATATTTGGGTTGTACTCCACAACTTCCTTCAAAAGTAGTCGAACTTCTGCGGTAGATGAGACTTCCAATGGCATGATCTTTAGCGTATAAACATTGCATTATAAGATCAACTACGACGGTGAGTGTTTGTGAAATCAAGGAATAACATACATCACTTCAGGAAGTACCTCTTTTCGGTTCATGAACAGGTTTCAAACGAATGCGATGAAGATTGCGTTGCAGATGTCGAAAAGGTCTCCAACGAGTGATGTTGAAGACTCTAATTCGATGGAAGATGATTTCAAACCAAGTTCCTCGAAAAAACCGCGAATCGTAGCTTTTGAGCCAGTTCGACTCATATCGGTATCAGGAGTGGTTAGTTGTTTTCAGTGCATCTTACTGTGTTTGGTGGACCGAAGGTGATAAATAAATATACTTAGTCAACGAAGAACATTACTAAATTTGAGTAGATTACTTAGCGAAACGAACGATAGCCAATCAGGCCGATCTGGTGAAGTTTTTTGTAGTTATCACATTTTTTTTGTGAAAAAGGATTCATAAATAATTTAGAATTATGGTTATGCATAAAAATAAAACTTAGAAGTAAACTTATGTACCAGTAAAACAAAATAACTTTAAGAACGACATCGATCAACGAGTGGACAGGTTCAAGCTTGTGAAACTAGCTGAAAGGTTGAAGTTCAAGCAACGATTGCTAGAGGAGGAGAAGAGGAAGGTAATAATAATCAAATGAATCTGTGAAAGAGGTTTTTAAGGTGGAAAGGTTAACTGCGCGACAAGACAAGGATGACAATACGCTATGTACGATCAATCGGCATTGGAATCGGGTTGGTGTTATTTATTTGACTCCACTAATGAGTAATTTGATTGTAGTTGGATCTGGACATACGGATGACGTTGTCTCGATTAGGAGGAGGGGAGGTGGTAGTTAGTCAAGAAGGGGAAGGAGAGTCGTCGGCTGAATTCCTCGGTCAAATCGCGCAGATGGACGATGACGAATGCGAGAAGACGTACGATGCACGAGTATCACATACGTACGATTTGCTTTATTCATTTATTCATTTATGGAGTTGTTATTAATAGGAACACTTTATTTCCTAAAATAAGGCGAAATCAGCTAATGAAGAACCTTGATATGAAAAAAGTCTACACCTGTTTTCAGCAAAGCTAAGTAACATTGAGATTATTATTTTAAATGGTTTGTTAAATAAATAAAGCGTATTATTTTAAATGGTTTGTTAAATAAATAAAGCGTGGCTAGGTATAAAGAGGCTGTTTTAAGCTTTATTTAGCTTGAAATATGAATATAACTTGTTTTGGGGCTTGTAATTTATAGCCAGACTAACATCTATTTTACAGGCAACGTCTAGCTTCGCAATTGGTGGATTTGGAATCGAGGAGAAGTGAAAAGTTCGCTTCGTTATGTAAGAAGATAAAGGAGGCGATAGAGAAGGCAGGAGAATCAGCTGGTTGGTAGAATGGTTCGGTGAGGGATAAAGGAAGTCCCCTCAGGAGATGGGGATATTTGGGAACACTGGGGTACGAGCGAGAATGTGCTCAATTTTAGTGTTCCTATGATAAACTGAAAGCTTAGTCTCAAATTAGCAACGTTCATTTAAAATGAATGTTCGGGGGTAGTCTACCAAGATCACGTCCCTTTACTTTCCAGTGCCCTCAAATCTAACTCAAATCCAGCAATATATTTGAGTTGCAATAGCAATAGAACACGAATTTATCTTTTTAAAGAGGTATCATAATGTAATTTTGACATTTTATTTGATTGGAAAATGTGAAAAAACTGGTAAAGGTGAAAGATGTTAGCTAAAGAATATAAATATATATATTGAGAAGACTACAATTGAGTATCCTGTATTTCCTGCAGGAATATCGACAGATCTGGCTGAGAAGATTGCTTCCCTCGCTGAAGAGAACAAGCAACTCGCACGATCTGTACACAAGTTGCAACTAGAAAGTCGAGAACTCAGCTTAAAGGTATTCCTTTCTTTGATGGAGTGAAGAATGGACAAACACCTATTTACTCATGGAAGGTTCTCGTAAAGGAAATCTTGAGATGAGTTTGTAGCTAAAGTAACAAAAGTGTGAAAGCCAGAAAATTGGGTAGAATTTAGAAAGTTCAACGAAAGCGGAAAAAATGGTTTGTTTCTCTCCGAAATGTAGAGTTTGTTTTGTCTTCGCTCGAGGTTTTGACTTCTCCTTGTAAATGAGGTATTACAGGCCAGAGAAAGGGAAGATCGAATAGCTTTACTGGAGACGAAGAACGAAGAGTTACGAACCGAATTGGATGAGAAAGACTTCGAATTACAGGTTTACTTTTTAAAGAGACTTGATGAAGAGCCTCAGGGCATGCAAAGCATTGAATACTCTCTTCATGAATACATGAATACTCTTTTCACTTTTACTATTACGTTGAAGTGATAACTGTATGTTATAGAAAAGTTGGAGAAGAGAAGAGAAGTTGGACATGCGATTGGGGCAAATGGCGAAGGAATTGACAGAGAATGAGAAGAAGGTGAAGCCAGAGAAGATTGAAGCGAATGGAGTTCACGAGGCCGGACCGACTGCTGATATTTCACAGACTAAGGTTAGACTTACACTTGAACCTCTTTCTTCCATCTACGATATGCTGCCGTTGATTTAATGGATAACTGTAGAAATTATTACGAGCAATTGAGATGAGATTTCATCTCTACTTGAAAATCTATCGATGTTCCTGAATTTATGAACGAGCTCTTGAGTTTGTAAAGATGTGGTCATTTGCAGTTGGAAGAATTACAATGGGAACTGGAGACCGCGAAGGAAACGTTGGCTGTGAGACTGCAGGAGATGACTGATATGAATGAGAAGAGTGCGGAGATGACTGCTGAGCTAGAGAAGACTAAGATGGAGGTACGTTCCTTGAGGGCAACTCTCTTACTCTCATCTAGCTATTCATGGTATACCATGTGGAGTCGGGAATATCCGTAAGCCACAAAGGGTTTCTTTTCTAGAATATATCTAAGTGTATCTTTGTAGCTCCGTCACATTCCGAGTTCTGTGATACGAGAAAGTGAAGAGTATGTGAATCTGCAAGCTTTTTACACTCTTATGGTGGAGGAAGTGCAGAGGATGAAGTGAGTAGAGAGTTGAGGGAAAAGAAGGGAAGAGATGGTTTAAGGGAGGAGAAGGAGTCGTTGTATCAACAGAATGAAGAGTTGAAGAAGAGACATGAAGAACAAGTGAAGGAGATGGTTAGGGAGGAACAGATCTCTCAGAGTAGACTCATGCACAATTCGGCCGAATTGGAGAAGAATCTGGCTGAGGTGAGGGAATGGTATTCGTAGCTTGAAAAAGCAAATGTAGAATTGTTACTTTAATTATGTAAATAGCATGAGTTATGGAATATGTAAACGTCATATCAGTGTATCCAATGATATGTCTTGTCTTGAGGTGAGGAAGGATTTCGAGAAGTTGGTTTGCGACATGGAACATGTGGCTGAAGCACAACAACAGCTTTCCAGGGTTCGTCCTCTTTCTTTTTTATTTTGTTTCATTAATACCCTTTACAAAAACGTGTAAAATATCTTCTTGTATGCTGTGTACTCTATTGTTGCTCCAGATAACTATTACTAGTCTAGTCCGTGTTATCTTCTACTTCTACTGCATTCCTTCAGGAGAACCACGGCGCAGACAGTGTCTTGGACTATGCTCAGATGTGGGAGACACTGAAGAATCAGCAGACTGTCCTCAAGGCAGATTCGGCCAGGATGAAACACAAGTGGCAGGATGCAGTTAGTGCGCTCATGAAGGTATGCACTCTCTATCGCTTCACTTATTCTCTTTATTGGCTTAGTTTGAAAGTGTCCTTGGAAGGGAATACAGTAGAACAGTTTGCTATGCTGTAGTAATAGATTTTAAGGTGTAGCATTGCTCTAGAGCGTTAGATCCGCCAATAATACAAGACAAGTAGTATATCGCTTTCCTAAATTCAGTACCAAGCTAAATTCGGGAGTGAAGTGGCTCGTCTGGAGAAGTTCCTACTCATTCCGTTATCCGAGGATGTTCCCGTATGTTCATTTTCACTCTTCTCTTCATACATGGGACGATTTATTGATATATTTTGAAGAATAGGGCTTCTACTATACAAATTGTTTATTACCTTTTGGTTTCACAGAATTGGACCCCAGTACGTAGATCAATGGCAAGCCAACACATCGTTCGGGAAAAAATACAAGTTGATGTTTTTGTATAGGAAATATTATTATAATTATTATATAGAAGGCAAGGTTGTTGAGGACATGAACGTGAAGGAAATGATGGACGGAGTATCGGAGAAGAAGGAAGGGGAAAACGGAGAGAAGAAGGAGACGAAGGACAAGGACGCCATCATTGCACAGCTACAGCATGAAGTGAGGCTTATTTCCATCCACTAATCGGGAAGCAAATTGATCATCCTGGCGATGCAAATATCTATTCCATTTTATTGGTTACATTCTTTGTGTTAGGCTTAGCTAATTCTGGGAAAATGAAGCTTTGTTTATATATTCTTTTAGAATAGTATTATAGCTTGTTACGCAGGTGAAAGTGCTGGAAGTTCAATTGAAATCGGCGAAGTTGAGTCTAACGAAGTTGATATCAAAGGAGGAAAGGGAGAAGATGTGGGGAGATGATGCACAGAGGTAAGAGGGATAAAGGGGAGAGGAGGGAGAGGGTCTCTCGTATTTTACTCTTCTCAAACTTAAGAGGGATAAAGGGGAGAGGAGGGAGAGGCTCTCTCGTATTTTACTCTTCTCAAACTTTTCTTGCTGTTCTCACTTGTAGCTATGAACTGTTATTTAGGAGGATACGGGATCTGGAGAAGAGAGTGGATGATATGAAGAAGACTTTGGAGGAGAAAGTGAAGGAGGAGGAGGGACTTATGAATGAAATGGAGTCTACTGGACAGGTTAGAGGGCATGCTTGCATGTTTTGGAAGTCTAGTACGATTCGTGCGATTGCAAGTCGCACGATTATATTACCGTTTGGTATTTTAGTTAGACCAATAAATTATTTAACGGATCTTATCCTCTTAGGAGTACGTTACGATTGTACATTTGACTATTTATCTTGCAGGCGTACGAAGAACTGCAAGAGGTGAACAACAAGATACTCCTTCGACTGAAAGAAGCGGATGAACAGAACTTGAAGGTTGGTTGAGGGGGAGAGATGAGGGGAAGGAGTTGATTGAGATGATGAGTGATCGAATCTATGCTAATAAAACTGCTGCGAAGCTCAAGGAGGAGAAGGTATGAGTTTGTTGATGTATTATATCTTTATTTTGTAAAGATTGAGTTTATGAAGTTCCAACCTTCTTTCAGTTCCTCTCAAAGACTTTCCGAAGGACTCGTAAACTATTAAAATTGTAGGCTGTTCTGGAAGAGCAAGTGACTTCTCTGACGAATGCACTACATTCACAGAAACTGGAGTTGAACCATTCGAAGGAATGTGTCACTCTCGCTTATGAGAGACAGAACCAACTCAGCATGGAGAACGAGTCAGTCTTTCACCTCTTCTCCTTTACTTTTCCGAACGTAGGATAACTTCTTAACCACATTTTGTGAATTATGGCTACCTACCAGTCCACGAAATCGTAAGCTATCAAGCCTACCAATTGATTATTTTTTACCCAATGTAAGCCTAACGAGCTAAAATTCCAAAGTATTCGGGCCTGCCACTCGAACTCGAAGTTCGGATCTGTGCCCACGCATGCTTTGTTATTCAAATTATTGCCTTGTTAGAGAGTCTTGAGGAGACATGGAAACTAATGAACTTTTTTAAACGCTCAATTACAGTAAGCTGTACTCTCAAAACGAGCAACTGAGAAGATTGCAAATGCAAGAATCGAAGAGAGTTCACGAGATGAAAGTTGCATTCGAGAAGTGTTCAACTCAACTACAAGAAGCACAACAGGTTATATATTATCTTTTACTCTTTCTCATTGCACATTCGTTGGCCCGCTATGCAAATGTAATATCTACAGTAAACTTATCCTCTTTCTCTCACAATCAGGCAATGAAGGCTAAGTTCTCTGGTCACGTGAAGGACGAATTCCGAATACGAAGATTAGAGGAGGAGAAGAGTATTCTGAAGAAGAGATTGGAGAGGGTTAAGAAGACTGAATTGATAGGAAGTGCAGATGCAGTGCTTATGGAGGAGATCAAGGAACTCAAGGTTTCCATTTCTTATATTTGTGAATAGCGGGGGTAGCGATACTTTGGTATTTATTCACTTGTTCCCTTGTGCTTTCTCTGTAGTAAACACTTCTTGCCCATTAAGGATGTTCTCACGTGCCCTTCGTGTAAAGTTCGACGAAAGGACGGAATCCTTACAAAGTGTTTTCACGTCTTTTGCATGGATTGTCTCAAGAATCGATACGAAGCGCGCAGGTCAGTCCTATTCTTATTCTTCTACTTATAATTATATCTCTACCGTATCCCTGCTACCGTAGTCTATAAACTGTACTCCTCAATCCTCTACAGTACCCCTTCCGGCTCTACAGTATTCCATTCAGACGAAAGTGTCCCAAGTGCAACGCAGCCTTCGGTGCGAACGATTTCCATCGGGTTTACATCGGTTAGTCATGTCATCTCCTCCTCCCCTCGTTTCCTCTTATTCCTCCCCTCTACGAATTTCTTATTTCTCGTTTCCCCAGTATCTCCTTGTAATACTTCATTTGTCATCTCTGTTACAGTCAATGCTCATTTTTTCCTGTTTTCGTTGTTCTCACAGTATCTCGGGTCATTTGAAGTGTGCTGTAATAATTTTGTACTGTTTGTATAGACGGATGGGTATACGGTATTCCTATGTATACTCTTCTCTCATAAAAAGCAATGCACCCTCGAGCGAGTCAAGTATCTCATGTAAATTCAATCAGCTTACGTCTCCCTTCAAGTTGTTCCTTATGGTACAAGATTATCTCCCCCCCTATCCTATCTTGTCCCAACCAACTACTCTTTATCTATTCCGATGGCACATTTCTACACTATTATTAATTATATTATACTTTATAATATTCTTAGGTTTGCACTTTATGATATTGCGAGATATTGGGGTAGAGGAATACTGTAGTTGATTCGTTTGACCGTCTTCTCATATAGAGTGATTGTACTGATCTTCTTTACACTAGCTGGTTGCATTGTTGCTCGTTTCTTACTTGTTCTTCTCATTGCCCTCTATTCACTTGGTTTGTGTATGTTTTAGAGGTCTCGAAGAGAATGAAACAGTCGATATGAGAGTCTTCATTGTACAGCCAATCGATAGATACAGTAATCCCTCAGGGACTGTCCCCACTGTCGTCCCCTTCTTCATTCTGCAGATTGCACACTCCGTAGTTGAAGTGGCTCAGTTGGTTGTCGCGGTGCTTAAACACAACTTTAATCCGTCTCTAGAGCTAGTATCTCATACGAGAGTAGTGATACATTGCCTATTTCTCCCTTCGCTCACCTCCTGCAGATGGATGGAATCGAGAGTAGTACTCGCAGTGTCTTCACTCACTGGAGAGGGGTCAGGGAGCCAAGCAGACTCGTCCCATCGAAGGGGCAGCTGCAATACTTCATTCAGTCTACTCTACTTCATGGCAGTCTAATTCATGGCAATGGCTCTACTGGAACCTCGTGGGGTGTACGGTAAGAATACTCACATCGGCGACAACGACGGGATACTGTAGTGCAGCCATGAGAGGGAAGGGGTACTGTAATCGCCGGATGAGAGGACACGAGAACATTGATTGTATGCACTCGGCAACGAAAAGAACGTATTGAGTAGCGGGAATTGAACGGATACTGTAAAATACTTTATTGCTTGATATGTAACAATGAAGTGTACACGACATGTAAACTGAGAAATGTGAAAGAGTTGGAATAGTGGAGAGTGAGTCGGTAGCCGTTTCGGATTGTGTGACAAGAGAGAGAGATGGGTAGATAGGGGACGAAACTAGAGTCTAGTTAGCCTTGGGCTTGGGAGGGGAGGGGAAGTCGGCGATGGCACTGAGGGCCCCCTCGTAGTCCTTCTTCTCTCCCTCCGTCTTCACTAATCGTCCCACCGTCGCGTACTTGTACTTGAAGGACGATTCCCACTCGTCTGCCTGTTCCCTCTCATCTGGCTTCTGCAAGGGGAGCACATCGCTACTCAATCATCTAACAACACATAAAAGAGATAAAAGATGACCATTTACCATAGCTACAGTCTTGTTCCCTCCATGAAACCTACCATATCCTCATGGTCATCCCATTCATCCTTAACAGCCTTCGCATCCATGGTTCCCAATGAGCGAGTGGCATCTCTCCCCGCCAGATTTCCATACGGTCCCCCCGGTCCGTAGAAGTTCTTTCCACGGGTCACGTCGTAGATCTCAAGCAATCAATCATCATCCCCCTCGATTTACTATGCAACTAAATTGACATGATGATTAGAACAACAGATAGCATCTAACAATTAGGTACTTTGTAAGAACGATGTACTGTTCTGGACTTTTAATATATTTTATAATGAGCAGGAAGGGTCTAAATTTGCATTATGTAGAACCAGTCTAGCGTCTTGTAAATGACTGCATTGTGCATAACTCACAGTTCCATTGAGCGCGAACAGAATCCTCTCTTCTTGTTCTCCGTCGTATTTTCTCAATTCAGCCAGAGTCATGTCCTGTTTCGGAAGAGGAGGCAACTGAAACAACACTATCAGCACATTTATATATGATCTATCACTTCAACGCTTTGGCCGAGATTCTACTCTGCAATCTCGACCATGAATCCAATGAAAACAGACGCTTCTCTTCACACGTCTCTGTTAGGCCATTTCCTATGCTAACCCCGATTCGTGGTGTATTATCATCAAGAAGATTGTGTCTTCTTCGTCTGAGTGATCCACGCGCTTATTTTCCCACTCCTGGTCTACTCGATACAAAGAACAAGTCCAACCTGTTTCGGCGGAGGAGGCATATCGGGTTCGTTGCGTCGTCGAAACCATCGATAGGCAAGCACCAGGACAAGCACTATCATGAAGTAGTCCGTAGGGGTCAATTCGAAGACCTCAGCGATGTTCATTCTGAAGAGAAGAGGTGAAGGGAAGGAAGGGGGGGATACAAAGGGGATACAAGAGCATGAGCAGAATGAACAGAAGAGAAGAGAAGAGAAGGGGGGGAAGGGGGAGAAGGGGGAGAAGGGGGAGAGATGAGAGGGAGAGAGTAGGTTATCGAGTGAGATGGTTGTGCCTTGTTTGTGTGAGGGAATGGTCGAATGAGAGGAGAGACAGGACACGAAAAAGCACATATTGAGAGGGAATTAGGAGGGAAATAGGAGAGAAGTACGAGGAAATTAGGAGGAAGAGAGATCAGAGGGAAGAAGCGATGACAACTATAATTAACAGTACTGCACACTCATGATGGCACACTACACAAAGGTAATCAAAGAAAGGAACGAAATGAAAGAGGAGAAGAGGACTCTTTGAGAAGAACGCTATCAAATATTAAACGAGGCTAGAGTCAAGGTTGATTGTACCGATAACATTGATCCGTATACGCTGACAAGACTAGCATGAGAGGGCTACGCAGTGACCGAGAGAACTACATTTACTGTCTTATGCAAATGAAGGGAATAAGAGAGCAGACTCTATAACAAGCGTTTGCCTTCGAGCATTCGAACCATTCTAGCCAGTGATAGACCATTCGCACCATGTGTAAACACATGCTTATTCCCGGACCCGCTCAGTTACAGTATCTTCGAGTGGTCGAACAGTACCTAACACTAATGAATTAATGTATTATGCAAAGCTTAAAAGCGGAGACAGACAAGTGAAGGGGAACAGGGATGGCGATGTCTTTTGTGTTGGTATCCAGGCTACCCTCCTCTCCCCTCACACAAACATACATCTTCTATCTCCTACGGTCCTCTATGACTCGTGCCCTTCATCTTCTCCTAATTCCCCTCACAATTCCCGGCTATCAAATAGTTCGTATGAATGACCAACGACAAACCGATATACAGGTGAGATTGTATTACAATCTCTGAATCTGCCTTTGCAGGGAATGACCCTTCCCATCTACAATGTGGAATTGGCACAAGGAGAGAACCTAACGCAGTCCCAGCGGATAAAGGTCAGTGTCATCTCGAAGAATGCCATATTCCCCTTTTTAACTCTCCCGTATCAGGCCTATCAAGACTGGCAGAAAGCATCGATTCTCTACGTGACGGAGGAAGGAAACGACACGGCAGATGCGTACAGAGAAGCTATGTTCTGTTATCCAGGTCAGCCATTAATCGATAACCAACCAATTACCGTACCTAATGAATAAACACGTACTTACTTCGTGTCAGGACCCGACATCTATCCGACTACAATCGATTCACTTCCCGCTATTGCAACTTGCGCAGATTTCACACGATTCTACAATTTGACCGTTACTGAGACTGAGGAATTCGTGCAGGAAATGCAAGAGGATATGGTATGAAAGGGGAGGGGGAAAGAGGAAGGAGAAGAGGGACGGGCTATTGGGAGGTAATGAGGATAACGAGGAATATATTGAAGGATAGGAATGAGATAGTCAAGACAGAACAAGTGCGAAGTCTACTAGAGACTCAAGTGAAGAAGTTACAGGCACTCTCCAAATACTTTCCGAGTAAGTACAATATGAGAAAGGGACAATGAGATAGTTAAGGTACGGGGAATGATGTGGTTAACCGGTTATTGTCACAAGCTAACTCGTTGCTAGAGGTACGGTATTGATTACGGTAGCCCTTGAGATATAGCCCTGTTTCAGACTAAATCTACGTCTGTGTTAGTAGGAAGAGCAGTAACCCAAATAGCCCTCAATTCGACTGGTCCCGTAATGGTTAACTGTAGTTTGAAGTTCATCACATAATCTGAGGTTATAGAAGGAACAGATAGCTATTCTCATCTATCAACTTCTGCTAATGAATGCAACTTCTCCTGACGTTCTAGGCAAGCCGATGTACTGAATATAGCTAGTCCTCAGAATGTTTTCAGATATTTCCGAGACATATTCGCAGTTATTCGGGGGTCAGAACAATTCGCTAAGCAAAGAGAATGTCGAATCCGTAGCAGAGGTATGTGTATCGCACGAAGCAATCAGGTGCCCCTTTTAGTTGTTCTCAAACTCGACATGGGTCAATGAAGTGACTGCGCGTATTACTCCCCAAGATATATTCGTAGACCAAATTGTCTTATCCTGTGGGAACGATTCCTACACAGTTAGTGGACCCTTCTACATCCCCAAAACATGTTCTACAGAAGAATCTCACAATGTTCATCAAAGAACTGACTTATGAGTCAGCTCAACCCAATTACAATTCTACCGTAATCACAAGGGCTATTCAAAGGTAGACCGTATATTCTTCTCCTCAATTAATATGGTTGATCTAGATGGTACGGTGATCAATGCGTATACCGTACACCAGGACTACCCAGTCGTATCTACTTGGTAAAGCGATAGTGTCAAAAGAAGATCAGGTTATTTACAGCTAACCATGTACAGTGATTTCCTCGAAGGATTACGGTATTTAATGGTAGAGAAAAACGCCTCTACTATTGAAGGAATAAAGGGAACTGAACAGGGGGTTAGTTAGAGGAAATCTAATAATTGAGATAATGATATTTAAGTGGAATGATACCATGCACAGTCTACAAGAGAACGAGACCCCCGAGTGGAAGGTTAGTATACAAGGGCACGCACCCGACCGTCGGGTGGTAGGCCCCCTTTTTTGCCATAAACTTAGCTTGTTAGGCACCACATTATACAAGAAAAGTTATTGGTAGGCTATGAAAAAAGCATAATTTCTACTATAGTAGACCCCAAACTGAAATTGTTGTCGGTAACCCTGCCCACGTCACGACCGTTCATTTGAAGGAATCGCAGACATTGAAAATGCATTAGGCACGGCACACTCAGTTCGCGATAGCTAACATTTTAATTGTCAAAAAATTAAAAAATTTTGTATTTTCTTCGGTTCGAGTGTTCCACCTTTTCCAAATATTGCTAGTTTCTAAATAAAAATAAATAAATTGGAATATATATTGAGATAATCACTATTTAAGTGCATTTTTAGCGGTGTACGGTAGAGATACCGTAGTTTCAGAGTGTGCCGTTTTTAGATGTAGGTCATGAACGTACGTGCACGTATGAAAGTTATTCTCTTCTCTCCCTCTAATCGATAATCCCCTCTTCTCTCCCGCTAATCAAAAATCTCCCACACAGATAGCAAGAGCCATTCGACAGTACGTGACGGATCGATTGGATACCGTAGTAAACTTCTTTCGAGGACTTTTCTGATCGATAATAGCTTTACTACTTGCAACGGGGTCAAAGTGGAATAACCGGTTTCTAGAAGGACAGCAAGAAAGGAATGAATAATATATCCATGGCAACTACCGTATTATACAATCTGATAAATAATATACGTATATACACAATAACCTGCATAATTCACAGTTGTGCGCATGCAAAGATATAAAATAAGTGAGCAGCATAAAGGTGTATTAAATAGAGTGGAGGGTATGTTACGGAGTAACAGTGTATGCCATTCACATGTCATTCATTGAAAGCGCAATGGCCCTCTTCAACTCGTCGTCCCCCTCATCCTCTTCCCGTTGTCTCCTTCTTCTCTCCTCGTCTTCCAATGACAATCTCATCGCCAATTCCAGCATTTCACTCTCTTGTTCAGCCAATGTTTTCGTGTGACTCGGGGGGAGGACTGAACAGCAATGGATAGATAAAGGAGCTACTGCATCCCTTGTCCTTCCCACTTCTCACATACAGTAACCCCACAAACCATTGTTCATATCCTCAACCGGAGTGGGTGCCCGTAGTCTCTCCTCATTCCCACTATTCGACGGTCCCTGTATTCATCATCTCATCTTTTTCCCTTCTCTCCCCCGCCCCTCCCCCCTACCTGTACATCCTGTAGACTCCTCTCAATAGCTAATGCCAATTGTCTCTCTTCATCGTCGAATAAAACCCTCGCAGTACTCCTCAACCCTTCCATTCCTCCCTTCCCCAATCCTCTTAATACCTTCTCGCTCCCTCAATGGCAAGAGGTGCATTTCCAATAGCAGACTGCAGTAAACTCTGTTCAATGGCCATTTGCAACAACATATCCTCTTGGTCCTGAGCGGAAGGTCTGACATCTGAAGGGATTACTGTAGGTGTGGAATGGCATTGGTCTTGGTCATACGTCGATGAGGATGAGTTCCCGTGGCAGTTTCTCCCTCTTCCGGCCACCATAAATGACTCGATTGCTGGTCATCCATAACACGGTAGTCATCAGGGATATCGAACAGCTTAATATTTCACATTTGTATCATACTCTCACTAATAACCTTCAATCGCTATTAATGAGAAAGTCGACGTAATTCAGTTTAAATTAAATCTTTAAACAGACCTTGGGATCGATGTCAACTCCTGGAGAGGAAGAAGCGAGAAGAGGAACTCCGTCAACATTATCCGAGAGGGTAGTCTGGACGGGACAGACATCAATACAGTACTCATCGTCTACCGCAACCTATCTTAATCACAGTATTACTCACATTACAGTCAACAGACAAGGGAACTACTCCATCGACGGTTTCATTGATACGACCGAAGGTAATCTTGGCTGAGACCAAATGGAAGAGAGGAATCTGAAGGCGATAATACTAACCACTTATCGTTACTTCAATCAACCTCAATCTTCACGGGAAATCCCGATGGAAGCTGTAGTCTCATGAAGGAAGAGAGACGAGCGAAATGGGCAGATGAAGAGGACATAAGGGCGACGATCGGGGCTACTTGGTCCTGAGGGGAACATTACCGTACACAACTACTTTAGCTAAGATAAACAAAAACAATGTGTCCTAGTACAACGGGATTCATGTTTATCAAACATTAAGAAAAGGAAGAAAGATAGTTGGTACCTGAAGACTCAAAGGATACTTCTCAGCCAGGTATAGAGTAGCCTTGAAACTGTTCGATTTTCGTGTTACACTACGAGGTCGACCTGATGGGACAATAATATTCTTTTCCACTACATTATCATTTTAATCAAAAAAAGAAAGTTCGTTGACAAATAGATAACAGAACTAACAAGGGACAAAACAGACCAATATCTCTGTCGAGGGGAATATCGAGGTTGAAGTATTCGAGGGCGGTCACTTCCTTCGTAGAAGACGACGTTCCCTCGGATGAAGCATTCTCCGATCGGACCATATTCAGAAGAGACGACAGAGCATTCGACGATTCTTCCTATAGGACACACTATCACAATGAGTAAAATTACTGATAGATAGATGCCCTTATATGCCGTAGTGTCTTCCCTCGTTCTACAGTACCCCTACCCCCTACCGTACCTGCTTGAATCGCGCCTTGTGTTCCTCAGTCAAATGTTCGCTTCTCGTCTTCGTCACCAGATCAACATTCGAAGCATTGAATATCTCAACAAATTCAATGAGATGCTTCATAATCGATACCATACATGGGCACGGACCCGACCGTCGGGTGGTTTGACAGCAAGTTAGCCTCAGTTTGACAGCAAGTTAGCCATAAAACTCATTGGTAGGCTAATAAAAATCATAAATGTGTGCACTGGTAGGCCCCAAATTGAAACAATTGTCGGTATGTCTGCCCATGTATGATCGATACTGGGAGATCCTCCCCCGTCAGAACTTTCTCCCCTTGTCCATTAGAATGCTAACCTTGCAGTCGTATCCAGACACTCGTTCCCTTTTGTCCCCACTTCCAATCCACGATAATAACCCTGATCCCTTCGACCTCTCGAATCCGATTCTGTCCATATCGATGAACGTTGTGGATGTAGGAGACGTCATTCTGAATACCGTAATCAGATAATTAAATTGCGTAAGATGCGTAAGATAAGCATATCTAAATATTTCTGAACTATTAATAATCTACTGAACACATTTTATGAGGACCTTAAAGGGAGGAAGCAGCCTCTAACCGAAAGTTTTAAAATTCGATGAAAATTCTTCTAAGGTTTCAAAATGTGAGAAAAAACATAGTGACAATAAAAAAATCGAAGAAAAAACTCGAAAATCGCATGCTTTATTTTTTCGTTCCGGGCTTCCGTCGTTAAGAGGAATGTCGCTTTTGGCTTAATTCCTTTCGCTAAACACTGTAATGTCGTCGTTGGACGAAATTTCAAAAAATCATTTCTCGAATACTATTAATTTTTATTATTTTTCTTTTTGGTTTTATACTAATTACGACAAAATCTTTCATATAAGCTTCACTTGAAAATCACTTCCGTGTCCCTTTAAGGATATTTACATGTGGAAAAGGAAGCTGTTTGCATGTAAATAACGTACCTGTAGTAGACTGCCTCTTCAGGAGGATCGAAATCCTCAAGACTCTCTTCTACTGTTAAAGACTGAACACTCGCCTGAAAATGAGACACTATTGTAGATTAGAAACGGTGGAATACCGTAGCCGTGAGATGGTCGATTATCACTATTTGAGGGACGTCGGACGAGACACGGAAAATGAACGTTTGCTGAACGGTATGATAAAGCTAGCTGGTATTGTATGATATCCTTTAAATACTGGAGAATAAGATTGTTATCGCAAAAGTGTGAAAGATAATGAATACCTGTCCCCTTTGCCAAGAATGTCCTTCAAATCCCACGAGAGTGGTATCAATTCTAACGGACGATCCCCTCTTGTAGATCTACAAAGGATTACAGTAACCTCTAATCCCTTTGACATTCTACCTTGTAGGTATCTGAAGGGCACAATTTGCTGACGAAAGGCATCCACGAAGAAAACTCCCAACTCATTTCCGCGTAGAAATCGGGACTCTCCTGATTAAGCAGCTTAACTTTAAGAGTACTTTATTATCTCACCTTCAATTTGTTCAGATGTGTCTTCATATCAGAACACGCTCTTTTCATGCGCTGATAATCGCGATATTTGATTATCTAAGAGAGAAGGCGTTCACAAACCAGCGGATTAAGCTTACCTCTCGTACCATCGCTTCATTTCCACTGGAGATTGCTTCATGGGATACTGACCACATGTCCTGAACATGCGAAAATATCTAACTGTCTCCAACTATCACGGATCTACAGTATTCAGTACAGTACTGTGCTCTTATTTAGCAAAAGTCTTAGCTCCCATGCAAAAATTACCTTGTTCTGCGCATCCGCATTCGCTCCCCGTCGAAGAAGTTGAGAAGCACATCGGGGTCGATTGAGGGTAACAGCGAGCATGAGAGGGGTGCGACCTCGAGGATCCACCTCAATACTCCATTCAGTAATAGTAGATAAACGATCAAGTGGAATAGGTTCACTAACAGAGTGACAGGAACACTATTTTACACAGAAGTTTCCTACACTAAGCATACATGGGCGTGATTGTTCAATCGGACGTTAGGATGGGTGCCTGCACTAGAGAATCATGGAGTAAAACACTTGTTAGGATGGCTGCTTTTGATTTTCCCTAATTATGTAAGGCAGCCTGCAAAAATGTTAGGACAACACTAGCCCATGTATGACACTAAGTCATATTGAGGAGAGCAAGTTCCCTATTCATTTATATCCTTTGCCACCTTACCCCTCTGAAACCCCACTCACAGCATCAATATCGACAGTCCTCTCCGATTCCAGCAATGAACTGAGTCCTTCTACATCATCTTCCCACACGGCCCAATGAAGAGGAAATTTGTCGCGAAGTTCCTCCTCGCTCATTTTCCTAAATAAAGACATTATTTTGATTAATTAGCAAATCTTAGGTAAATCAGGTGAAACAGTCAGAGCTAGGAACTATGGAAGGCGAAGGAACCAAGACTTTTGTGACAGGATATTGTTGTAGATTGCTGACGAACCCCCTACTCTTAGTGCTTGCGATTCTCCCACTCTCTTCTATTGGCCATGGCGGTCTTTCCTCTTTCCAGTCTCTCACTCCCTCACCGAGCTAGAGAGAATCGATATAGGAGGAGGGTAGAAGAGACGGTGGGGGTAGGGGGGTTGGGTAGGGGAGGGAAGGGAGGAGCAGAGCACAGACAGTTAGAGACGCAAGTGACGAGAGAGGGCGTCCTGCTGAGAGACGCAGACAACTCTCTCTGCGTCTATGCCCCGTCCTGCGTCTCTCCGCCAGATCACGTTAGCCCTCCGCTATCTCGCTTTTACCATTTTAACGCTAATTACAACTGTATTTAATATTCCAAAATTACCAGTTTCTCTATCGCGCACCGAACATGCGTTTTACTATAAACTAGAACATTCAGTACAATTTATAAGTCTGTAACAGTATAAAGCAGTAAGTAGTCACAAGAAAAAATATTCGTAAAAATCCTGTGAAATCTTGTTTTGAGTTTTCGAATTGTTATTTATTTTTGTCACTCCTACCACGACTTAGTTTAAAGTTAACAGTAGCAAAGTTACAGTACCTGATTAATTCTGTTCAGTTCGCGATAGCAAATAACTTTTATTTTTCGATTTTTATTTTTGTTATTCTTTTTGCTCTTTCCAGTTTTCTCGCTTTTCTTGCAACATTTATATAGATTGATAGCCATAGTTGGATCGGCGATCATGAGCTTGTTGCAGGGAACGTATCTCAAGGTCTCTCTCATCTCTCCTCTCTCAGCGAGAGTCGCCTTTTGCACCGTGAGTGAACACTACGGGTGTTCAGCTCGTACTTGACGATGATGAGCATGCTCGGAGGTAACCGTCTCCCCCTTCCTATTCCCCAATCGAGTCCTTCCAGGCCCCTCTCAACACCTCTCTGCTGCGGCCTCTGCCGCTATGAGAGACAACAAACCACCTGTGAGAGGAAAGACTTCTCCTTACGGGTTCTTCGTGAAAATGTGCTATGAAGAGCACAAGAAGAAGTATCCGAACGAGAATGTTCAAGTCACGGAGATCTCGAAGAAATGTTCAGACAAATGGAAGGTGAGTCAGCTCATGAAGGGAACGGTCTATTGGATGGTATTCAGACGATGAATGAGGACGAGAAACGTCGATTCTACGAACTGGCTCAGAAGGATGCAGACCGATACACGGCCGAGGTTAATGCTTATCTGCTTTCAGGGGTTCGTCCACTTCTCTTCCTTCTCTGCTCTTTCTCTTTCTCTCCTCTCTTGTTCTTTCTCCTCTTTCCTCTTTCCTAGGGGGTATAACGTCTGCTTCCGTTTCCATCTCATTTATATCTATTGAAGGTGGCCGCTTACGGTGGGGAGGATCGAAAACGAAAACGAGCGAAGAAGGATCCGAATGCACCCAAGAGAGCACTGTCAGTTTTATTTGTTTTTTTTCCTTTCGCCTATGCTTTATATTTTGTACGGTTTTGAATATTTAATACTAAATTACCGAGAAAAAAAATTGTTAATGGGAACAAGACCAGGCTCTGATTAGAGTAGAAACAACAGGTGGTCAAAAGGGGATTAATGTTTAAATAGTTGTTTACTTTTTTTCCGCTTGTGTCCACCATGTGAAACTAAGGTCTTTTTTTATTAATTTACCGTTATTTTCTTTTATTCAGATCAGCATTTTTCTTCTTTTCTCACGACAAACGACCAGAAGTGCAAGCTGCTAATCCCATGTGGAAGGTATGATATCTTGACTACGCTTAATCTTATTTTTTTTATTGTTCAAGAAAACGTAATGAATTCCTTATCTCCATGAATATTATATTTGAAGGTTGGTCAAGTAGCTCAAGAATTGGGACGAATGTGGAAGGCATTGACCGATGAGGAACGAAGGGCATATGAACAGAGGGCGTGTGCTGATAAGGAACGATATGCGGAGGTTAGGGGGGGGGGATGGTTGCGTCATTACATTTTCTGCTGTTATCAGTTTAGTACTTTCTCAAATAGTTCTTTGTTCGATTGACGCATAATCCGTTTTGGTTACAGTACCAGAAAGACAATGACCGTTTTAGGAGATGAGGGATTACAAACAACGAACAGGATTGGATGGACATTTAGATGAAGAAGAGGACGATTTGGGAGTGGGAGTGGGAGTAGGTCATTGAAGAGTCCATTCCATTTATGCCTATTTACACTCGGTTGTGCCCTTATATCACTCCTTATTTCCATATATAGGTCTTCTTTTGCTACAACTAGACCGCATAGTCACATATTCCGTCTTATTTCCTCTCTTCCTCTTATATTCGTTGCTTTTACTCCTCCTCTCGGTTCAATCCTTCACTTATTGCCTCATACACAAAAATCGTAAAGTTGAAAATAAGCGATAAGACTTCCTGTAATAGTCATCAGTGAGAGAGTGTTCAATCACAGATTCATGTGAATGCCAAGTCGCCTGTTGAATCACTCCGTATGTAGCCTAAAGTGACGATTCGAGTGATTGTTCAGTTGTAGTATACCGTAACCTCTTGCACTCTTCTCATATTCAGGGATCGTTGTTACTCGTCCGATAGATAGAGGTTGCATATTGCTTTGATTGTCGGTGTTTCCATTCTCACAAGAGTTACTGTATCCTTTTCCTCGCAGGACCCTTTGTCCCTTCCATTGAGATCTCATTCATCGACGCGTTCCGTACATGTCTCGCGTCTTCCGTAGCGTAGCTGCACCATAAATTGTTTCTCGTCCACTGATAACGGGCACATTTGATGTCATTCGAACATTAGTCCCCATCGGAGAGTGTACAGTCTTTATCTACAGGGCAGGGAAAGGGAATGGGGAGGTCAGTAAAGGGGAACGACTCCGTGACCGAAGTATCGGAATAAGTAGTGGACTATGAAGGGCCAGATGAGAAAGAAAAAGACCGCACGCCATGATAGTCGGGAGGGAACTGCGATGTAGACTGCCTGAGGGGGAATCGAGGGATTAGGAGGAGGCATAAGGGGGTGGATACCGTATTCTTGAAGAGTTTGAGCAGTTGGAAGTGTCGCGACTCGAGTGATTCACTCAGTAGTTTGATCGTGTCACTCATGCATCTGAGTACTCTTCTACCACCAATATCATCTCTCATCTCACCTCAATTCCACATCGATACGAGCACAATGCGCGCGAATTGTACGAATACGTGTCGAGGAATTGTGATTGAGAGAGAAGGACGAGGACCTGCTGTGTAGAAGGGGTTGGATACGGTAGGAGGGTGTTGTAGTCAAGAAGGGGTTGGATACGGTAGGAGGGTACTGTAGTTAAGAAGGGGTTGGATACGGTAGGAGGGTACTGTAGTCAAGAAGGGGTTGGATACGGTAGGAGGGTACTGTAGTGAAGAAGGACTGAGTATACCTGGAGACACTGTCATTGTCATCCCTTGCATCGCAGTACTCTCCATCACTCAATGGATCCTGTGGAGTCCTCGACCCTTCGGGCAGTTCTCAACTCCCTTCCTCTCTTCTCATAACTTGTGCTTTACAAAACTATGTGATGTGTCACTTTACACGAACTGTGAAACATAAGTCAGACTGTGTTGAGGTAGTTCGGAGAAGCCTACTGATAAGTGTAATGTACCTTGAGTCACTTGTAATCCCTGTCTCGGAGTATTGTTAAGAAGTGTTCCCGATAGAACACAACTTGAATTTCGAGATCGAGGAGGAGGTTGCTATAAGAATGGCCAGATCGATATGGTCGAATAACACGTAGTCTACTCTAGAGTTCTCACCACTTTGCTCCCGTCTTCCTTGATGTATTCCCTATCGAGAATTCGGAACTTCTCTCGGAGAATCGGCTCCATTTGCTTGTAATCCTTTGCATACTTGGCCATCATCTCGTCCCAATTCCAACTGCATACCGTAGCCCTCATCTACAGTACCCCATGATCTACTCACTTCTCTGCACAATAGTCGATCTTCTCGAGTACTCCATTCACGTATCTTTCCATAGCCTCTTCCTTACTCATATCAGCTAATCCATTCCAAGCATCCCTACAGTAACCTTACCGTACCCTCTACAATAATCTCACCATTTGTATTTCTCTACTAGATTCCAGAAAGACGGCTGTGGTACATTGCATGGACCGATAGTTGCCTAATACGAGCTCGATTTGCTTATTGGAATAGAGAAACCTGTTTAAACAACCCGTACATAGTCAACATTTCAACATAAGTTCGAGGAACGGGTCCTGAAGGGAATAGAAGTAAGCATTTCATTAGGATAACATGTTTACCTGTCTTGGGCATGGCATGAATGATGTCGACACAAGCGAAGAACTTATCCTCGATCGAGTAGGGATGGGTCATGTTGAAAGGAGCACTTAAGAGAATGGACGAATGAATGTACAGGAGAGGAAAGCGACTGATAACGATGCAATAGTCTTCTCTTAGATCACTCCACTCCTTCTTCTTTTATTCACCTTGATCGAACAACAAAATGCGATCAGTGCACCTTCTGAATCAGAATATACTATTTCTGTGGCTACGTTCCATGAAAGGTATACGAAAGTACACGCTTCCTATAGGCTGAGACAAAAGTTTGTAAGACCATTCACATAAACGGGTGCAATTGAGGGGAGGTCAAGTAATGAGTAAGTGTGCAGAGGGAGCAAGGAGAGTAATGGACGAGACAACCTTTTCCCCTTGGGAATGCCCTATCAACGTGTTCTAACGTGTTCTGTACCCTCCCCATTCTTCTCGATCAATCGTCCCTTTTATAGTTTGAAGTCGAATGCTGCCTCTGCCCTTTTGATACTCTCCACTAGACTCTTCCTCGTATCTGCAGACGCCCATTCCTTTTGTGATCACATGCTTCTACCTATTCTTCAACCTTCCCATTGCATAACACATAATTCCTCGTCCTGGTGTCCCCCCCCCCCGCATCTTACCCACCTTGATCACTGCTGTCTGCAACAGCATCACTCAATTCCTTTCTCCGTATTCCAATGAGTTTCTTCTCACAGGCTCTTATCGATCGTCCTACAACACCTACAGTACCCTTGACACAGCACACCTACAGTCTGCTGTCGTCCACACTAATAGCGTTAAGGTCGACCGTAATCTCATGTCAGATCTGCCCATTTCACAGTAACCCAGTAACCCAATCTCACCACAGAAAAGCAATCGCAGTGTTACGGGTTCCTTGTTAATGTGTCGCACGAAGGGAAGGGAGGAAAGGAGAATATCGGAATTAGAGGAGGGAATTCGAATGACGAATACATCCCCGTCCACCACTTTCACCTGCAGTTCAATCCTTTCAGGGTCAGATATTCAACTAGAAATGGTACTATCGTAGTTCCGTTTCCTGTAACTAGTCCCAAATATAATGGGACTGGGAATGGCTTACGTGAAGAGAGGTCCTTATCGCACCCGCTCCGAAGTCTCCGTAAAGAGAAGTTACCCTTTCGGCGATAGAAAGGAAGATGTGACCGGGAGTGAAGGAGACCTTCGACGTACACGGCACTATCTCCACTACCGCGTATCTGAACAAGGGTTACGGTAACACTGACATGAGAGTACTGTATGATACGGCTTGCCTATTCTTCATCTTCACCATCTTGAAGGCGTGAAAGACTACGGTACTGAAACCAATCCTTGAACGTCTCTCATATAATCGAGGTAACTGAGACGATTGTGAAAACTGACACTGATACCGAACCGACCGTAACCATATGCATTCTTTATTTGCATAACGAGATAACAAACAATAGTGAAAGCTATATAGCCATCTGAACCGGTAACATAATTATTCTAGAGTACTGTATCAACATTTACAATGTTTGAACCATCGAGGGAAGGGTATCGTATCCTTTATGTTGTTCACTTCCAGAAGACACTGCAAAGATCTTCTATTAGACGTCTCAACCAAATCTACAGTATTCCCACATAAGATAGAGTAAGACAAAAGACTACAAGCATTGTGAACAATTGTTTGAGATAGCAAAACGGAGTAGTTCATCGCATCTCCATTCCTTACCGTAACCCATGCAAACCTGAATAAGTCGTTCGAACCCAATACCGAATCCTCCCGAGGGTGGCTTTCCCCTCTTATGCAGATTAGCATACCTTCAACCCCTCTTCCCTTCCCTCCCCTATGCCACTAACCATTCGAGTGACTTATTCATAGATGCTCCTTCCAAATTTCTCTCCATCTCTTCTTTACTCTCCACCCTCAACGATCCTCCCACTAATTCACCTATTCCAGGACAGAGAAGATCGAAGGATTCAGTCTAAAATTGATGTTTCATTTTCACGATAGAAGAACCATCACCGGAAATCAAGCTAACTAATTGCAAGAAACTCACCTCTCCTTTCTCGTTTCGCTTCATGTAGAAAGGCTTTTGAGAAGAAGGAAAGTGAGTTACAAACACCTAAAAGAGAACGTCCAGCTATTTATGGGATATCTGGCACTTCTCTAGTTTGACTGTGGCCTCGCCCCCTCCCCGCCCCCTCCCTGATCTCCTCTCCCCGGCCCGCCCCTGCCTTTATCTCTCACTCACTCTCGTCGTCTGCTCTCTCTCCCATCCTTTCCTCTCTCTGCTCGGCTCGGCTGACCCTCCCTCTTCTCACCGCTTATCTCTGGCCATGCGATCGGATTCATCAGAAAAGGAAACACGGAAATGTTCTTCCACTGCCAATGTTGAATTATTGAGATATTATCACTTTCTAGCTCCTATACCTTAGGCTTAGTTCCACACTTTTCTCTTGGGTACAGCTTAGTTTCTTCTCCGCCTCTCTCTCCTGTTAGGCTCTCTCTTTCGCAGCAAATCGAGAGAGCGCATAGAAAAAGAGCGATTCCTTAAACCCGGCGCGCCTAGGCCGCACTCGCTGGTGGGCCGAGTCTCTTCCTCTCCATATCTTTAAATTGCACTTTACTTAATCTTCTAGATCTTACTGTAGCTGCTACCGTAGCTGTCTTACTGTAGCTGATCCTACTGTAGCTGATCTTACTGTAGCTGATCTTACTGTACATAAAACGTTATATATTAGAAAAAGTGGACTAACCGGTCCTTTCGAGTAGTCGACTAGTGCCAATTCAGCTGAACGAGAGAGGGAGCCACTCGGGGGGAGGGGGTGGCCTGTTCGATAAGGTATTATGGCCACCTATTCTGAGTCTCGTGGGAGGAAAACATGCAAGCCGTGTATTTGCAGTTCACACCTTTAGCCTTGAGAATCTCGATAGCTTCACTGTGCTTCATCACGGGAATCTCCCGTAATCGGGATAGACTCTTCTCCAAGACTCTCGTCTGAATACCCGTATTGACTCTGCCTTCACATCATCCACCCTTCCCCTCAATACCCTCAAAATGAACTTACTCCTTGTGCCAATGATGAGATAGATGAGAGATCCGAGTCAAAGTCTTCGTGAGAACAGGCGCTCGTTACCATTTGACGGACATACCTACAGTACCCCTTCCTCTCTCATTCATAACTACCGTAACCTTTCGACGAGTCCAAGTAGATCCTCCAATTTGCTGCAGAATGTAACTTCTGCCTGAACTATACCTAGCTCATCTTACAAGAAAGGACAACGAACCTCAAGCATAGTGAACTCAGAAAGATGAGTTTTACTCTGATTCTTCTCAGCTCGAAAGGCTCGACCGAGTGTATAAACTCTTCCGATTCCCCTGTTTCAAACTTTGGTTTTCAACTACTTTCAAGTATCTTTAAAAAAATGAGTTGAAAGTAAACTAAAAATAAACTTACGCAGTCATAGCTTCGAGATGCAGTTGTGAGGATACTGTAAGGAAGACTTCTTGACCAAAGAACGGATCATCTCCTTTCCCGAACTGCAAGGTATACTGTAGGGGACAATACAGGCAGCTACAGTAACCTTGATTGAGAACGTCTCCCCTGCTCCTTCGCAATCGTTCTCTGTTACCATCGGTGTATCGATGTGAACAAATTGTTCATCCTGAATCAGGGATAGAGGGAAGAGGGGATTACGGTAGGTTACTTGGAAGAATTGATGGGTGGATACTGTAAGACGGTTACGAATACGAAGAAGGGAAGAGAAGGCATCGGAACGAGCACGAAGGGAGAGGTCTTTACGGAGGGAATCGGAGGAGAGGGAGGCGTATCGGGGCTGAAGGGTACGGTAGGGGTACGGTACACTCACTCCCTCCTTCTTCGCATTCCCCAAAACAGATAAAACTGGGAAATGATACTCATACTTGTTCTGCCTTTCTAATTAAGAAGCGTTCCTAGACGGAATTATACAGTATGCACCCGATGCCCATGTCTACCGTAACCAGAGTGCCCTTTCATAGCTTAAACTATTCACTCACGTCATCATCTGTAGCTGAAACGTGTGCCTTATCAGCAGCCAACTCGCATTCCTCAAACATTTCGAAAGTAACGATGGAAGCGTTTCCCAACCTGCATCCTCCCTTCACTCCGCTTCCATTGTCCCTCAACTTCAATGGCACATCCAAGAGGAACCGATGAGCATACATCCCGAGGGATTATAGCCTGCAAATAAGGATTAGACAAGTCCATGTCTTGGATAACCTGTATGACTCCAGCAGACAGTCCATCTCCTACATCTACGAAGGTGGCCTTGGAAGTTCGGTGTACTCTCTTGGCCCATCCCTAAACAAGATCTACTAATCACACCAATCTCAGTCTCGAACCTTAACAGCTACACGTGTACTAGTTGGCTTTCTCGATCGGATTTGTTGTACTGAAAATAAGAGTGCAACATAGGCGTCAAACTAGTAAACATACCGGTTTCCGTGAAAAGAGTCCTCGAAACGATTCTCTCAAAGCAAGCCACTCGTCCCAGCCAAAGTGTTGACTGTCTAAGCATACGCCCGGACCTATCTTACACTAAAATACTCACAATTAACAACGAATAATATCTAAACTGCTTCAAAATGTAACGTTTGAAGCACTCGTCAGGATACTGTACTTGCCGTGTAAACCGTACTCTTTGCATTGGGGCAGAAAAACGGACAGAATGTTTATCGGAATACGGTAATGCAATTGTAACAACATTTTGCGATTCGAAAAGGAATCATAACACGTTACTTATACTTGAAACGAGTTGACCTCTGGTATTCTTAGCGAATTCGATAATTTCACACGATCTTCTAGACAAGAATGTAGTTTGGCTGACTCTGAAAGGGAAATTGGAGTAGATTGATAGAAGAAGAGGATACGAGTGCGCCAAGCGGTATGCACGACGAACAAGCTACTCTGTCATCACGACGACACATACCAACTCCTCTCCTCTTTCGAGGCTTCTCGTGATAGTAATCTCATGCTGAAATGTCTTTATTCCGTTCAAGGGATATGTTCAAGGTAAAGCAGGGAGAGAGACTAGACAGGAGGAGAGCTGACTAGAAATGGTGGAATGACTGTGGAGACTGAAGGGTGACCGAGAAGCATATTGCAACACGAATAGAGCAACCAAGGGAAGCAGTGGGTGAGTAGGAAGAGAGTGTTAGTAAGGGAAGGGGAGGGACTCATCCCTTACTTGTCCCTGTCTTGCAGAGTGTGCCATTGCACCACCGGTCGTTTGGATGTCAGCATCTCTTGCCATTGCTCCCTGCAATACCCGCTTCAGTTATGTTTCACTCCCTAATCAACAAGAGAATTACCATACCGACAGGCGTGAGAGACTGCAGGGTGATCGAGTTCCGGCGATGCCAAGACTACCTAAACATACGACGTGTTAGCCCATGTATGTCTGTCTGTGTGTCTCTTCAACTAGAGTGTAGTCTATCCTCACAATGACTCGTCCCCCCTCCCTCACCTCTCCAATGAAGTCGTTCTTGGACATCTTATCGTAGTCCCAAACGGAAATGACGAGGTGAACTTTCTGAAGGAAAAAATGGAACTTTCCGTATCCAAAAAAACAGAGAATTCGCAAAATTTATGTGAAGTACAAAATAGAAATAGATGAAAGGAGGCCGATTTAAGGGATGGAAGACTGCCCACATTCATGAGCTGTGGTTCGATCTTGAACTGGAAGCTCTCGTTGTAATACGGATTGAGGGTCTTGTATTTACGCGTTGTCTTCTTCTTCGACAACAATTTCTTGCCCTCGAACAGGTAGATCTTCACATACGGATCTGCAACACTTCCATTCATGGCTTAGTCTTTTCCAATATGCCAAACCTCCAAAATGCATTTGCATTCCCGTTTGCAATTAAAAAGCATGAACCAACCCTTCGCCTCTCCCCTCCCTTTACCCCCTGATACATGAGTATCCCCAAACCCGCTTCCCCATAATATCCTCACGAGAGTATCGGGGCAACCGTCGCTTTCTTTCTCTTCCTTCTCCTTCTATTTTTTTTTGCCTCCAATTCTCCGTTTCTTCTTTTCTCTCAACACATTTCTCTAGAAGAAGAAGAAGCATCAAAGGAGCGCGCACGGGACGAATGAACAATGAGGAAAGTAAAGGTTGAGGGAAGGTTAGGGGGAGGTTAAGGAGATGACGGGGGAGGGAAAGACTGGCTAACTAGACTAAGACAACTTTGAAGGGAGCAGAGTATCATGTATCTCTACTAAAGCTGCCGACCCCCCCCATACATATTAATATATGAGAGTAACGAAAGGAAGTGTGTCCCACCCGAAGTTCCTCCCAGATCCATCTTCTTCAGATTGCGTGCTTCCATAATGGTGACATTGACAGTGCCAGTCGCGGCCCTGTATCGAGTAGAGAAACACAAGTCCCCCAGGCGGTGTTCCTGAGGGAACAATGCATGGTCAACCACACTCATACTCTCCCATCCTCCAATACAACCCATACTGCCATAGGATATATCCCCATCTCCTGTGATTGGAGCATACATTTCAATAGAATAATTTTTGATCAGATAGGTAACTTTCTTTGCAGAAGTTTGCCTTCTTCAGAATCTTCCATGTAGATTTGCGTATGTAAGCCAATCCCTGACTCAATACCGTCACAACGGCTATGGAAATAGCTTGCAAATCTACCGTACCTACTCCATACAGTACCAAGACAAAGTTGTACTCACTGAATCCGATCCCTTCTCTGGCTTTTGCAGCTTCTTCGTTAGCTTCGTAATCGTTCCGAAATCAATAGTATCCAAGGGAAGAGATACCTGACAGCCCTCATCCATCGCATATGCCCTTACAGTACTCCTCATGCATGTCAAATATACAGTATGCCCATTACCTGTCCCATTCTGTCATCCTTGGATAATCTATCGTAATCGTATACCACCAATGACAATCGTTTGCATTGCAGTTCAGGGAAGGGAATCTGCAAGGAAGTCTTCCCTTCCTCTACGATTAGTCTCGTTTATCAACTCTTTTCTATTTAGACCCAGTCTTCTTCACAAGACTCAGTCGCCTTTGCATGAATATCCAATTTCGTGAGAACCGCGTGAGACAAGAGGATGAGGAGGGTTGGTCCCCTTATGAAGGGGGTAGAGAGGGGGGAGGAGAGGGGTAGACAAAGAGAGAGAGGGAAGAGTGGAGGGAGGGAGAATAAGAAAAGAGCTGTCATGTTTTGTGGCAGTCTACTCAATGTGCGACAAGTCTCCTAAGGCTACGGACCATATTCATAGACCAGACCAACCAATACAAGGGTTTTCTTATTGGGATGGTCAAGTGTGAAGTGTAAATGAGGACTCTAATACCAGACAAGTGATATACTCCATCTACATTCCCTTCCCCCAAAACATCCCTCCACTTACCGAGAACAGAAAGGTTTCGTTGTATATGGGATGGAGCGTATTCGTCTTAATCTTTGTTTCGAACTTCTGTTTCCACTCGGGTTGTAGGGAGACCTGCGAGGGATGAAGCATGTCGGGGGGGGGGGATTAGGGCTAAGCAGGCGTAGTAAAGGGGCATCCACTCGAAAGCTCACCTTGACATACGGATCAGAGGTGCCGTTTCTATCCATCGCGGGAAGACCATCGCATTCGATGATTGTTACCGATAACTACAACAAGATAATGATATATCACGAGATTACACTAGTTATTACCTGGTCGACGTCATTTTATACTAGAAAAGGGAATAACAGAAGGGAGGGAAAGAAGGGAAAGATAAACAAACCTTGGATACTCCGAAGTCGTATTCCACTGAGAAGCTTATCTCTCCAAAGTCCTCTTCTTGCGCGCAAGACACTGAAATCACTCTGGGGTCTACAGAAATCCGGCTACAGTACCCATTTTACTCATACAATAACCCCTTGAATCGTGTTATGCGCTAATATCCTTTCCTATCACCGTTCCCTTGGCTAGATAATTTAGGTTGAAGTGTACTCTACAGTATCCGCATGTTCTCTACCGTAACCTACCGTCGCCATTGAGCAGATCAGTAGCCATGGGTTGTACAGTAAGAGCCTTCGAGAAGGATGGAACTCCATTGGGAGAGCACGGATCGATAGTCTGGTTACTGTAGGCTGCTTGCTGCAATGGAATCTTCATTTCCGTGCGGGAACCATCCCTTCCGTCCCCGACCATTCCCTACCACACAAACATGGGTGTGCTATGCCCCCAAGCCCTCCCCAACTCCAGCATGCAATTAGCGAGTGCAATACTCTTCTACTTTCGGCCTTTAAAATGAGCAACAACGTGACCCGTACTACTCAAATAGAAGAATGCCCTCCCCCTCCATTCTTCCTTCTTTCTCTTCGTGTCGTCTCTTTCCATTCTCTTCTATTCTTCCAATAATGAGACCTTCGCAATTGCAATTCGAGTACACAGAGAGTCCTTATCATGGTCCCTCCCTATCCCCCCTTCCCTTCTATCCCCGAATGACGTCATCAATCCCTTCAGAAGGGTGCATCTTCGTGTACTCAGCAGTAGTCGTCGTTGAGAAGAGTCGAGAGTGGATCATCTTTCAGAGAAGTGCCCTTTCCGGGGAATAGAATAGAGAGACGGAACATCTCCCGATAACCCTCTATAACCCCATTACTCTTCGTCCTTTTTCATTACATTCTAGCCATCCTTCACTCCATTCTTTACTATTTTCCATTTCGACCAAGTGGTAGAATGAAAGGGAAGGGATGGAATGAAGAGAGATGAAGTGAGGGAAGGGAACGGAATGCAAGTGAGGCATTCCGTGTCTAACCCAATCAACAGTTCCTCAATCAGTGACGGTCCCCTCCCCTTATTTCCCTTCTTGTCTTCCCTCAATTGTCTACTTCAACTTCTTTCTCTCCTCAAGGGGATCTATAGTGAGAGTCCAGCTCATTAGACCGACTACATATCTCTAAGGTTTTATCGGGAATGAGAGTAGAGGGGATTGAGTGAAAGAAGAAGACGTGGCATCATTCCAAAGGCTTCGTTCCTATCTCTCCATCCTCATCTTTAGCTTCTTCTTCTTCTCCCTTTCCCTTCTCAGTTCCCTCTTCTGCTAACACTCAATTGTCGCTTAGAAACGACTGAATCACAGTCATATTCATATGGGAAGAAGAATGTTCATTTGGATTACAGCCTTGGTTGTGTCAAGAAGAAAGATGGGACTGAGTGAGGAATGAGAAAAGGAAGAAGGAGAGATTCACTTCCGATTCAGTCAAGACAAGTGACAAACGAACAGCATTTGTAGGCAACAATCGGGAGAAGGAAAGAGAAGAGAAGAGAGAGGGAGATATACTTATGCATGTCATCTCACTATGAATCCCCTACGAGTCCCTTTCTATCTACGTACGTCTACCCAACCAACACATCCCCCATTCTACTTTCTCATCTCGTCGCATACAGTCTTTCTCTCCCTCTTGTTCCACATCAGATTTCCAATGCGCATAAAAGCCTACGCATACAAATGCAAATGGAAACAGACAAATAGATGGGCAAGAACTGAGTAGACAGTATAACTATAGAGTAGCTGTAATGGAGGCAGACGATATAATAAAGAAAGAGACGAACCTTATGTGTAGATCTCCTAAGGGGACAGCAGGTGGACAGAAGTCTGTAGACGGGGGAACACACCACTGCTCCTCCCGTAGACCCCCACATCCTTAACTACTCCTTATCCCCCGCAACACTCGCTCTCCTTAACAGCCTTCCCGTATTTACGACCTCTTCACACTAGAAAGGCAAAGAGAGACCGAACTGTCACCTGCTTATCGTTCTTGACTACGTCTTTCGAGGAAGAGGGAGAGACGGAGAGGAGGGAAGAGGGAGAGGTGATGGAGGTGGGAAGGGGGAGGAGATCGTACACGGCTGTATCGACGACAACCACGACAGCACGACGAATGTACTGCCTTCCAAGCTTCTGCCCAACCACATAGTATTATGTGAGATGCTGTAGCTCCGCCCATTTTGAATGTTTGCGCGTGCGGTGCTCTCGCAACGAAAACCCTGACGAACACAGAAAAGGGCCGGGTACTGTAGTTTTGTTGGCATATTTTCATTTTGGCCTAAAAATTTTATTCGTTATCCACGTTTTTATTGCTTTGTTTCAACGTTCTTCGGCACATCGTATAACCCAGAAAAAGTGCTTTCTGCAACCTGAGAAAGTTATATTTATGTTTGAATCATTTTTTTCAGCTTCCACTCTCAGCATGGGATTCGCAAACATTTGGTTCTCGCACCCTCACAAGTACGGACCTGGATCTC
The DNA here is from genome assembly GCA_900490955.1 of Micoletzkya japonica. Classification (NCBI taxonomy): domain Eukaryota; kingdom Metazoa; phylum Nematoda; class Chromadorea; order Rhabditida; family Diplogasteridae; genus Micoletzkya; species Micoletzkya japonica. The sequence continues at coordinate 9,742 of LS851958.1, read as the reverse complement.
GATCCTGGTAAGACTTTCCTGATCGCTGGAACTATGCCTGGTTTGTGCTCAATGCTTACTTCGTTGAATATGGTACAGTGAGGCCGGGCGCAATTGTCACGACTCTCTTGGCCATTACGTTTCGGAAAATGTTTTGGTGACTATGGTAGCATGCCTGTTCAATCTAGCACTAATAAAAAGAACTTTGGAGGTTGGCCAAGGGATGTTATGGTGATTCATGTCTCAGCAGAAAAATAACATAATTGCTTAAGTACGTTTTAATAGTATGAAAGAGTGAGATCTTTTGGGTTCTGTGAGATCTTTCAAGCAAGTGGAATGATGAATATGTTATAGCCGCGTGTGCTCCAACCACCACGGTCTGATCCGTAAGTACGGACTGGACATGTGCAGGCGTTGCTTCCGTGAGTACGCCAATGACATCGGATTCAAGAAGGTACGCATTGATATGATATTCCGCCGTAGTGCTGCTCATCCATGCAGTCCCGGATTTCCTAGTACGTAAATATTTAGTACTTTTTGCTTGATAGGTTGAATTCAGTAAGTATGCGCGAAAGATTCCCACATATCTAACTGCCAGGAAGTGTTTTGTGCTGCGATTACTATTTGAGGAAAACGTGCAATGACAGAGCTTGGCAGCGCATTTCAAAAATCACAATGGAACTTGCGGAACACTAATTGTAGTGCGAGGTTAACTGCCGTACTGCTTTACATAGTATTAATTTTATAGAAATTGGAGATATGTAAATAGGCAACAACTTCTGCTTGCACATAGAATATTGCGTTTTCGAGTTTTCAAGAGAGTGAGCTTCATATTGCCAAAGACTAATAATACTTGTAGTAAAGACTAATAGTAAAGTATTTATATGCGCGGATATTTTTAATGTTTTAGTGTTATTGGAGGAACATATCTAACTGCCAGGAAGTGTTTTGTGCTGCGATTACTATTTGAGGAAAACGTGCAATGACAGAGCTTGGCAGCGCATTTCAAAAATCACAATGGAACTTGCGGAACACTAATTGTAGTGCGAGGCTAACTGCCGTACTGCTTTACATAGTATTAATTTTATAGAAACTAGCGGAGCTTCGCTCCGCTATGCGGATCCAAAAACTTGGCGCATTGTCCGGGGAGGTTTTTGGAAGAGGGAGACGGGGATTGGGCTTACGGCAAGAGATGGGGTGATTCTAGCGGGGCGGTTGGTGCGTGAAATGGTCAAGATCGTAGTTGAAAGGACGATATACTCTTTACATGCAGCTAGAAATACTCAAGAA
>LS851832.1:41527-53149 GCA_900490955.1 Micoletzkya japonica | reverse complement strand
CAACTGAACGACTGAGATGCAGTATTCAGTTGCTGGGTCAACTGAAACACTGAGAGGCAGTATTCAGTTGATAGGTGAACTGAAAGACTGAGATGCAGTATTCAGTTGATGCCTGAATTGAAAAACTGAGATGCAGCATTCAGTTTTGGCTGAACTGAAAAACTGAGATGCAGTATTCAGTTGATGGGTGAATCGAAAGACTGAGATGCAGTATTTAGTTGATAGGTCAACTGAAAGACTGAGATGCAGCATTCAGTTGATGGTTGAATCGAAAGACTGAGATGCAGTATTCAGTTTTGACCCAGCAACTGAAAACTGAGATGCAGTATTCAGTTGATAGGTGAACTGAAAAACTGATATTCGGTGAATTTCTCGACTGAAATGGAGTTTTATTTATTGGGTTGGTTGAACTACTGAGATCAAGTCATCAGCTGTTGTGAATTTATCGACTGACCTGGGTTTTTTTCAGTTATTAGATCGATTCAACCATTTAGATGCCCGTTGTTCGGTGAATCTAATAACTGAGATGGGGTTTTCAGTTATTGAATGAATTTAATAGCGGAGATGGCGTTTTCAGTCAATAGTTCATTTCACACAATTTAACAGCTGAGATGGAGTTTTCGTTAGGGAGGGGGTCAATTGAACTGCGAAGAACAAGTCATGAGTTGTTGGGTTGATTTAACGACTGAAATTGAGTTTCCTTTTTCGTAAATTCAACAATCGAGTTTCATTTATCGATTGTTCAGCTAAAAATTTTAATGACATCTCTAAACTCATAGATTTTCCTTCACATTTTAAGTAAGCGCAATTATCTTTTTTCCGGAGATGATTCTTAGTAAGTAAAGACATCCTAAAGCATTTATGGAAGGAATCAATTTAAATTATCAAGATATTGCAAAATTCAATATTAGTCGTAATTAATTAATCAGCCTAGTTCTATAGTATAGAGGATGAGAAATAGCATATCTACTGTAAGCGTAAAACTTACTGAATCCGCTGTATTTATCTGATTTCCTAATTTTCTCAATAAGGAATGAAAAAAATCATTTGCACAAAAATTAGAAGTTCCGCTGAGAAATTCACGAAAAATATCTCATTTCTATTTTTTGTGAATTTGTCAGCATTAGGTTTTGGCAGTTAGGATTTTAAAAAAATTAGATAATAATTACAGCATCCCTGTGGGATTTTTTCAATAAAACAAATAAATATTTCTCTTAAGGAGAATATGAAACAGAGGGAGTGAATAAAAAAACTAGGAGACAAGCTGTACATATCCCACGACGTTTTATCAGCAAGACGTTGTGCACGACGTTCCGCCAGTCCGAATTATGCCCAATTGCGACTGTGTCTCTTCAATCCCCATGCTCTCTCACCTCCAATCTCTTAGTTTGAAAACGTGATCTACCGTTTGGAACAGAACATTATGTCTCTGAGAAGAAAGTTGTAGGCGATTAGCCCTCCCCCGATGCTTGTTCGCCTGTCTGATTGGTTTCATGGCATTTTGCCGAAATCCCTATGCAAATAACCATTGATTAGTCTAATTTCTATACTAAGAAGTGATGAATAACAAGAGAGACTGCTTCATTAGCATACGATGTTTTGAATTTACAGTAAGAACAAATGTTGTTTACTGCTTTCATGAACATCAGGCGGGAACAGTGTTTGAACACGCTGTGGCGATGCAGGTCACTAAGGTGGCGCCTCACCACCTCCTCCCCCTTTAATCTCCCTAAATTTAACTCGTGAAATAATAAATGCCGTTCGATTTGATAAAGTGTTTACTTCCAAGTACAGAGTTTTCAAATTATTACAGTATCTAAATCATGTATCTGACATAATGGCAACTTGCCTGCTGACGTTACGGTAGGAGTATCACGGAGGGGCGATTACGGTAGCCTTTGAATTGTGAAATCGTGCTCGTGTTCTCCTGTTGTTCTGCGCTCGTCTACTCGGTTGCAAGCTGATTTGCAGAGTGCATAGCAAGTTCGTTGACACATCATTAGCTGTTCTAGAGACTCTATGATACCGTGCGAGACAAATATTGACTCACTTTGAGCGCAAATTAGGTATTCGGGGAACAATGCGGTAATACGATGCGTAAGGGTTCATTACAGGGTATAATGTCGAAGCGGGGCCGGGGAGGGGGTGGACGGGGGCGGGGGAAGTGGGAGACGTACCGGGAGGAGGCCGACGACGCAACCCAATCAAGCAGGGGAGGAGAGGAGAGCCAGGACGCCGCGGCCGGTAGGCGACTGTTTCCCTTGCATTGCATTCTACCTTTTTTCTCTATTCTTCTCTTCCCACTCTCGCTATTTCATATGATGAATACTTTAGCCTCTTATAAAGTGTCGTTGTTGTTGTGGAAGTGTGAAAAGGCTGCAATAAGAGCCCCTAGCTCATTTCGAACGTAACCGAAGCACTGACGATAGCTGGCTCTGCAGCATACTTGGGCAGGGTTCCCGACATCTAATTCAGCTAAATGACACAGATGGTTCGGTTCAGTTCCGAAGGCAGCGTCTGAGAATCTCGAGACGAAGGTTACCTACGGAAAGACGGACGAGTTCGGCGCGAAGGACTACCGGGATGAAATGCCGCTCAAGGTACGATCGATTCATGCATACGTGGGCAAGGGGTCTGCCGGCAGCTTACTGCTGCAGTGGTCCTCCCATACACACAGAGCTTGCGCAGTTTAGGTACTATATTATTTTGCAGTGAGCTAACCAGTATTAGTAAACGTTCTGCAGTATGGGAACTTTTACTAATACTGGTTAGTAAAAGTTCCCATACTGCAGAACTTTTACTAATACTGTTTTCTTTTGGTACCGTGGTTGGGTAGCAAAACAGAGCTACCCAACCACGGTACCTGAAATCGTGCCCATCTATTATGGATTCATGTGTTTTTATTAGCTCCTCTGCTTTGCCAAAAAGTTAATATAGTTTATTCCGTGCATTGACCATAGTGCAAGATCGATCGAGTCTTGCATTGAGGGCTGGGGGGGGACTTGGCGGCAATCAGTCATCATCATAGTACTCGCAGTCCTCGGAACTTAGTTTTATGCCGACGCAGATCGCCTGCCAGGGCCAGTCGCAGCACTCCCTGTTGTGGTTGTCGTCTTGGATGCGAGAACGCTGAAATGTTCTCCCCCTTTTTGCATCTTTTCTCTTCTTTTTTTCTCTCTAAAAACCTGATTTTCTATTTATCTACCCATCATATTTTTTTGCTTCTTCCTTTCACTGAATATAGCTGCTCGGGACATTTTCTATTTTTGAACCACCATAGCTAGAGCAAGAAATCGGTAGCTAGCCCTACAGATTTCTGCAAACTGTTGTGGAACGATTATTTCTGGGTTTGGAAAAAAACAAGACTGATTTGAGCTTTTCTAGCCTTCGTCTCTACGCTCGTTATTGCTCTACCCCACTATCTGGGTGTCAAAATGCAGATGGCGATTCTTAAAGAGTAAAAAAAATGAACCCACCCCTTCAGTAGTAGCAAAAAGGCTCGCGATGAAAAGGAAAATGAGAAAGAACTTCATTTTGAGGATGAGACGAGGGTAAAATCGGGTCTTTTATACGACTGTCTGAGGGCGATACTCAGTGATAGAGAGCAGGTCCAATGAAGAGGGCGAAACAGCAGTGCATGACGTGAATGTGATTTGTATGGGAGGAAAGCATGAGATACTGGGAATGTCTGCAATTCAAATGCTTGCGTCACTAAGGAAATTTTAGAATTTGTGGAGCACGAGAAGCTTCTCTTGAATTTCATATTTTAGTGATGCCACATAAATTAAGCAGGCTAGCTTGCGCAATTGAGGACAGAGACAAATTTGCGATTCAATCCATTCTTTGCATACAATTTAAGAATTTTAGGCGTTTGGCTGATTTTGGCAAAAACTATTGGCGAGGTTGTCCTATTGCGGGGAAGGTTGCCCACGTATGGGCGCGGTTGTCCAATAAATCGTTAGGATGGGAGTGCCTGCACCCGTGAATCAGAGCCTTGTTAGGATTGCTGCTTTTGATTTACTCTAACTATTATATGTAAGGACGCCTGTGTAAACAGGGGATAAATACTCATACTTGAAATTGTTATTGCGCGGTAGGGGTCATTTTCCAGGAGCGGTAGGGTAGCCATGTAGATCGAGAATTTGGCGCAGCGGTGTGTGTTATATCGCACTGCGGTACGGTTAGTTTCGTAGTAAACGATGGCCTGCGGCCGAGAGGGGGGGGGGGGGGGTCCTACCCCGTAAAATACAATCAATTACTGTATTTATCCCCTGCCTGTAAAAGTGTTCGGACAACACTCGCCCATCATGTATGCGTGCGTGAATTTTTTGGCTGCAATTTCAACGCCTACGTCCATGTAAATTGAAAATACGAAGAAATTTTTTACTTCATACATTCAAAAAAAAGTAGTGTATCCATTCAACAAGAGCATAGATTACGCGTATCCTAAACCCGTCACATTCCCGCAGCACGTAGCAGTAATCAATTATCAACTTCTCCTGAAGTTGATAATTTCCTAGCGTTACCACATAAGCATGTAAGCAGGCTACCAAAAGCAGCCACATACATCCAGTTCCTTCATGCAAAATCTCATCTCTTTAGGAAGCTTTAGGAAATTTTGGGGAAAATTAGCCCGAAACGGCGATTACTGTAAATGCTTAATCCCCTGTGTTTGCAGGCTGACTTCACGCACCGTCCCCTGTGGGTGGCACCCGATGGCCACATCTTCCTCGAGTCGTTCTCGCCCGTCTACAAGCACGCCCGTGACTTTCTCATCGCGATCGCGGAGGTTCGATGGGCTTAGGAGCGATCGTATACTGTAGCAATCTAGCTAGATATATATATAGCTATAGATAGATTGGCTATATAGTATAGAGCGATATAGGGATGGTTGCCGGTGAGCTTGATATTTAGAAAGATATTTATGTAATTGTTTTGTTTGTAAACGAATCGTCTTGGTGACAAACGGACAGGTGAATGAATGAATGAATGAATGAATGAATGAATGAATGAACGAATGAACGACTAGTGAGCAAATACCGTAACCCTCGGAATTCGCAGCCGGTCTGCCGGCCGGAGCACATCCACGAGTACCAGCTGACTGCCTACTCGCTCTACGCTGCGGTCTCGGTCGGGCTGCAGGTTTGCCACCCAATTTATTATTTGTTTTAAAATTATTTTAGACATCTGCAATTATTTGCAATAATCGCGGGGAAAAAAGTTCAATAATACGGGGAATATTGCAGACGAACGACATTATCGAGTACCTGGAGCGGCTGAGCAAGAGCAAGCTGCCGGAGGGCATCAAACAGTTCATTCGGGTTTGTTGAAATGTTTCGGCGTTCATACCTGGGCATGATGCTGGGATGGCTGCTTGCACTAGAGAATGCGAGTGCAAAATTTTTGTTATGATCGCCACTTTCGCTTTTTCCTCTTATTCCGTAAGTGAGCCTGCAGAAGTGTTCGGATAACAATAACCCGTGCATGGGGATCGCTTCTCTGGCTCCTGTATTAGCTATTGTACTGAACGTAAGAAAGAACCCAAACTAATTTTTATCGTGGTCCATGATAAAATTAGTTGTGACGGGTTTAGGATAAGCGTAATCTATGCTCCTGTTGAATGGAAACACTACGTTTTTTTTTGAATGTATGAGGTAAAAATTCGGAAAAGAATAACAGACCCAATACTTTGTTAAGTTGTGTACGCTGTCCTACGGAAAGGTCAAGCTGGTACTGAAGCACAACCGGTACTTTGTCGAATCGCGACACTCGGATGTTATCCAGAAGCTACTGAAGGTTTGATCTGTGATCCCCTCTATCGCTTTATCTAAGATTTACATGATATTATTAGGGGGGGCTGCTTAACAGGCACATCACATTATGCGATAGAGATGCTCTGAAAATTTTGAAAAAAAGGTTTTTCTTCAGGATCCGGTTATTCAGAAGTGCATTGTCGAGGAGAAGGTATCAGAGGAGCCCATGCAGGTTCGCTTTTTGACCTTTCATTTTTCTTTGGTATGTTCTTTTACGACGTTTGGTAATGAACAATCTTATTGCGGAATGGAAATAGTACGTGGGTAAGTCACTCAAGATATCTCGCTTTTCTATGTAAATGCATAAAGATCTTTCTAAAATGGAAAGTGCTGAGCGTAAGTTAACGTGAGTGAATTAAGCGCAATTTGAGCCAAATAAGTTGATGGACTGGGACGGTCGTAATAAGCATTATGTTCAGACTACGAACCTGGACCGTATCCAGTTTCCCGGCCAGGAAAAGGACAAGGATGGTGAGAAGAAGAAGGAAGGAGGAGGAGGAGGAGCGGAGAATGAGACGGACGTACCAGAGGATATCGGGGAGTTGTATGGCAGGATCGAGGTGGGTCAAACCTGGACACGAACCCGACGGTCGGGTGGATGGGCCCCCTCTTTGTTTGTTAGAAACTGCATTTGGAAGGCACACGATTATAACAGAATCCCCATTGGTAGGCTAATTAAAATCTCACTGTCGTAGGCCCAAAGCTGAAATTTCTGTCGGGAACCCTGCCCATGTATTGAGGTGGGTCATGCCTCAAATTCTAACCAGTTACACAGGTTTGTCATGGAGAGCTCTAATAATTGCGTTTTCGCCGATTTTAGAAGCTCCGGCTTCAATATTTTAACCGTTCTTTTATGAGAACATAGGTAAAGCTTATTCTATTCCCCATTCCCTTATTCTGCCCAACCACCGATTCGCGAGCGCGACGGACCTTCGTCAACAACACCTATCATTTTATGTTTTTCCTATTATTTTTTTGTCCTTCCCTTACTATCTTGCTGACGAAACGGTAAATGAATGAATGAATGAATGAATGAAAGCCTTTCAGGGAGATGAAGAGGAAGACGCCGACGCGATTCGTTCATTGCAATTGCTGACATTTGAGATCAAACAGGTAATCGGATAGTTATACTTCTTTCGATACCCTCATCTAGTCTGGAATCCTCTTCATCCTCTTCATTGGTAATTCTGTGCACCAGCCATCGTTAATCAATGATAATCCTAGCTACAGTACTCCTCCGAATATTTATCAGGGAATTCGTTGCAGGAGACGATCGAGATCGTGCAGAAGCGCTGCATCGAACTGGAATACCCCTTGCTGGCGGAGTATGACTTCCGCAATGATACACTCAATCCGAATCTGGGTACGGTAGAGGGGGATACTGTAGTCATTATTACTTTTCATTCGAATAATGATATCTTTATTGCGGGATTACGGTAGGAGTTATCGCGAACTGACTTTGATTTAGCAAGATCCCTACAGGCATCGATCTGAAGCCGTCAACGACACTTCGTCCTTATCAGGAGAAGAGTCTGAGGAAGATGTTCGGAAACAGCCGAGCGAGGTTTTGATTCTTCACTTTGGATATTGCAGGGGAAGCGGCAGTGCTAGACAATACATAAATACATACATTTATCCGGATCGGCGTACGAGAGGGGGGGGGTGTGGGATTAAGAATGGAGGAGAATTGCGTGGGAACAGCTATATAGAGCATACGATTCGCGTCTTTTCGATGAATAAGTTTCACCCACATCTGTATTAGCGATGGGTCTGCCTTTTTATATGCAGCCTGAAATATAGTCACTTCGATAACGCGAATCGTATGCTCTACTCAACACTTACTCTGAAGTATGTCTCTTACAACTAGTTATGCCTCTTCAAGGTCGGGCGTGATCGTTCTTCCGTGTGGTGCAGGAAAGACTCTGGTGGGAGTTACGGCGGCGACAACCGTTAATAAGGTAAGAAGCACTTGCTTAACTAGTTCCTTAGCCCTAACTTGCTTCCTTAACTAGTGGGTATTAGATGTGCTGTGTCAATGGGAGGTCTGGTCTTGCAAAAATTGGTTATTCCGTTTCCGGAAAGTTCGATAAATTTAGCGCTGCCTGTGTCTGGCGACATCGAACGTCTCCGTAGAGCAGTGGAGGGCGCAGTTCAAGCTGTGGAGCACCATTCAGGTACCGTCGGCACGGTTTGTGGTTTCAGAGAACAATTCGTTTTCCGGAGATTAGCCATTTCTTTTGCCAGTTACGCCAGCGGAAAAGTACCTGTATTTGATTATATTTTTCGCATGAGACCCCTCCCGCCCGCAAACCGTCTTTTACTATAAAATGACCCATACCGCACCGTAAAATAACCCCCACCGTTTTTCGAAATTCTCGATTTACATGCCCACCCTACCGCCGCTAGAAAATTACCGCTACCGCAAAATAAATTTCAAATACGAGTATTTATCCCTTGAGTTACGCTCTACTATTTTAGAGTCATTTCCATAGTTGGGCGCGGGTCCGTGGTTGGATAGTAGTTTAGCGCGCAGAGCAGACCTTTTGCAATTATTGGGTAGACAGCTGTAGAAGACATATCTTGGCTATGTTGTTCGATGGGAGGGCAGTAACAGCCTGCCTACCAGTAAGCCTTGCCCACCGATACTCTTTCCCTCTTTGCAGGACCGTCAGATCATCCGCTTCACGCGCGAGGCGCGCGACGCGGTTCCGCAGGGCGCGGACGCGAAGAAGCCCATCGTGTGCATCTCCACTTACTCCATGGTACGAGGGGGGGGGGGGGGGGGGGATATTTTAGCTTATCTCTCTTTGCCCTTAGTAAAAAAACCAAAGTATAGATTACAAAAAAAAAATTTAGTCTCGGTCGTGAGGCTTTCAGTAAGAGCTGAAGAACCATTATGCAGATTCGAAAACTTGAAATATAATTTATGTCGCTTTCGGAATGGATATTGGGTCGTATGAAAAATGAAGAAAATGAAGAGCTTGAATTCTTTTACGATTTAAAAATCTATTTAAAATTCTTTCAAGATTTAAAACCGTTAACCGTTGAGGTGGCCTACTCTGGCAAGCGAACCTTCCTGGCGGAGGAGGCGATGAAGTTTATCGAGAGCCAGGAGTGGGGACTCGTACTACTAGACGGTCAGTCCGTGCCGTACAAGAGGGGAGAGGGGGTTAAAGTAGTGAGGGGGGGGGGAGTGTCGCATAAATCATACGTGATGATTGTCCCGATCTAACGCTAGAATGGGTGCCCCTGCACCACAGAAACATGGCGCAAAACGCTTCTAAGGGTGGCTGGATTCGTTTTTTTCAATTTGCGAAAACACTAGCCTATTATTAGAAGATCTCGCTATGACTGGAGAGTAGCTATTCTTCTCATTTATTTCCTGCGTGATAGGACGACTATTTGTAGATGATGATGGTGTGTTGTCTCAGAAGTGCACACGATTCCCGCGAAGATGTTCCGTCGGGTCCTGACGATAGTCCAGGCACATTGCAAGCTCGGTCTGACCGCTACACTCGTGCGAGAGGACGACAAGATTACCGACCTCAACTTCCTCATTGGTAGGCGCATTTGACATTTTTTTTTCGGCATGTCTCCTCAATAATAATCATTTATATGTCTCCTCAATAATAATTTTTTTCGGCATGTCTCCTCAATAATAATTATTTATATGTCTCCTCAATAATAAATATTTATATCAAACCGTACTTTTCAAGTTTACTACTGTGAAACAGAAAAAAAGCCTAAGCTGGATCGTGAACCTTACTGATGTAAGGTTACGGTAGAGTGTGATGAGATCTTTCGTTGCAGGACCCAAGATCTACGAAGCGAACTGGATGGAGCTGCAGAAGGCGGGGCACATTGCCAAGGTGCGGGCATTTCCTAATTAATGGAGGCTAATGAGATTAACAGAAATATTAGGGAAAACACACTTTACTTACAAACATACAAAGCATGAAAACCTTAAGACATTGATAAACGTTAGTTGCTGCTCCTTTCAGGTGCAATGCGCCGAGGTTTGGTGTCCGATGACGGCAGAGTTCTACTCGTACTATCTCAGGTATACGGTAGCTTTAAAATGCCCATATGGGCGAACATAGGTGGGCACGGTTGCAGGTACCGTGGTTGGGTGACTTGCTGCAATTTTTTTGTTCGCGAATTGGTTAGCTCGCTGTAAAATAATATCGTAGAAAGAATTGTGCGATATCTATGTATGGGAGACCGACTGCTGTAAGTTACCGGCCCACGTATGTGGGCGAAAAGCCGGCTCCGACTCCGGCCGCATACCTGGGCTGGTGTTATCCGAGTATTTTTGCAGGCTGTCTTAAAACAATGAGCGGAAATCAACTGTGCAGCCATTCTAGTAGTCGTTTTTCACCAGAATTGTCTAGTACAGCCATCCTAACGTGCGATCGCGGAAACCACGCCCATTTCTGAGTTGTCGTTCTACTCATCCCACCCTTTCAGAGCCCAGCAAGCCCGCCGTCTGCTCCTCTCCGTCATGAACCCGAACAAGTTCCGCATCTGCCAGTTTCTCATTCGCTTCCACGAAAGACGTAATGACAAGGTTAATCGTGGCGGGGAGGACTAAAGTGTAGCCTGATCTTTGATCTCTACTTTCATGTTTGCTCTCCTCTAGTGTGTTATTTGATCTTTGTGCTAATAGCATAGCACGGTGCTGTGATCTTCGATCTATCGAGCCCGATCTTTGATCTTTGCATAAGTTGATCTTTGATCTCTAGAAGTTGATCTTTGACCTCCCTGCAGATCATCGTCTTCTCGGACAACGTGTTTGCGCTGAAGAGGTACGCGATCGAGATGGGCAAGCCGTTTCTGTACGGGGAGACGAGTCAGACGGAGAGGATGAAGATCCTGCAGAACTTCCAGTACAACCCGAGGGTCAACACCATCTTCGTGTCTAAGGTACCCCCCCCCCCCCCCGCCCCCACATTGTTATTATTATGCTTTCAAAAGCTTTTCAGTATGCTTTTGAGGCTTAATGGCGCTAGATGTTTTTTTTGGATATATACATTTCTCGCAAAATATCCGGATTTACCGGATTAGAAAATGCAAAATTCCGATTTTTTTGCTATGTAGCCTACCGGTTGAGCGTATTATTTATTGCTTGGCGCTAATTTGAGTAAATCTGGGGCATTCAAAGCGCTATTTCCAGGTTGCCGACACGTCGTTTGACCTTCCCGAGGCCAACGTTCTCATCCAGATCTCGGCCCACGGAGGCTCAAGACGACAGGAAGCTCAACGACTCGGGCGAATTCTGAGGTATGATTGTTAGCCTCGGTTTTGGAATGTGATACGCTCCTAAGGGTATGGTAGTCAAAACAAGTACAGCTGCCCACGGATCAGTTTTTTTCAACTGGTTTTTGGCGATTCAAACTTGGAAAAGGCGCGAAACATTTTCCGTGATTCAGGGCGAAGAAGAACTCGTCGGACGCCTTCAACGCCTTCTTCTACTCGCTCGTCTCGCAGGATACTGTAGAAATGGGCTATTCGCGGAAGCGGCAGAGGTCAGGGGAGGGTGTGGTAGTGTAGACGGTGGGAACCACCTTAAAGATTACGGCACCTGCAGCATGTATCACAGATAGAAATGGTGGAAATAACTTTTCTTTTACTTTGAACAAGATGGTGATCATTGGACGAAAAAAGCGATGTATTTTTTTCTTTGCAAGCCTTCTCCATCAATGGAATCCTTGCAGGTTCTTGGTCAATCAGGGTTACGCGTATAAAGTGGTCAACAAGCTGCCCGGAATGGAGAAGGAAGACCTCAAGCTGGGCACGAAGGCCGGTCCCG
>LS851832.1:16260-28272 GCA_900490955.1 Micoletzkya japonica | reverse complement strand
GGGGGGCTCTGAGACGAGAGCAGTGCGCGAGATACACGCACGCACTCTTTCTCTCTGTGGCTTACGCCCTTTCACCTATCTCTTCGCAACCAGGCACAGCAGCATGCTAACACTTCGCACACCCAGCTGTGGGGGTCAAGCTCCGCGCTCGCAAAACTCCGCTTGCCTCTCCAAGGTCATCGCCCTCGGGGCACGAGACAGTTGCGAGAGGGGGCGTGTTTGCGGTGGGGGAGTAGTTGTTGCTTTGGCGAATCGTAGACATCATATGAGACCCGGTGAAATAAAAAAGTCAGGATGGAATCTTGGCACACAAGCAAAATGCCAAGATTCCGCATGGAGCAAAGCTTTTATGTCAAAATTCGATCCTGACTTTTTAATTCGCTGGATCGTATATGCTTTCTCTCCTGCATGGACTCGAAATGCTTGACTTTTGACCGAGCCATAGGCTCCGCCAAAAGTCCAGCCTCCGCACGTACATGCGAATTATCCGGAGGCACACAAATTCTCCGTCACGGGGTAGACGGTCGTTTACCGCTCGCCTTCTTGCGGCCTCGAAAAAGCCGCCCGAGCCGGAATGCCATCCGTGAATTAGCTACCTATGTACGTACTCGTACTTACTTACCTGAACAATGTGCCCTACCACCCTTGACTTCTCGCTCTCGGCTGAGGGGCGCGAAAGGCACATATTCCGCGCGAAACCGGCTAATACGGTCGGCACGGGATGGGGGAAATCTCTCCGGGCTCTGAATGGCATATAAAGGATCAAAGGGAAGGGTGGAAGCAGGACTTGAAGAGGGAGCGCAGAGACTATGCACAGCTTGAGACGGGATGATCCAACCATACACAGGAAGGATGGAGGGGAAGGAAGTGTCGTGTTATTGCTTGGCCATTGTCCAGCAGCAAGCTGTTGTACACCCGTACATCGCTGCATTGTTGTCAGGCTCATAGCTCATCTTACGGGCAGATCCATTTCATTTCTTCAGTGTCGCTTCGTCTGCATTAATTGTAGGCTAATTACGTTTGATTAACTAGCTGGTGAAATGGTTCTATTACTTGATTTACGAGTACTATTATTAGAATGTGGACAGCTGATCTTCTTCGCATTCCGAGAGTGGTGAGCGGATCAAGGAGCAAATAACACACACACACACACACACACACACACACACACACACACACACACACACACACACACACACACACACACACACACACACACACACAGACACGCGTGGTGGTGCCACCGCACCGCGACCTCTTTACTCTTGCCCCGAGGGCAGACAGAGAAGAGAGGTGAGAAGAGAAGGGAAGAGGAGGGTTCAAGGAAGTTATATGCCGACCCGAAAGGAGTGTGTGGTCGAGAGTGTTTGCGGCTGTGTGTGTCCGTGTCCGTGCAATGAAAGTGCGTGAAACACGGAAGTTATGGTTGGGTAGGGGTTAGTTAGCCCCCGTACATGGGCAGGAGGGTTCACACGGATTGCACTCTCTGACGAATACGGTGAAATATGGCAAGCCTACTTTCTATCTTGTCGAGCGATTGCATTATCTTCGATCAGGCCTACCGTAATCGCATCATACAAACATGCAAGGGGGTTCTAAACCCCTAGCTGGAGCCAAGGCTGTTCTCCCCGCTGGTTACACAGCTAAACGGGAGACGGGTGTGCTCCTCCTCTTCTCCTCGGTAGTAGCCTTCGAGACCGAGGTCGTGTACGGTGAGGGGGAACGAAGGGGAGATTGGGCGAGTATAGGGAAGGAGGGGAGAGGAAGGCCTTGGACGGGCGCGGGATAGGCGGAACGTTCTGGAACAAAGTTGAGGATAGGGGGGGGGGGGTGGTGTAAGAACACGCGAACCAGTTGGTAGTCGAGGACGACGAGAGAGGCAGTGTCTGCTCTAGCTGGGGGTAGCTTGCTCTTCGGCAGCCTCCCAGCTTGGTTTGGCCTTATCATAGCATAGTTGTTAAAATGTCCCACAACCCACTTTTTAGCAATAGTAGCTCCTTACGTCATAATATTGATCAGAGCACCCTGATGATGAATCAGGCATTCATTCCCACTTTCTGATTTCGCGTTTGAACTTCACTATCGCGCTCAGAACAAGCATTCTTAGAGCGAGAGACCGTGCGAAGCGAGGAGAGCGCGGAGAGTGAAACAGTCTAAACCCCAATTAGCATAGACTTGCCTTTCGCGCGATCCTTTAAGTACAATCCATGTGCAAAAGGCAATTCAATCGTTACCGTTATTTTAAAGGAGTGAAAAACCCCCTTATTTGGACTAATCCTCTGATCGCCCGGAGAGTTATGCCCAGTCTAAAATGATGGTCTTCATAGTCTTCAAAAAACGCGGGTATCAAATTGCAATTTATTGCCAAAAGGGAATCTCGTGAAACTCCGCATCGCTACACAAATGTAATACTCGATCGGACAGTACAATAGCAAGGCGAAATCCAACATTACAATGTTAGAAAGTTGACAAATACACAAAAGAGATGCACTCTTAATAGCTGGGTTACGATAAGCAATAGCTACGGGAGTGGAGGGGAGACTGAACAAGGAGTCTAGCTGTGGACAAGTACCTTGTAACGTTGCATAGCTAATGCGGAGATATTCAAGAGAGTGAAGGGCTTGGGAAGCAGCTTTATACAGTTATACGAATAAGCAGCTATGCGACTGATTCACACGGGTCAGAGGAGAAGCTTCGGGCGCATTTCCCCTCGCTAAAGATTTTAATAAAATTTGAATGTATCGCGTAAATGTAGAGGGAATACGCCGGCCGCTCAGTAATACATAATATGAGTGGAGAGAATATAGTGTGTATGTGGAGCACTCGTAATCGGGTTGTGTGGATGAGTCCATTATGAAGTAACAAAGTTGTGACTTGTATGGGGTGCGGGGATGCTAGCACTATGCAAGGTAATAACACCAACGGTTAGGCTATTTGAAACGATTTAGTTTCTCGTCTAAATGTTACATATTAGTATGTAAGAATGTGCACGAACCCTTGGCACTAGGGGCTAAGTTGCAAATTACGAGTGTTATACTTATCTTATTAGAGATGTAAACCAATACAAATTAGGTAATACAGATGGAATAGGGCCACACTGTTTGGAAGATAAATCAGATCATTAGCAGGTATGGCTAACTATAAAAGGAAAGGGAAGGGGGCTTAAAGTACAAGAATATATGAGACGGAGAGAGAGAGAGCAGTCTGAATGACAGCATAAGCAACATTTTTACGTGAATATTTTACGAGAAATGGCGCTTTGAGCACTATTTGTTCTGATACACAGTGTAGTATATAGTGTAGATGTGTGGCGCGGGGTGAAGGCAAGACGTAGAATATTAGTACGAGAAATAGTTGATCGCGGTAGGACCCCCACGAGGGGTACGGTAGCGTTTGATCGGCGAGATTATCGATTGCTGGGTGGGGGCCTTACATGTGAACCGATGCACTGTATCGCACGTGGCTGTTCGGGACGTGCCATCGAGAGGGCCGGTACTGTAATGAGAGAGGTTACGGTAATCACGAGGAGAGCCCCGGGGGGGGGGAGTTGGAGCTAAACAAGAAAAAAATAATGGTTTCTACCGCCGCACTCTCGACTTTCTATTCTCTCATGAATACTCAAAATACATAAAATCGACATTGAACGGACACTTCCTCGTTTTCGTTTTTTCGATCTCGATTTCTTTCCTGTCGTTCTCACAATATTATATTATTGCTTGACCGCACGCTCCGGCGTAAATAAAATTTAAAAAAATAAAAGTAAAATAAACTTATCGTGGTAAAAATCTATTCTGTCCCCGCCTCACCCTGATCAGTAGCTGCCCGGATGTCGTGTGCGGGTTGTAGTAGGCGTACGCCAGCCATCCGAGGGCCGCGAAGACTACCGTAACCAGCAGGAAGAGCGACGTCCAGCCACCCGTCGCCGTTGAGGGCATGTCTGGAAGCGGGGAGGACGATGACGAGGCTTATTTTAAGGGGCTCTTTAAGGGGCTGAATTGTAAGTGAAAAAAGTGGTGGCTGTGCCGTCTTCATAGTCCCTCCTATACCCTATAGGAGGTACTATGAAGTATACCGCACAGCCAGCCACTTTTTTCTATTAAAGCATATTGATATTGAAAAAATTGAAAGCAAGCGGTAAAAAGCACTGACCTCCCTTCCTCGCTGCCTTTCTCGTGTCCAGAGGCACGACTCCGCCCTCAGGGCCACTGGAGGTCGTCGAGTCCCTGAATCAGGTCGCCGGGTTACTGTAGGAGGCAAACGTACATGGGCAACCTTCCCCGCAATATTTTGAGAAACGGGCCTACCAGTGTACGAAATCAAGCCTACCAATTGAAATTTTGTAGGAAATATAGGCCTACCAAAATAAAATTCCGAACAAATATGGGGCTTCGGGTCGGTGCCCACGTATGATGGCAAACTACACCTTCCCCTAGACCACATTAAACACATTAAAGTATGAGATAAACGCAGCAAGGCATGGTACACAAAAGATTTGCTATTACATAGTGTTGACAAGATACAAATAATAAAGAGGACGTACTCGTCCACTTCCTGCTCGTTCTCCTCCTCGTTTGCCGGACAGTAGATCGTCTTGCGCTGGTCCTGAATAGAGTTCCGCTAAACGCTCGCCGAAAGAAACTCATTAACTTTGAATGAAACTTCAATGTATATACCCAATAATAACACTTTTGCCCTCGCGACTCTCCAATCACTTGAATCGAATGAAAAATGTCATTGGGGGTCGCCTCTCCAAAGCAACCCCTCATTCGCTCTCTCCGGCAAAAAATACGGCGATAATGAATGAAAGAGGCATGCATCCCCTCCTTTATCTACATTCTGCTAAAAATTAATTGGATCAATGAGTGGATTGAGATGTTTGCGATGGCTTCTTTCAAAGAAACGTTGCATTGATCTTTGAATGCAATCTCTTCGTTTCTTTGGAGAGAGAGGCATAGCATTTTTATTTCTTTACGAGTCAATAGCGGTTCTCCAGTCCTGAACATTCTGTCTGTAAATCCCCCCTAAACATAACTGCAAAGTGAATCGTCGAGTACACACATTGGCTGTACGTGATAGAAAAAAAGGCATACTTACCTTGCAATTTCCCTCGATAAACTGCTGACGTCGTCGGTGCAACCTGAAGTGCAAAGGTAGACACTTATGTTTGCTCTTGACCACAGCCTTTAGGGTAATTATATTAGGGAACAAATAATTAGAAAAGAAATCTAAAACCAACTATGATTTTAGTGCTGTAATACGAGATATGAAAAACGGATGAATGAATGCATCTCTCGCTCGCCAACTCACCCAGCTAGATCCGTGCAGAAGGGACCGCCGTTCGACCGCTTGGCATGGCACCACGAACACGTGAATCTGTGCACACAATATATTATATATATATATATATATATATATATATATATATATATATATATATATATATATATATATATATATATATATATATATATATATATATATGCATTGAAATTATTGGAACTTTACGATCTTGCCTTCATAAATTATATTCGTGAAACATAAATGGGCACTACAGGACTACAGGAAGCATGGGCACTACAGGAAAACCTTGCAAAGATAGAGGAGAAAATCAGCGTCCGTTTTACTTACTTTCCGAGCGTCGCATTGGAGCATTCGGCGCACGTCGTCAGGCTCATGCACGCTGCAAAAGCATTAGGATTATCTTTCTCAATATTATCCTCCAATTAGAATGCCTACTGAGCAGGGTTCATTAAATATTAATTGAAGAACGACTACTGTAGCCTACAAAAAGGCCTATTTTCAGCTCGCGATAGCTACAGTAGCCTACAGTATCCCCTCCGACTCACTGGGCAACGCCGTCAGCACGACTACCGTATTCGAGGTGACCTTCTTGGGCGGAATCTCGATGCGGTGGTACTCGTAGATGACGCGTTTTGAAGCTGAAACGAGATTCCGGTTGGCTTTCCGCCAAGATTCAAATTCAAAAAGGGCGGGAAGCCCGCCGCTGCTGCCGCCTGCTTACAGGTGAGCTGACCGATAGAGGAAGAGTGGTGGAAGAGGTACGCGTCGGAGATGCCAAGCTTGCAGGGATGGTGAGCGTTGGAGATGTTGGACACGTCGAGGGGCACGTCCTGCAGAGATATGTATTGCTAAAATATTATTACGATAATATTATTAATAGTTTCAATAATACTATTAATAGTATTGAAACTGCGTGGGATTACGGCATTATTATTAACGGAAAAAGTTCCACCAGTAAACGTCATTCCCGCTTTGCCTGGACTCTCTTCATACCGCTCCGCTCCCTCGGCGGCTAGTAGGAATGGGACGGGACAACAGACGGAGCTTTTCCGTTAACCATATCACAGAATTGTTGTCTATTTATTTTGCTGCGTGTGTTTGCCGGCTACATGAACTGAACTTATATAGTGGATCGAAAAAAGATCCCCGTCGTTGGAAAATCATTCCGAATATACGGCGAGAGAGTGTGGTGCAAAGGTGGGAGAGAATTAGAAACTCAGACACTCATTTTGGAACGGGAGAGAAACTGACGGATCGCCGTTTATCATCACTATAGGTAACTAGAGCATGTGATTCGTGTCTTTTTGAAGTATATGTTTCATATATCATTCATAATAACCGCGACGCGTCTCGTCACCAAAAGCAGCGAAACATATTGGTCAAAAAGACATGAATCGCACGCTCTATATATATATATATATATATATATATATATATATATATATATATAAACCGACTAACCAACCACATCATTAGTGAGCAAACCCGATGCTAACTAACCTTGTACACAAAGTGCATCGTGCCGTTCTTGTGCAGCACCGCTTGGAAGGTGAAGGGGCCGACTGCAAAAGGGACGAGGAGGATTACGGTAATCATAGATCAAATAGTGATGTCGCTGAATTCGACAGTGCCTCGATTCTTTCATGGACAGCGGGATCAAAGTGCTTTGATTCACAGTAAAAAGCGCAGAAAACAGCATAATTTTGCATAAAACGTTAGATTTGGCGGCCAAAGTGCCTTGAATATGTAACTTTGCACAGAAAAAAGTGCCTGGGTTACGTCGTTTCCGACCCCATTTCATCTGGGTTGTGCCTATAAGAGCAATGGTGTAGAGATGAAGAAAGATAAAATGTTTCACTGGACAGCTTACATGGATACTGTAATTGTAATTTGCAACCCCAACTGGGGTCGCAACCCTCTCCCCTGCCCTTATCCTATTCCACCCCCCCCCCCTCAACTAACCCTCCTTCTGCTGTCTCAACTGCACCTTCCTCCACTCGACCACGAACCTCTCCCCGTCGTCCGCGTACAGAATGTTCGAACCTGCACACCAAACGCTTGTTTTCCCGCCAAAACTGACATTCAAACAGGAATGGAGGCCAAACCGATACCTTAGCTGTACCAACCCGGCGCTTCGCGGGTTGGTACAGCTAAGGTATCGGTTTGGCCTCCATTCCTGTTTCAAGCGGGAGATAAAATTGGCCCACATTTCTCATTAATTTAATCAGTTCATGGAATGGCTTACATCGGTAGTTCAAAAACAAAGACCATACTGCTGCAGCATTTGCAGGCGTTGTTAGCATGAGCATTGTGTAAGTTCTTCTCTGCGATAATAAGTCTGAACCCACCATCGAGGTGCGTGTCGAAGTTGGCCATGAGGGGCGCGATAAACTGCGTGGCTGCCAGCCACGAGTGCTGCTGGTCGCCGATGTAGCAGAAACCTGTAGAGGAGCGAGGAGCGATGGGCGGGGGGGGGGGGGGAGATAACTAGAGGTTTTAAATAATCGGTTCCTTTTGATGCTGCGTATGCTTCACACATCCATTCATAACCGCGACGCGTCTGGCCACCAAAAACGACGAAACATATCGTCGAAAAGGGAAGCGATTTTAAACCTCTAGAGATAACCAACCGACTTACTGGAGGAGGCTTAGGCTAGACAGAAATAAAGGTCTTTTTATGATTTATGTTTTCCGACTAACCATAATACCTCTCGGCCCGTTATTGGGTGAATCAAGCCAAGTACTGTACTATTCGTATCACGCACTACCCGCACGCTGTTGCTCAAGTAACCACCACACGATTCGCTATTCAATAAACCGCCTCGATCAAGATCAATAAACAAATGAGACACACAAAAAAGGCAGCAGCCCCTAGCTTACCTCCCGTCGCGATGGTCAGATTGTTCATCTTGTGGCCGTAGAAGGGAAAGTCGAAGGAGAGTTTGGCGCCCTGCAAACAGCGGTAATACTTGTGCGTAGGCAACCTTGCCAGCTCTATTTAAGAGATACGTCTACCAATGTACGAAGTCGTATTATACATTGTCAAGCTCCGGTATTCTAGGAAGCACGACCCGTCCACTAGAGTGCGACTATCTCGACTATCGACTACGTGCGACTATTTACATTCTCTCCATGTCTCATTCTCTTCATTCGTCTCCGCGCTCTCGGCAATCTATGTGTATGGGAGGACCACCGCAGTAAGCTACCGGCAGACCCCTTGCCCACGTATGGCCCTCCCCTCCCCTCCCCTCCCCTCCTCCCTCCCAGCCACTGACTGACCACAGCCCTTCTGTAGCTGTTACTCAGCAACGGATGGCTCTTGTTCCCCGTGACGCCCGGCTTCTCCAACAACTTCTCAATGTCGATAAAGTACCTGAACATTTAACGATACTGCGATAGATCAAAGAAATAGCGGTGCCTTCGAGCGCTCACATACTACTATTATGAACAGGGGGAAACATACTGTATTTGATTATATTTTTCGGCGTAAGACCCCTCCCGCCCGCAAACCATCTTTTTACTGTAAAATGGCCCATACCGCACCGCAAAATTACCCCCACCGCTGCTCTAAATTCTTGATTTACATGCCTACCCTGCCGCGGCCAAAAAATTACCCCTACCGCAAAATAAATTTCAAATACGAGTATTTATTCCCTGATTATGAAACTACCAGCTGATTCAATGCTGCACTGGCAAGGTTTAAGGCGTGCCTCACAACCTATAGTGTTATACTTCATGTATGGTGTTCTCTCTGATATACCTCTCTGTCAGATTGTAGATTTTAAGAGCGTGCATATTACAATATAAATTATATTTTCTCAGAAGCTTTACGCGAAATGACGAGAATTACGAACAGGAGGGATTGAAGAATTTATGAGAATTCATAGAAACATAATTTTTAAAAAAAGACGACTCGCAACACTCACGCCTTGGTCTTGTCCGTGTCGTTCGAGTAGATGGTCATGTTGTAGTACGAGTGCTCCGTCTGCAACAGGACAAGGTTACCATACATGGGCCCGCACCCGACCGTCGGGTGGTACGCCTCTCTTTTTGTAACAAAACTCAATTTGGTAGGCTTCACATTATACACGGAAACCCTGTTGGTAGGCTACGAAAAACCTCATTTTAAACTCTGGTAGGCCTCTAACCGAAATAATGGTCGTCGGTATCTCTGCCCACGTATGAAGGTTATACTCATCAAGCAACACCGCCTGTCACCACACCGTCTTTGCAACGGGGAGTGGGCCCTCGTTCTCCTAGAGTTCGTAGAGGCCGCATATCCATATTTTAATATAGCCATTCGAAATGCTTTTCACTACTCTACAAACAATACTTCTCATGTGATGATTACTCTATTCCCCTTAACTCCTACCCTACCGTACCCCTCCTCCCCCCTCTACCGCTACCGTATCCTCTTCCGTCTCAAAGGTCTCGTTGGTCGGCCGCTTCCACAGATTGTCCACCGTGTCGTCCTTGTCGTCGTCTTGCGGCAGCACTGCTGAAATTGCTTCTTCGTATACAAGCTACCGTATCTCACAAGCAGGCTACCGTAATCCATCCTCTTAAACTAATTATGATAGCTATTCGCTATCGCAATTTCTCCACCATTAATGTAGCACTGCGCGACGTTTAGGCATATGGTAGGCTGTAGGCTCTTTCTATCCCCAACAGATATGAACGGGCAGGACACTTATTTACAATTTACCTTATTGCCATTCCCATGCACAGAACCGATTCCGTACAGCCCTTCCCAACCACGGAAATGCCCACCGTGCTCTACCGTACCCCTACAGTACTCCCCCGTCTACCGTAACCCACCGGCCTGCCTCCTCCTCCGCCTCCTCTTGGCTACCGTAACCGTCCTGGGAAGGTCGTCGCCCTCCAGCGGGGAGAAGTCTGCCCTCAGGGCAGGCTCGAAGTCGTACGGATCGACGAAGGGAAGAGAGGGCGAGAGGGCTGCAAGAGGGGTGAATCGTCACTAGCATTGACGAGATGACGATTTAGACGTTTAAAAAAAAGTTATGTTTCAGATTTCTATAAATAGCAGGATATGCCTACAGAGCATGAAAAGTGAAACATAAAAAAAGCGTCAAAAAGAGAACTCTACTGTTCACGCAAGGTCTCGCTTACCGTCACTCGACCCGCAGCAGCAGGCCATCAACAGTGCCCCGAGGGCTAATAATAAGGACGATGACGTCACGACCGACGACCGCAACGACGGCGTCTCTCTCATCTGCAAAGTGAACAATAATGTTTTAAAAAAAAGTAAACCTTGAAACATACATCAACCGGCCGGGAAGAGCTTATTTCGCGTGAGAAGAACAGGAGAGGCGATTCAATGGGAAAGAAGGGGTCAAGAAGCAAACGAACTGGTGCGGTCCTAAAGCTACTCGAGCCACTGGCAACCCCCCTGACCAGCAGGTGATCCTAAATAATTTACTGTTTGACGCACTGGTCGCCCCGTTATTCTTCACACTGTGAAGTTCACGGTATATTGGGCGAGCAAGGAATGAATGAATACCTCAAAGAGTACATAAATAACCCCTCCTTCTTCTCGTACTCTCTCGCATAACTTAACCTACATAGTAGGGAGGGGGGGCTTAGGTGAATATTAGGGCAAATGAAAGAGAGAACATGGAAAGGACATGAACGCTAAATAAGCATGAGATTTCGATTTTATTTCGATGCTGTCCCAGACGGCAATCGAAATGCAGAATGTGTCTAAATGCTAAAATCTCACAGCATTCAACAGCATAAATTGCCGAGGGAACATCAATGGGCGGGAATAGTTGAATGAGTATTTGAATACACGGTCAGTGAGTGAAACGAGAAGAGGAAGGGCAGAGGGGGGGGGAGTGAATTCGTAGAGGGGAAAGGGGAGAGAAAGAGGTGGACAAAGTGATGTGTTGACCAAATAAGAGGGAGGAGGGAGAGAGTTGACAGAGAATGAGAGAGTTGAGAGGCAGAATGAGTAAAAGTAGCTGAGTGCGTGCTCTCTCGCATGTTTTCCCACGAACGGGTACGAGATGGGTCGAGGAGGGGGGGGGGGGGAGAAGAGGGAGAAGGGGAGTAGTAGACTTCCTCAATCAAGTCCGACCACACCCAATTTCTTCCCGTTATGGCTCATGCTTGAAACCTAATCACGGACAACAAAAAATGGTCTAATTCCATTAAATGGACGCGCGATTCGGGAGGTCTAGAAGGGAGAGCAGGGAAGGGGAGTAGAGGCTCTTGGAGATAGCCCATGCGCACACGAGGTTGCGACAAAGCCGCTGCAAGGATCGTGCTCGCAATCGTGCGTCTCGGCCAAGGTGCAAAGCACAAATGAACACGATTCGCACAATCTAGTCAAAATCTAGCTCTTCTGCAACAGCCCGTCCAATACGTGCAAACGTTTTGCGGTAAACAATTCAACCATGGTACCTACAACCGGGTCAATCTATGGTGCAAGGGATAAGTATGCAAAGACTACTACGAGTCAGTCCTACCAATGCCCCCCCCCTCGTCTTGCACCCCACTACCACTACCACTAGGTCCATTCGACCATGCAGCGGAGACAATATCACAAATTGCATTCGTCTGTTCACTCCCTCTACCCAACCTCCCCTTTACCTCTCTCGTCTCTCGTCTCTCTTATTCCCTCTCCCTCTATTATCCTCACCCCCCCCCCCTCTCGCAGCACAACAAAACATGTATGCCTTTCCGCTATTT
>LS848031.1:353975-364457 GCA_900490955.1 Micoletzkya japonica | reverse complement strand
AATACAGCCAAATTTTCTTCTTTTCTCCGGAAGATTACTTTGTTTATCATTTCGGTTGATATTCTCCTATACTCGCCTGATCAACTCCAACAGACTTACCCGTCGTGGCAGGCGAACGCCCGCAATTGTCTGCAAACGATTGAGCGCAATGACGACTCCGTAGGAGATCGGAGAGGAGAGAAGCGTGAACTCGATGCCGCACATGGCAGCAGTTATCCACGAATGGGCTGAACTTCAATCTTTTTTTATGAACTTTGGCAAACTGTAATATTAAGTCTCATCTCTGATTGCAATACTAGAGCGCGGAAGGCGAAACATTCACTTTTTTGGTGTTTTTTCACCGTGCTATGGATAGAGCCAGTAGAAGAGATAGCTCACTGAGTCCATCGAAGATGGGTGCAATGGAGGGAATGATGGGCAGTCGAATTACGTAGACATTGACGGGGAACAGTATAAGGTTCTGCTTTGTGTCTTTCATAATATTTAGCTAGATTAGAAAACACGACACAACATAGTTTTGCATGAATTTTGTTAGCCTGCAACAACTCGATGGCACCACTTTGGTTTCGGCAGCTATTATATATCAATGCAATTTAGAGAAGGATAGCAAAATAGTATGAGTAGTGTGCGGACGACGTAGGAATGCCAACGGGCAGTTTCGTGAATAATCGCGTACGTTGATGGAGAGGGCTATGTAGAGCCTGAAGAAAGGCCGCTTTCCGTATCGAGGATGGGTGAGGATTCGTTGGAAGGTGACGAAGGCGATGAAGATGGTTGGAATGGCCAGACACACTGAGATGAACAGCGGGATCGTGTTCACGTCGACCATTGAAGGGCGATCGCTGGAACAGAGCCTTAGAAGAAAACACTAAAAACGAGCGAAACCCTGCATTGTTCATGGAACCGTTTTACTGTAGTCTTCTAGGCTACAGTAAAATAGTACCACGAGCAATATGCTATGTGGAATTTCGAACAGGACAAGCTAAATGAGATTCGGACTTGGATTCGTAAGAAAACAAAAAATTCAAGAGTCTTCTAGGCAACCCCTTTCCTACTGTATATTGGCTGCTGCATGAATAAAGAAAGTGCAGGAAAAGCACACCACAAAGCACTGCAACATATGAACAAGGCCTTAACGGAAGGCGGAGAGGCAAGGTTTTTTCACAATTTCCGTGCCTTTTCAGCGACCTCAAAATCACGCCGGTAATATATAAACGCAAAATTTCGCCGAAACTCCGGGACTAGCTAAGGCTGACTGAGACATGAAATTGTCGTATAGTTGCTACAAAGTATGTTGAGAATTGCGGAAATGGAGGGGAGAAAACTTGTGGTGTATTTTGTGTCTGTTGTGATAGGTAGGGTAAGAAGGTAAGAAACAAATGGGCGCATGATAGCAGACAAGATTATGACGTGCTTGCTCGGACTTGTTTAGCATGTGGAGATGACAACTTTATAAAAACGAAGCTCAACTGGAATTCGTACTACCTACGGACAAAAAGAAGACACACTCCAAATTCGATCAGTACGTTTTAGTTCAAGCCTAACCAGCCGTATAAATATGAATAGAGTAGTCTGGTACATACTTTGCATTTAAAAACAAACATCATTGTTATCTCAAGATGCTATTTTGCACACCATCAAAGATGGCAAATATGATCACAAACATCAGTTATGTAAATTAGTGGGACCCAGAAAGTTGTCAACAATGTGAAGAGCAGAAACAATGAACATACGTAAGTTAACCATTTACCCTTGCTAAAATGGGCTACTAATAGTGTAACGCTCACGTCTTGTGGCAGGAAAAAGGAAGCGCTACAAATCCAATAGATTATTTAGGTGTGCTACGATATTGTGCCAGGTGTGCAGAATTGCAGAGGATTGAAGGCGACGTTTCTTCCACCAAAGCTCACGAGTAGGGCATTTCATCAGAACAGAAATATTATTCGAAGAACACATATCTATGTTTTAAAGCTGCCGGCCCACGACTACCATTTTTCAATTAATTTAGGATTTCATTAATTTTTCTGGCAAGTAACTAATTTAGGCATATCCGATTATCGTTTCCGATCGTTCTTCCTCTTACAATGATCGGAATGATGTGCAAAATCGTTTTATTTCAACGTTTGATCTATAGGCTCCAGAAGTATAACGTACGAGAAAGGAATAATGAAAGAAACGATATTGGGCGTACGCAACATACACCTTCTGTTTTATTTCAACGTTTGATCCGCAGGCTCTATGCCGTAGAAACGTAAGGGGAAGAAATAATGAAAGAAACGATATTGTGCGTATGCAACACACACCTTTTGTTTACTACCCTTTACGTGTTATTTGTACGAATCGTGCATTGTTGCCAAGATGAGCTTAATGTTCAGCGAACACCATTTATCGCGTGAACAATGCTACAAAAAATCAGCCGCACGTTTAATCTGGGGAAAATCTGAGCTCAGATAATGTCGAGATAATCTCGAGATTTTTTTAAAATTTCGAGCTCGAATTTCGAATTTCGAGTTTCGGGTATATATTCGTGCAATTTTATCATCGGAATCGGATTCTCCGGCCCTGATTATTATATAGAGACAGAAAAAAACATGAAATTTCATCAAGATTGACTAGAAAACGGTAGCTTACCACTATCTCGACGAGATAATGAGGAGCTACCTCACCTCAAAAAATCTCGCTATTAATTCGGAGCTCGCCATTTTTGGCGAGAGAGCACGCGTTTTTGAGAGAGCAAAACTGAGCAGTAGATCTGTGCTCTCTTTTGCTCTCTTCATTTTGCATACTCTCTCGTCGCCCTCTAGCTCCTAATTAATCTCGAGATAATTGCGAGACTCACTCTCCACTGATCTACCGGTCGACCGCAAAACGGAGGACTGGGTAAATTAAAATAAGTTTCGCGGCCCCGCTCATTGGAGCAGATGGGGTGATGGGTAAGGAAGGCGCAGGGTGGTTGCGTCGATAGTGTAGAGGTAAAGTAATCGACCGGTGTTCGGCAGCCGCGGGTTCTAATCCCCATGGCTGCAATAGGTTTGCTGGTTTTGATACTCAAAAATAGGTCGAGATTATTTGAAGCTTTTCTTATCACATAATGACGAGCTCTGTCTTGAAATGGGCAAATAATCTCGAGATAATTTCCCACATTAAAGGGACACATGGAAGCCAAAAAAGATTGGCTTTCATATGAAAGTTTATCGCCTAAATAATATAGAAATCAAAACCAGAGTGCACAAAAATGTCTACTTCGCGAGATATCCTAAAATGGTTTCCCAGCCAAGGCGCAGTCTTACTGCGTTTAGCGCATAGTAACGAGGCAAATGGCATCGAGGTATTCCCGGAACAAATAAATATTTCTCGCTCCGGAAATTTTTTAAAAATATTTTTCAAACGCTATTATCTTTCTTATCGTCTCAGAAACATATTCTAGAAGTATCGCCATGTTTGGTTTCACAAAATTTCTCGCTTCCATGTCCCTTTAAAGGGACACGGAAGTGATTTTCAAGTGAAGCTTATATGAAAGATTTTGTCGTAATTAGCATAAAACCAAAAGGAAAAATAATAAAAATTAATAGTATTCGAGAAATAATTTTTTGAAATTTCGTCCAACGACGACGTTAGTGTGTTTAGCGAAAGGAATTAAGCCAAAAGCGACATTCCTCTTAACGACGGAAGCCCGGAACGAAAAAATAAAACATGCGATTTTCGAGTTTTTTCGTCAAGTTTTTCCGATTGTGAGTCTATGTTTTTCTTTATTTAGTCACTATGTTTTTTCTCACATTTTGAAACCTTAGAAGAATTTTCATCGAATTTTAAAACTTTTGGTTAGAGGCTGCTTCCTCCCTTTAAACGTGCGGCAGAGTTGCTTATGTGACGTACAGTATTTCATTTCAGAATAACTAGTCTTCCAATGAAACATACATCATGATTTCTGGCACCTAACAGACCTTCTGCTGCCGTACTTTAGAAGCTGTCCAGTTAAGACAGATGCAGTTGCTCCGAGTTGTGCTGGGCCTGTCTCACACTAGTCATCCTGCACAAAATTACACAATGGGAATGAGGGCAAATAAGCCACCCATAGATCCAGAGCGATAGCCGAATCGACAGTCATTTTGCCGACAATTGTATTGTAAGGAGCGGAGATGCGAACGCTGTCGTCGTATGGAGACAAGCCAAAGAAGGAACACGAAAAACTTAAGACTCTTGGTTAGGCCTTTTCTTCTCTTCTCTTTTTATTGTCGCTCCTCGCGGTCAAAGTTCTGTTGTTTTCCGCGCATTATTTCATTTTGGCGTGTCATGATGATACACATTTTCCTTTCCTTGTTATACTCTATTGCTTGTGAAGCAACTCGTGTCTTTAGCACCAGTAGAATTACTCATCCAATAGAAGGCTTCATCTCAAGTGCTTTGCATGCATCGTCCATGAGTCTAGGTATCATAGAATAGAGACAGACAAAATGTCATGTAGGTCCCGAGGGAAGGGAAGAAGATGCTAGAGCGGAGGAGGAACGAGTAGTGGCTTAAGGGTTAATGTTAATTTTGGAGAATTACTATTCCAAAGCTTTTATGGCCGTAAATTGCTTTTCAAAGCAAAATACTATTACGCAATACCTTTCAACGAGGATGTATCGGTAGATGAAATGTGCCGAAAGCAGGAAGAAGCTATTCGAATGTGAAGTGCAGTACAGAGAAACCGTTAATCTGATATTATTCATATTAGATTGTTGTTCAACGAGTTCAGTGTTGGTTAGCTTAAAGGAGATCCATTCGGAACCGTAATCTATTCAAATTCCTGACGGCATCCTGACGAATTCGATAAGTTTCTCTTCTACGCCCTCCGCTCTCTCGCTAAGCACATTAGCCTCCATTAACATGACTACGGTACCGAATGGTCCTCTTTTAAATAAAATGACCCGATGCCTCACTTTGTAGGGAACCGTACGCACGCCATAATGAGTATACCCTCGTGTTCGGAGACTATCTAAAATATGTTTTAGATATTTTTAATATTTAAAAATGCAAGCTCACGATATCACAACTCCGATCGACAATGACGTATATAATTCCATTGGTGACGAAAATGGGCAGTAAATACTTGTATGTGCCCATCTCCTTAGGACTACGCCACGTGATTATTAACAGAAGAACAGCGTTGAAAAACAAAGCCGTACCTCAAACACTCTTCAATTTTCGGAAAACATTTGACTCACCAGAGATGGGTTTGATGATTATTTCATGAAGATTATTCGCATTTTCCATATCCTAAATAACGTCGATAGTATTGTAAGCGTATGTTCTGTGGATGTATGACAAAGATACATCAATTATATATAATTCGCTAAACGTCCGACTGTCCCTTATCATGACCAAAGAACAATCAAATAGGCATTTCCAAATTTGCAAAACCTCCTGCAACTAGCGGGGTTCGAACCCGCCGTCTCGCAAACTACAGTCATTTAGCTTACTACGCAGGCTTATGTTTCAAATGACGTACATATCAATACCTAAGCCGAGACTTAGATAGCTTATTAGCGAACTAATTATAAATGAATGCTAGTCTCGTTACGCCTTGCATTCCATAATCCCGTTATAGTCAGTCACGATAAGCTAGGCTCCAATCATGTCCATTCTACATGCCATGATCTGCTACCTCCTCTGATGGTCTTCCTCCGTCCACTCTCCTCTTCATGCTCCTCTTCACCCTTGCCGCTTGTTTGACCCTGCATTTTCAAATTATCGCTCTCTCCTTCCAGTTCATCTTCAGCTTATCCGAACACCGATCTTCGTACGACAAGAGGCGCCGACAGCAGCTTCAGGTTACCGTCGCTGTAGCCTCGCTCGTGAGAATCTTCTGAATTTATCGATAAGATTCACTTCCAAACGCGATGCATGGCTTGCCCGAATCCTCCGAGTTCCGTGTAGCACTTGTCCGCTCTTGCCAGCCTTGTGTCCTGGATTTCCGGATCTCCTTTTATTCGTTGCTTTCGTCTTCACTACTAACCTGTTTTCCCCAAAATTTACAATGAACTTGTTTGTATTTAGCCATAGCCATTCCATGACATTCATTCTCTTGAGGTGCCCAGACTGGTCGCATCGCGGAAAAAACGAAGAGAGTTAGCTTCGTTCTGGTAGTCCTTCGTTCGCTTCGTGAATAAATATTTTCTGATCGTGAATCGCATCCCTACACAGTGTAGAAGAGAGATTCATTCCAATCCTCCTCTCTTCCCTCACTCTCCTCTCTTCCCTCACTCTCCTCTCTTCCCTCACTCTCCTCTCTTCCCTCACTCTCCTCTCTTCCCTCACTCTCCTCTCTTCCCTCACTGTCGCTAGGTTGTGTTGATCTACCGCTCCTCTTTTTTCGTATATTTTCTTGCTTATTTGTTTTAATTTCTTGTTATACCTTAATTTGTCTTCTTTCTACCCAATCTCTATTCTTTCTCTTTTCCTATTCTCCCTTCATCCCTTCTCTGTCATGTACTCCACTCCTCCCCATCAGCCCTTCGCTCCCTTCAACTCCATCCCCTCTGTCCCCCCTACCTTTCAATCCTCGTACACTCAATGCTCTCCTCCCCCTCATGTTCTCAATGAGCACAATAAGCGTATGGCCATGTCTTCTCCTTCTTCTTTCCGTGCAGAGGTCGCTGCCTCTAACCCTCCCTTTCCCTCCTCTTCTCACTTCTCTCAGTCTTCTTTTCCCTCAAACTCTCTCANGTTCTTTTCTGTCCTCTTCTTCTCCTGACATTGTTATGATCACTGAGACATGGCTTAATCCCAAAATCCCCTCCTCTCTTATTGTCGGTAACTTGCCCTACAGGTTTATTCGCTGTGACCGTAGCTCTAGAGGTGGAGGTGTTGCTCTTTGTATTCGTGACCATCTCACCTACACTCTAGTCAATATCTCTCTTCCCTCTTGTGAGACCCTTACCATTGATCTACTCAGCCCTTCCTCATCCTATACTCGCCTTTGTGTAGTTTATCGACCCCCTCAATTCACCCTTTCCCAAACCGATATGCTTGTATCCCTTCTCTCTGATATAGTCTCCACAACCTCCCATCCTGTTATATTAGCAGGTGATTTTAAAGGTAACCTACACTGCCACAGGTCTCACCAGTAATGGCGTTCTCTGACTCGGAAACAAACATGGTTAAAATATGAGGTCATGAAACTTCGTGCTTCCCGAGATATCCATGAAAAATCATGTATTTGACACATGATGTGGTGAACTGTAGCCATCGGGCGCTTACCAGTTATCGACTATGCTTCGCACCCTATTCCCATTCCTCGCCCTCTCCCCCTCCCTTCCTCCCCTCCCCTCAGCTTTCGTTCACTAACTTCAGCTTTCCACCTTCATATTCACTTACATTTAGTATACGTTTTGTGCCATATTCCTATTTCAAATGTAGTATATATTCTCGCACATGAAGGTCAAAGTATTGCCTGCTCGTAGGAATCGTCAATAAGCGTTCTTGTTGCGTTGATCGCTTTGTGTATCTACACTGGTTAATATTTTTCAGACCCCATCGACAATGTCATTTTCAAACAAGATGAATCGAGTTAGGGATCGGGTTCGGTGTTCCATCGACTACATCGCATCGCTACAGCGACTACACTGCAGTTCATCGTCCCTCCCACTCTCCACTCATCAACAAAATGAACAATTTTTATTTACTTGATGAGATTCAGGCTACCCAAACTACTTCTTCACCTCGTTTCCTCGCCTAACCGCAATGCTTCAGTCTACCGCACCATCGTTGTCATAATATGTAAGTCCCAAAATTTTACAAAATTATTTCACAGGTTTCGGTCTACATTGAATATTTCCTCGAGTCTTCCCCTCCCTCTCTTACTGTGATCCCAGAAACGTGCCATCTCATTCCATGCGTAACAGTGCGGTATACGAGCAAACAATTTATTCTCTATGGAAAGGCTGTAAATTTTACACAGTGACGATCAGCAAAAATGTAATTGGCGAAAACGTTCCCTCAGTTCGTATTTAGTCTGCACTCCCTTCTCGCCGCTTCACGCTCTCGTCGGAAGTAGGAATGAGACGACAAACGGAACGTTTTTGTCAACCATATAGAGAGCGGCAAAAAGAAGAATAAGGGATGTGAAAAGCATGTACTAATTCGAAGCCTAATAGAGGAAAAGTGCAAGTAACAACATACAAATGAAAGAGCATAGGATTAGTGAGATTGAGACGTGTCCTAGCTATGACAAGGCAACGTTGAGATATGTTCCAAAGGTTATAATTGTTCATTATTACGAAAAGTGTGAAAAGCGCAAGGACCAGATTCAAATCTTTCAAAAAATCTCAATGAGAATGAGCAAAGAGATGAAGCGTATTGTGTACTAATCATAAGAGCGAAAAGAGCAAGAAGAGATGTTTCAGGTTAGGATATGTTTCAAAATTAGAACACGTCTCAACTCACCCCGAAAGCATAGAAAACGAAAGAAAACGAAGAAAATGAACCTGGGCGTAAGGGGGAGGGCAAGAGAAGACTGGGAGAAGACTGGGAGATCCGATTGGCAGCGCCGAGATCAACTTCTCCATTCTCCACCGTCGCCTCTCATCCTCTAGTCTTCCCATGACGATAGCAGCCGATTCTCTTGAATTGTATCTGTAATTGAGCAGTGAATTGAGATAAACTTTAATACGAAATGCAAGAAAACAACAAGACGAGAATGAGCAAAGTACATGGATAGATCAAAGGTAAACAAGGGGAGGGGAGGAGGGACCCCCCTCGGGGAAGGGCTTCTTCCCACAGTTTGCCAAAGTTCCGCTCGAGAGGGAATAGATTCAAACTTTGGCGGGAGTCCTGGCCGGCAGTTTAGGTTACCTTTAATTCCGATGCCATGTCTTCCCCCTCTTCCCCTTCCGACCGTAGCCTTCACTCTTTTGTATCCACTTCACTCACTCAATTATGTCTATCCCCCACTCGTGGTCCTAAATGCATTGACTGGCTCCTTTCAACCGATCCCACTATCATTTCTGACAATCAAGTTGTTGCATCGTTTCCCTCCTCTGATCATTCTGGCATCTCTTTCACTCTGAACCATTCATATCTCCCACCCGTCTCTTCTCAGTTTCGTGACTATACTCGTGCTAATTATGGTGCAATCTCAGACTATCTAGACAGCGTTGACTGGTTCACTTTGTTGGATGATTCTTCAAACATTGACGATCTGTACAGTCGCTTCACTACTGTAGTTCAGTCTGCGATAGATCAGTTCATCCCCTACCGTAATCCGCGCTCTAATTTCCAAGCATATCCCCCTCATTTGCAAAGGCTTATCAAGCATCGCGACATTCTTTTTTCTAAGATTGATCTTGCACCCGTTCGAACGCAATATGAGAAATGTAGCAAGGACCTTTTACGCGAAATCAATAAATATAATCAATACTGTGAACGTAAAAAGTTGGCTCGCTCTAAGGACCTCTTCAGACATGTTGCATCTCTCACCAAGCCTAAATCGCGATCTCCTCAATATCTTCTGTCTTCCTCTAATGAATTGTTGGTCTCCCCTCTTGGTAAGGCAAATCTACTTGCTGCTGAATTCTCTACTCATTTCACTATTGATGACTCTTCCATACCTTCCATGCCTACTCCTCCTTACCCTCCTTTCCTCTCTAGTGAAGCCTTTCTTCCTCATGAAGTACACAAGGCTCTAAACAAGCTGAAATCTTCCGGTTCCACTGCTGCAGATTCCATTCCCCAAGTAGTCTTTCACAAATGCGCCCGCTCACTCTCGGTTCCCCTCTCGATTGTCTTTAACCTTAGCATGTCCACTGGCAGCGTCCCCTCCATTTGGAAACATGCTCTTGTGACGGCCATCCCCAAACCGGGAAAATACCACTCCCTACCCTCATCTTATCGGCCAATCGCAATACTCTCGCCTGCGTCCAAAACAATGGAAAGGCTCGTTACTAGTAAGCTAGTTGACTACCTTAATAAGATGGAAAATCCTTCCCCTACTCAGCACGGTTTTCGTAAGAAATCATCTGTCGTTACAAACCTATTATCCTCCTCAAACGACTGGTCACTCTCATTATCCAAGGGCCTTGCAGTAGACATAGCATATCTTGACTTTACAAGAGCTTTTGACACCGTACCTTTCTCAAAGCTTCTCTTCAAATGTCAGCACTACGGTATCCATGGTAATTTCCTACAGTGGATCGGTTCCTTCCTTACCGATCGCTCTTTCTCTGTTAGACTAGATGGTGTACTCTCCCAATCATTCCCCGTCCTCTCGGGGGTTCCTCAAGGAAGTGTTATAGGCCCTATTCTCTTTGTTCTCTACACTGCCGACCTCTCTCGCCTCATTCGCACTTTCCCCTCTGTCTCCATCCAAGAATACGCAGATGATACCAAAGTATACATAGCATATGATAAGAGCTCTGTCGCTTCCTCTCACTCGCTCTTTCAATCTGTACTAGATGCCCTCTTCCAATGGACTCAATCCAACCAACTCTCCCTATCCCCCTC
>LS848031.1:330484-347647 GCA_900490955.1 Micoletzkya japonica | reverse complement strand
GATCAGGATCACGAAATGGATCACAGTGTCTGATCCTGATCCTGATCCTACCGTTATTTTTGTCCGCAGATCAGCATTTGATCAGCTTACGCGCCAAGTTCGAACAACATCACTCTTGTTCACTATTTTTATGTCGTGAACTCGGCAAGCAAATGAATACGAAAATACGAAACTTTCGACTGCTCTTAACGCGTTTTTTTTCGATTTAATCCCACACTGATCCCTGATCCTGATCCTGATCATTGATAGCTGATCTGATCCCCGATTCTGATCTGATCTTGATCCTGATCCCTGATCGCGGGTCATTACTACGGGGGCAGCAGTTTTGATTTGTAGATTCAAAAAAATATAAGAAGGAAGTTTATCTTCTGGTAGCTCATCTTCAAAAGTGAGTAGGCAGACTAACAGTGTTTCAGAAATTCAGTGGAATATTTACCACATCTCTGCCTTTCTTGTTCTATTCAACGTGTGAGGGCAACTAGCGACTGCTTACTCTGTTTATTCACAAATATTTTTATGATAATTAGAATCGATGTATGGACGCGTGTCTGGTGGCCGCATTGGCCAGGCTCGTGCTGATGTCAAGGGTGGACGGGGGCTTGCCGCAGCAGACGCACTTGGAGCAGGGAATGCGCTCGAACAGGGCTTTCCTGGAAGGCAAATAACCTTCAGAAGAGATGCAGTCATTGCTTTCAAAGCCAACTACCATTTTTCAGATTTTTTTGCTGTCTGAACTCTTACATGAAGGTGGGTTCAAGGTATCGGCAAAGGCACAGGGTACAAATCGCAATGTTGCGGCTCAAGAAACGACAAGAAGGGCTGAAATCGTGAGTATCCCATCTTTTTAAAGGGAACCTAAAGTGTCGCCAAATAGCCCGTTTTGAGTTTGATCTATCGCGGACTCCTACCGTGAAGGGTTGCAGTCTGATAGAAAAGTTGCACCGAAAAAGTTATTGACTGTGTTATGAGGGTAGATCAAAGGAGGTGATGCCACTGACAAACAAAGGCCCTACCTATCACCTCGCGAGAGAGACGCATCCCCCCACTTCCCCTCTCGAGGGAGGATGACTCAATCTCTTGCATTTCACGTACCTTCAGCTTATGCTCTTGTATGTTTTCTTTTTATACTTTCTCTTCATCATAGCTGTCATGCATTTCAGATTATCAAGGAGGGATCGGGTAAACGATGGATTCTGGCAGAAGAGCGAACAGCGAGCGGCAAGAGAAGACTTGGATGAGAAGAGATTGCAGAAAAGAGAAGCGAGCGTCTACTTCTTTCTTCTGCGATCAGTTTTATTGGTTTTGATTCCCTTTTTGCTCACATATTGCTGTCTATGGCTGGCAGAATGGGTGTGAACGTACAAATATGCATGATCAGATTAGACCTATCTCTCTTGATTCGTCTTCACTATTTCGCCTGAGAGGTGAACTTGCAATTTCACACCAATTCTGCCAGCCCTATTGCTGACATAGGTAGGACATTCACTGGTTAGGCCTCTCCTTTTGTTGCCATAGACCTCTCATATCATGTTAGCAATCATGCCAACGTTTTCTATGCAAGACCTCGTTCAGTTATGTTTCATAATCTGTTTATTACGTATTTACACAATTATTCCTCTTACATGTTGATAAATAATTCTACGCTTTCAGACAAGATCGTGGAAAACACAGAAAATATTATTTTCACGGCATGAGTGGGCATTGTCGCATATGGAAAGGAGGAAACCTGAAAAAATAATTGATTTTATTTCTTTTCGCAAACAGATGGAACATAAGACGGCTTCTCACGTCCTTTCCACATTGTCGATGATTGTGTTAGGGGGCTGGAAGACAGGTGGGTTGTAGACGATTTCCTGACCTTATCGACAAGATGAGTATAGCAAAATAAGATTTTAAAAAATGAAGACGTCCTCGGAGGAGCGACAACGTTGTCGCATTGTTGGTGGTTTTGAAGGGAGATGTGGCTTTTGAAGTTCATTTTGGCTGATGTGAAGGACGTGTGATGAGGAGAGAGTCGAAAGAAAGACATTCTGGAAACATTTCCCTTTGTTTTATGTATACCTTGAGAGAGGTTGTATGGAAAGCAGATGAGAACGTCCATAGATTCATGTACAGGAGATCCTGAGAAAGAAGAGCATTAGATATTGAATAACAAACGCGAAACAAAAAGAAACAACCAGTAAAACCATGCAAGACATGAGAAATGACTAGGGAGTGATCAGAGAAAAGGGAGGGAACAGGGGAAGAAGGAGGGAATCGGGCGAGAAGGAACCTCCTTCCTTCCCTTGATCAATACACAGTATTCCGAGCGTCTTAATAGCGAATAGCGGTTTTCGCGCATAGGATCCGATCCAGTAGGCGAACCAGGGAACGAAAAATTATCAGTTTAAAAACTTAAGCTCGTCACTATGAATTCAACAAGTTCTGAAAATTTGGTGTTGATTGGTTCAGCTACTCTTGAGAAAATTCAACAATAGTGGTCAGTTATTAGATACATTCTTCACCGGGCGGAATGATGTGAATAGCACAATTACCGTGCACAAAAATTGGTCAGATACATGATGATCTGCAACCCTCTTTCAGAGGATATCTCCCGAAAAAATATTGCAAAAATGTATTGTATATGTGATTACGTGTATGTGATTATATGTGATAAGTCTATACGAGGTGTATGACATGGAGATCTGTGACACTTTAGGTTCCCTTTAAAGGGAGAAAGCAGCCTCTAACCAAAAGTTTTGAAATTCGATGAAAATTGTTATACGGTTTCAAAATGTGAGGAAAAACATAGTGACAATAAAAAATCTCGAAAATCGCATATTTTATTTTTTCGTGCCGGGTTTCCGTCGTTGAGAAGAATGTCGTTTTTGGCTTTATTCCTTTCGCTAAACACAGTAGCGTTGTCATTGGGCGAAATTTCAAAAAAATTATTTCTCGAATACTATTAACTTTTATCGTTTTTCCTTTTGTTTTTATGCTTATTAGGACTAAATTTTCATATAAGCTTCACTTGAAAATCACTTCCATGTCCCTTTAAGGAACAGCGAGCTTCAACTTTTTACTCGGAACTCAGGACACTGAGAGCTATTCAATGATGTCAAAAAGTATACGTAAAAAGTGGTCGGTGGGTGCCTTTAAAATGTCTATTTTACAATGATAATACCTGTAATCGCTGACTCCGAGCGACACGGCAAAGGCGTCGAGATTGGGGTAGACCATGCACAGGACTTCGATGATGTTGCGGGGAGGAAGGGTGAAGGGAAGGGAGAAGATGACGGGGAACATGCACATGAAGACTGGCAGGTACATGCAGAAGAACGGAATCGTGAACTGAAAGCTTCTCTGACCTCCCTTACCCATCCTGAGACCGGCCTTGTGATATTCATATCATTTCCCTGGCTTTGCGACTACCTCGAAGTTCATTTATTTAGGTCACAATGGTAATTATAGTTTTTTCTTTCCATCGATCGCTTACTTGTACGAGTAGAGTGTAGAACAGCTGCTTCTGCAGCCGCTGACTTCGCAAACTCATCGTTCCGATCGTCCGTATGCAGACGAATATGCGATACGCGCAGAAGCAGATAACGGGAAGCGCTGAACCAATTCAACGCTAGTTCTTAGTATATAAAAGCATTGGGAAAAGAATTAGATTATTCTTATGTAGTGAACTAGCTCTATTGACTATCGCAATTAATATGGTGTCATACTCCCTGACATGATGAGAATGAGACAAGTGGAACCGATCACTATACGGACATGGATATTTCCTTGCAGATCCTAAATTGCATTTCTTTTCAAATGAAAACCTTTTACGTGCAGGGTTTTAAATATCTCCTACCCATAGATCGATAGATGTTATCGAATCAACCGTCATATTTTCGATTTGCGTAACGTATGGAGAAATGATGCGGATAGTTTTCTCGTACGGAGTCTGAATAAAAAAAGCACAACAGAACCTGCAAAAGCTATCTATTATTCTTGACTGTTTCAGACCGATTCATATAAGTTGCTATGCTAGAATTTTACACATGAAACTAATTTTCTTCGTTCCTTTACTCTATTCCAATTCAACGCTAGTTCTTAGTATGTAAAAGCATTGGAAAAAGCATTGAATTATTCTTATATAGTGAACCAGCTCAAAAAGCAACACAATCCTCTTATTTTCTGCGTAGTTTTCTTTCTATGACATAAGTGCCGGTGATGCAAATGAAGCTAATTGGTTCTCTTACCATAAACCCACACAAATTGCTAAATAGATCGCAAGCGAGGGAAAGAAGATTCGAGAACGAAGAATGAAGGAGTAGTGGCTTCTGTTGGCAGCGTTATTTTGGTGCATAATGCTATTTTCTGTCTAGATGCGTTCAGCAATCTCTACTACACTTAACATTGGAAGAAACAAGTGGAATTTCCTTGGTATTGAAAATATGACCACTGTACGCAGAATATCAATTAGAGAAAAGAATTCCGAACGATACTTTCTAGACGTTTCAAGAGCTACTGAATTAGAAAATTAATCTTTCTTACTTTTCAACCACAATGTAACGGTAGATGAAGTGAGCTGTGAGAAGGAAAAAGCTAGTGGAATGTGAAGCGCAATACAGGGAAATAGCTAATCTGTAAAAAACCATTAGGCCCTAAATTTATGAGAAATCGATATTACTTTGTAGGAAATCGTGCACAGGCCATGATGAGAACGCCCTCGCTTGAGCAAATAATCTGAAGATTCATTGACATCCGAAAAACCAGCAGTAAAAATATGGGGAATCACCATTATATCAAATCGATCACTTAGTTAGCCTGGATTAGCAAAGAATTAGAGATGAGAAAACAGCTAATTTAATTAAATTGATTTTCCCCAAAAAACGCACAACATCACATCCTCTATCCGCTAGTATGTAGAGCATTCCATTCAGGACGAAAATGGTGAGTAAATATTTATACGTCCCCATCTCTTTTGGACTTCGCGTTGATATTATAATAAGGAGAACTGTGTTAGATATCAGAGCAGCAACTGAAGGATGCAGAAAAAATATATATAAAAGGAAGACGTTTGCCCACCTGACATAGAATTCATGATATGCTCGTGTACATCATTGTAGGTCTCCATATCTAGATAGATATTCTTATCGAATAATAATACGCAATATTCCTAGCGTTCGGTTAACAAATGACGGTTTCCACCACGATCTACCCCCACATCAAACCTAACAACGAGCGAAAATTCACCAATTTAAAAACTTTAAAACAATTTAAAAGCTCCTCCCTATCCCAAAGACCTGCGAACATTTGGAGAAGAGAGTCATCCGTAGCGGAGTAAACTTAAAATTAGTTGCCAATTCGCTACTTTAATTTTTTAATGGAAATTGATTTGATATGGGTATATGATAAAGCGCTACTTTAATTTGTTAATGGAAATTGATTTGATATGGGTATATGATAAAGGGGAAGTTTTTAAAAACACTTCCCCTTTCGGTCGGGGTGCTGTGAATAAGGGAAAACAAGCTAATGAGAAGGAAATCACTTCCACACTCGAGAATGCTCTGGTTAGTTGACTACCTGCGTATAACCGCTAATTAGTTGATGATGCGAATAGGACTCGCCTCAGCTAAGTTAGCTTACACAAATTAAAAAGAAACTTTGGAAACTTCTTTTTCCGAAGCTTAATTAATCTATTGGCTCTAAATTATAAGAAAAAGACAACGTTATATAGATTACACTAGTAGTGAAAATCTAAAACTAATGCTAAACGGTGTTTAGCCTCCTTCTGCTAGACAGCTATATGCCAAGGGGAGGAGGCACCTCAAACCCTTTGGGAGTAAAGTCAAAGAGCTATTGATCTACCATGTCAGGCTATTCTAGAGTGAAATTTCAAGTCACAAGAAAAAATCTTTCACCCATTTTCCTAATTGTAAGCACATTGACAAATCGTAATTCTTTAGAAGATGGAGTAGTTCGAAATTTGTAAATTGAAGAGCCACCTCGTCTGAGTGCATTGTTTGCACTGCGGTGGGAGCTAATTACAAAACGCAGCCCAGCCTTTCTCTTCTGAAGGACGCATTGTGCAAGTTTGCCCACCGAATGCGCTGTGTCTTCTTTGTTCTTTTACTCGTACGTCTATCTGGAACCACCTTATCAGAAGAGAATGGTACGGCTGTGTTTTATTATACACGCCACAAAATTATTTTTTTTAACTTTATGAGTATTTTCAGCGAGCAACGAGTTCAACAGTTTCTGGGAGTCAAATGAGAGATTGTACGAGAACCTCACGAGAAACTACAAGAGGCAAATGAGTCCTGTATATACGAAGCCAGGTATGGATATAGAGAATTTGTTTGTAATTTTATGAACCTTAATTCAGATACCCAGGTTCTACCTCCCTTGTTGGTATTTTTAAACATGCTCCACTTTCGGCTGCTAAATATCGTAAGCTTTTTTTTAATTTTTTCGGTGTTCGCGAAGATGCTTGGTTAAGGACCAACTGCTACAAACTTCTACGGTCGTTTCAGCGATGCAGCTACTTTGGTAGGCCTTCTCCAGAATTTGGCAAAAGACTCATGATCAAGTCATGAAAATCCATTCTTTGTCAGGATCTCTTCATTCATCTCCCCTGTCTTGGTTCAGTTTTGCATTTTCATGACCAAGTCATGAGTGATGTGCCGAACTCTAGTCTTCTAATACCTTCGTTGAACCTGAGACATTTTTTGTCTTTAAACTCAAGACACAATTAGCGCGCCTTCGCTCAACGGCTGGACGCGATTCGCGTATCGCATAAAGATAAAGATAAAGATAGAATTAAGGTCCGACCGGCGCCTCCGCTGGGATCCACGCGACTTTGACGGAATCGAGTTCATCGTACTTCCATCGTATGTGTCATTTCGCGTTTTCCAGGACTACACTTATTTCGAGCAATTTCTAGGT
Organism: Micoletzkya japonica; assembly: GCA_900490955.1. NCBI lineage: Eukaryota > Metazoa > Nematoda > Chromadorea > Rhabditida > Diplogasteridae > Micoletzkya > Micoletzkya japonica. The sequence continues at coordinate 340,729 of LS848031.1, read as the reverse complement.
CCTTTCTAGCGGTGAAATTCCTGAATGCTGGTAAAGTTATAAGGCGTTGTTTCTGCAGCTGTTAGAGTAATTGAATCACGGATTCTCCGTGAAGTTATTATTTTTTTTATTTTTTTAAATTAACTAAATACCTAACAGGGATATGCTGTGGGTGCCGACCGTCACTCCGTGCGACGCGTCTTCACAGGAAACCGTGCACAAAGACAGCATACAGACCGCTCGGGTACTCTAAATTTGCAATAATTATGTATTAGAAAAAGACATTACCTTTTTTAAAACCACGCTATCTCATTACATTCTTCAATGTAGATAAGAGTAGAGTAAAAATTGCACCTAGTGCTGTGTTTGTGATGCTCTAAAGAGTACGGTGTTGATAAAACTATGCATTTTCGAAATATCTAGCTCATACACACAGAAAAATATGCGCTCTATTTGGCACCGTGATGTGCTCGTTTTCGCCCCTGGACATATATGTGCCCCATGGAGCACATATAATGTGCTCGATTGGGCACATTAGGTGCTCCGTGGGGCACACTATATGTCCAGGGGCGAAAAAGAGCACATATTTTTCTGTGTGTAGTTGATTTGTAGGTGATGCACAACGGAACGATCATCATGAACATGGACGCTGTGTACACCTTCAGTTGCCCCATGGATGTATGGCCTGTTCTATTAGAAATAGCTTCAATTTTCTATTTTGTTTCCATATTATAGCACAAGTTCGATCAAAAATGCGGAAAGGCAGTTTGAAAGCCAAAGATGGGCATTTACATGGATACGATGCCGAAGGGTCTTCCTCTTGCAATTAGACAGTCCTTTGCAGATGGGCATGTTCCCGTTCGACTCGCACACGTGTGCGATGTGCTTCACCATGAACGAGTTCACGAAGCGCGAGGTCCGCTTCCTTCCCTCGCCGACATTCGATCCCTACACGATGGTGGCGCTGGTGAGACGACAAATGGAGATACATACGACTTTCGCCCAATTTGAGACATCGCGAACATTGCGACAATTAGGCCCGTACATATGGAAACATGTTAGAAATATTAGCCACAAGTGAAAGCGGATCAACTAAATTATATTAATTTGCTCTTATTTATAAAATAATATTCCAGGCAAACAACGAGTGGGTCATCTCCGGTCTGGGCGCCGATCTTGCGGGGCCGATCTCGAATCTGTACGACTCGGTGAGTTTGTCTCTACTGATGAGAATGGCAGAAGACTATTTAGCTATATGTAAGATGTGTTCCCCATCTGTCCTCTTGAGTAGTGAGATTTTTTACTGGACGGGGATATTCTATGCAAAGATACGAGGAGACGGAATTTAATTTTTTTTTTAAAAATTTTATTGAGGTCCGTTTCACGTGCACAGTCATGCGTCATCCGACCTTCTGGGTCAACCTCGTTATCGTGCCGTCCTTTATACTGGGAGTCGTCGTCTTCGACGGCCTATTTCTCTCTCGCAATCCCGACGTTATCGGAAGCGCGGTAGGTTTTTCTTGAATTTTTTCGTCATTTATTTTTGTAGTATTTTGAGGGAAACCACCATTTCACAAAATCGGTCTATCCGAGCAGTCACGTAAGAATTCACGTAAAAATGACTTTTTTCCTCGAAGATTTCAAACATTTTCTACGGCTCTGAAAATTGGATATGTTAATCTGCATAATTTAAGCAACAGAATAATATTTATTTCAAATTTTTTGATGCTCTGCGCTCTGAGAAAACGACCGCTAAACTACTGAAAAAATCGACCCTGTAAGAAATGGACGCATACTTGTTTTTAGTGTAACTTCAAGGAGAAATTTTTTCCTGAAGAGTTCGAGTACTCATTCGAAAGCTAATGAAAAGCTGCATCAAATCTACTTGATTTTGAAGTTCCAGAAAATTTGGCTCCTTAGTTATAGGCGGAAAACGCTTTACAGAAAAACGTGCGTTGCTTATTTTAGACGCAAAACTACGTTAATTTTAAAAGCAAAGACTGTTCTTGCGAGGGTATTGGATAATATATCAAAAGCCATAGCGAACTGACTGCCGGCTAACATGAAAACGCTAATTTCTCATAGAAGTGATTGTGAAAGTACAGTATCCACAATGATCTTTCTTCAAATTTACAAACACCTTGATTCATTAACCCACTTCTCAACCTTTAACTTTGCATCTTCAATATTTTTATTTACTTTTATTTGATCTATGTATGAGAAATATTCAGAAATGAAGTTACGCTATTGTATAATGGCGAAAAATGTTTAGCAACATGCCAAAGTCCTCAAAACTGACTAGCATTTTCCTGCAAAAAGGCAAGGTACACAAAATAGTGTTGAGACTGAACTCGCAGGAATGGATTGCAAAGGCGAAATAGTATCCACTACACTACAAGCGCATACTGCAACGAAGGACAGGAGTTGTAGGAGTTGTAGAAGAATGGAATGGTTCGCACAAGTTCATTCCTCGATAATGAATTGCATAGATGACGTAGAGTAATGATAAAGAAATTCATAGGCTTGGTATGTCTCATATGTACCTGGTGTTTGAATAGCTCGAAGAAAGTTCATTATAGATACTGTACTTTTACAATAAATTACAGAAAAAAAATATTTTTCATGATTGCCGGCAGTCAGTTAATCAGTTAACTAGGGCTTTTGATATGTTATAGACTATAGTTACAGTTACAGTTTAGTCGCTTTATCGAGGACAACAAGCGTGGGGCGGGTCTTATTGCTTCACGGGTAATGTAGCGCCAACTTCCGAAGTCTTGTCCATTCTTCCTTGTCCTCGGCCATCGTCAGGAATCGGTAACCAACCGCAAAGGTGTCCCTCCATCTTGCAACTGGCCGGCCTTTCTTTCCCTTTGGTCCTCGCGGGTGCCACTCCAAAGCAGTACGGCTCCATCTCAAGTGGTCCATGACTGCAACCCTGCCAGCCCACAGCCACCTTTTCCGTCTACAGCAAAGTAAGACGTCCACCAGACCCGTCTTCCGCCTCACCCAGTCGTTCGTCCTTCTCTCAAGCATGCTTACACCGAACATGGTCCTCTCCCACCTCCTCTGAGCCACAGCGAGCCTATTTTCGAGTCTAGATGTGAGCGTCCAGGTTTCCAAGGCGTATGTGAGAGCAGGCAGAATTGCGCCTTCGAAAAGGTGCTTTTCTGTATAGACTGCCTCGCAAAATAGTCTTACAATTAGCTTTTAAAATTAACCTAGTTTTGAGTCTGAAACAAGTTATGTGCACTTTTATGAAAAACGTTTTCCGCCTATAACTAACAAGAAGAGGTTGTAAGGTCACAATGAAATTAAAATGCACTGTAGATAGGCAGCACGGGATGTTTCAGGTCTTTTTATACTCTAAGAGTCATCTGTATGAATGATATTTAGATACTGCTGGCATATTATAAACGTTTAAAATGTTTTTGTTCGTTACTCTCTTAATATTACGCAAGCCCATTCATAGGGTTACGTTTGATCCTCATATTTTGCTGTGAAACGAAAGCCAAATATCTCAGAATGTTTTTCCACTTCTTGAAACTGATCAGAATAACAAGTAAACAGTATAAGATCGACTGAGTAATGAATTTCTAGAACCACAGAGGAAAAAAGCCTCGAAACACCCCGCGCTCCCTATTTACAGTGTAAATTCAGCATCAATTTTCTCGAAAACGGTCCTGAAATCGGAACTTTTGACTTCAGATTCGGAATCAGCGGGTCCGAATCTACTAGGAACAATATGTCTCGTACTCTAATTTCATTGCGACCTTACAACCTCAGCCAATGTTAGTCCTGATAAAGGTGATAAACCAAACCTTACAACCTCTCCTTGAAAGGAAACAAATTTTATGGATATATATATATATATATATATATATATATATATATATATATATATATATATATATATATATATATATATATATATATATATATATATATATATATATATATATATATATATATATATATATATATGATAGGTGTTCAGCAAACGACTGATGAAAAAGCAGTTGCGGTCGTAGTTTCTGGGAGGATATGCGCCTATGAACGTTCATTTTCTTCAGATCATATTATATAATTGCAGATAAACTTCGGCCTAGCAGTCATGATGTCAATAATGGTGATCATCGGAATTCTCGCTGATGGACTGCCAAAATCGTCGCAGACTCCCGCGCTTGGTAGGAGGATAGTCTTGCAAACAATGGTTTAAGATTATTTATAACTAGAGTTCTACGAATGATCAATGAGCGCATCACCAAAGTGATCCGAGATAGGGAATGATTGAGAAGAGACGCAGAAAATGAGTTGTTAAATTTTTAGAGTTGTTACTAATCTTCGGAAAGCAATCTTTTGCCTTTTTTCTCTCAGGCAAATTTTCCATTTATACTACGTGCGGCAGACTGTTTTCCCTTTTTTCCCTTCAGGCAACTTCGTCCTAATCCAACTCGTCGTCGTGACCGTCGCTATCATATTCGTCGTTACCCGCGAGGAATTCCACCTCATCCACCAGTTCTTCCTTCGGCTCACTAGAGGTCAAACTTTTATGTTAAAACATGTGTAACAGATTTTCTATCTATAAAACCTGCAATAAAGCAAAGCACATAAGATAATAATAAGAGAAGCTAATGTGGATTAAAAAGATCCGTCGGAAAATCATTCCGAATCTAAGGCGAGAAAGTGTGCAAAAGTTAAAGAATTAGACTCATTTTGGAGCGGAAGAAACTGACGGATCGGTTTATTCAACTATACATGCGCAATCGATCATCTATAGTCTAGAAAATCGGAACGTATAATTCGTGATTCCGCCGCTACGGTGTGCTTTGAAACGGTGCCATTTTATTCCAAGAAAAGATATCAGGAACATGGATATGTTTTGAGATCATTAACACCTAGAGTTTCTCATGATACTAGATGTTGATTAGATCAATTTGAAAGGCACGGAATCAGCTCTACAGCTGGAACGATTATATCTTTCCTTTTTCTCTACTATACACTCGTTTACTATGATACAACACGACTATATCAGGTCCGTGTTCTTCCAAGATGAAGTCAAAGACCTTTTCCACCTCCTACCGTTCGTGTCTTCACCCTCTCCACACCCTCCTCTACTCTCGCGTCTTCCCCTTCGCCCTCTTCCAGCTCATTCACCTGGCCAACTTCATCTATATCATGCACTTCTTCGATCGATCGGCTTATATGCGAGCGCTCAATGCCAATGTCACGGAGCTGTTTGACATGACGGAGATGGCGACGATTCGTAGGGAAATGGTGGCAGTCCTCGCGCCGTTGATGCCTCTGTTCGACAATGACACCGATCGAATGTTCATTGAGGAACTCGACCCGTTCGGAATTGGTAATGTGATGTATTATGGAAAGTTCCGCCAGTAAACACCTTTCTATGATTGCCCCGGTCTCTTAGCACCGTTATGCTACCTATATATGTTGGACTAGATAACACGATCCGTTGTAGCGTAAATTAGCATGACATTCAAAATTATGTTTTATACTCACAGTGTTCTGACAACAGACAAAATAAACTCCTTTTTATGATTTCCCCGGATTTCGGTAGGAATTCTCCTGATTTCGGTAGGAATTCTCGCACGGAAAATACCGTATTCTAAGCATTTTTGCTCGTTCGCTTAACATTTAGAACACTGTGTACTGTCCCTAAGCTTGAAAATTCCAAATTCTCTAAAATCAAACAAATTTACAAATGAAAAATTTATAATTAAAGAAATACTCGATCAGTGCTACTACATATTTCCATATACGATACGCTCATTGCTACGAAGTTCATAGCTTGAGCATAAACGAAGTTTGTTCTGAAGAGCTTTATGAGTATGTACAGTACCTGCGCTCAACCCATGTCCACGTCCTCAACCGTTGAGGACCGTTGACAACCACCCTCAACTTTGCCCCTACCCAGCCATTTGTGCAGAACCATTTACGCCACCGGGTGTCTTGGATTGACCACAAGCTCGAAATATAGGGCTAGCCCAAAAATTAGGTCAATCGGATGCAAATTGCGTTACTGCAATAATAAACATAAAATTAGCATACGTAAAGCGATCGCAAACTGAACGATAGACTATTTACGAAAAACCAAAACTTAAGCTGCAACTTTTTGGTATCGATCTAGACATGCTATTTCTGCTTCATCTGCATCCATGGATTACCTAATTGCCGTTTTGCATCATAGTTTCCTGCTCTTGTTTTTCTGAACCAGTAGTTTACTAAAGAGAGCGCTAAAACTACTAGTTTACTACTACATCCTGGAGAGGAAAAGCGGAACCAGTAGTGCACTAGCATTTCCCAGACTCCGGCCAAACCCGCTGGCCTCGGCCGTACTGCTACATATACCCCGAGACTTACAGCGCGTAATTAAGTCGAAAAAAGATGACGCAAAGCATAGTGGAATAAACCAATCCATCAGTTTCTTCCGTTCCAAAATGAGTCTAATTCTCTCACTTTTGCACACTATCTTTCCTTATATTCGGAATGATTTTTCGACGGATCTTTTTAATCGACTATAGATAAACACACGAAGGCGAAAAGTGGTCTTCGACCCTCCCCAATTGGGTTGACGTTTTGGTCTTGGACTGTTGGATAGGCAGGCCCGTTACTGTTCCTCAAGAACCTACCACCAGAATGGATTGCTTGCCCCCCCCCCCGAATGGATGACCAACCAGTAGTGCACTAAAGAGAGAACTAGTAGTTTACTAGCTGTTACACTAATGGTGCTCTCTTTAGTAAACTACTGGCTCAGAAATGCCAGAGTGCATGATAAATTTCAGTTTGCGATAGCTAATTTTACATTTATTATTGCAGTAACGCTATTTTGCATCCGATTGACCAAATTTTTGGGCTAGCCCAATATTTCGAGCTTGTGGTCAATCCAAGATGCCCAGTGACGTAAAGGGTTCTGCACAAATGGCTGGGTAGGGGCAAAGTTGAGGGTGGTTGTCAACCGTCCTCAACGGTTGAGGACGTGGACAGGGGTTGAGCGCAGGTACTGTACTAGACTTTTCGCATATACTCCTTGCTTCTTTCTTTGTTGAGCAGAATGCGCTAAAAAGTATTTTTATTAGCGAAAAGTTATTTATTCTTATTTTGTAGGCACTATTTCACACCGTTTCCTTCTCTTGTCGTAAATAGGATCGATGAGAACTAACGGAACTCCCTCAACCACGCATTCTAACACTATTCGATTACCTACGTATGACAATTTTTCTGCTACACCAAGTTGGGATTATCATCTCGTATAGGTAGTGTCGGTCGTATAGGTTCTCGTTCTTACATTTTCTCCTTTTAAGCAAAATCTTGAAACGTAAATATCAAAAATTTGCAGAAGCTAAAAATCAGCGAGACCACTCAACTAGGTAGTAGCTTTGATATGCAAACCTGTGAACGGACTAAGAAACAATATTGTTATGTCCTTAGGCTAGGACAAGGGGTTGAGAGGGTTGAGAAGGGGTAAGTCGACAGAGGAGGGGTGAGTACGATAAGGATCCCAGCGGGATAGATGAGGTGCGATGAGACGAGACGAGAGGGGCAACCACACTGGGTTTATTCAGACAAAGGAATCAGGGGACGAGTGAGGGGAGACAGAGGGGAGAGACGAGGTGTTGGGAATATCCAAAATAAGTATAATGGGATTAACCATATATACAACACCTCCCCTCTAGATGCGAAGCATCTCACAATGGGGTCTATGTACAGGGGACGACATCCGAGACGAATCTTCTTTCTTCTCTCATGTCTCGATGTCGGTCGATCCGTACATCACGGCCGTGCTCACACGATCCAACATACTTGATCCGAAGCATGTCACCGATTCCATCAGGGAACATGTAATTCAACTCGTTCCCTCGAGACATACTCTCGATTCGAGTTCTGTGGGTACTGTACGTTCCACACGGAACCTTTCCTCCCACCAAGAATGCATTCCATGCACTGTTCTCTTTCCACTTCCAGTGGAATTCGGCCTGCTTTCCAGACTCGGTCTCACATACATTCGACGAATTTCCATTCCGTTTCTCATTACTCAGGCAGAGCGTTCCAATAGTGGTGGTCGGCGACACTCACACATGCTCTCCTTCCGTAGTCACAGGCACTGTCTCAGGCTTCCAAGCCAGCGGCTTCTTATCCATCGCCTTCACAGCCTTGATCAGGGCAATACCCTTTGCCTTTCGTCGTCGACCCTTCACATGTCGAACAACACGGTCTCCTTGTTTATTCACATGTTCATTGAACATTGACTCATTCACAGTCAACACATTCAACTTACGAATCATGTCCTTCCCAAGCAATGCACTCGCACATCGAGTCAGATAGACCGTACCAGCTTCGATCTTGCTTCCACAAGTCATCGAAGTCTTGAACATTCCTCTGCAAGGAATTTCCTTATCCATAACGCTCAGCAGAGCCTTATCCGATGGATGACACTTGGGAGCTCCCAGCTCAGTCCATAGTGTCTCAGGTATCAACGTGATGTCCGATCCCGTGTCGACAATCATCGTCACCTCTTTTCCTTCCATCCTGATCAGTACCGCAACAAAGGTTCCTCATCCAGTGATGCCGTATTCACGTACGCGCAATTCACTTCTCTGTCGTTCGGAATGAAGCAACTAAGGAATCATTTTATACAACAATAGTGCACTACCTTGTTCTGCCGAAGACTTGTGATCGATAAGCGGAAGAGTGAGTCTCGCAATTATCTCGAGATTAATTGGGAGCTAGAGAGCGACGAGAGAGTATGCAAAATGAAGAGAGCAAAAGAGAGCACAGATCTACTGCTCAGTTATGCTCTCTCAAAAACGCGTGCTCTCTCGCCAAAAATGGCGAGCTCCGAATTAATGGCGAGATTTTCTGAGATTTTCCCCTCGTTATCTCGTCAAGATAATGATGAGCTACCTTTTTCTAGTCAATCTTGATGAAATTTCATGCCTCTTTCTGCTTATATATGGTACTCAGAGCCGGGGAATCCGATGCCGATGACAAAATTGCATGAATATGTACCCGAAATTGAGAAAACGAGCTCGAAATTAAAAATAATCTCGAGATTATCTCGACATTATCTGAGTTCAGATTTTCCCCAGATTAAACGTGCGGCTGGCGCTCTTATATAATAATGTTTTATGTGTAATACTGGAGCACATCATAGAGTAAGAGTTACTTCATGATATCGAATAGATTACCTAGATTCACATTCATTCTCATATATTCTCATTTTCATATTTTGTGTTTGAGCTACACCCTTATAAGAACCTCTCCTCGAACTAGAGACCGCGCACTGTAATTAGAGCGCTGAGAGTAAAACAACCCCCGCAGCAATCTCTCGCAATCAAAACCAAATCAAATTTAAATCAACTGGCAATCAACGGTTTTCTTCCATTAGGACTTGATTGTGATCAACTCGACATCAAGATCAAATCAAGATCAAGAAGAGAGAGAGAGAGAGAGAGAGTATGGGAAAACGAGAGCGCTGACCTCGGTGCTTGCAGATGAACTCTTGATCATTATTTGATTTTGATTTTGAGTACGGAAGGTGCGAAGAGCAACGAGCTTTTTACAAAATGTGATATATTAGCTAACTGGGATAGGATACAGCTCTGATTCACTGACAAAACGATTTTTCACATTGTTCTGGTCATTTTAAGAAAAAAGAACGATGAGAAAAGATGAGCTGAAGGGCCTTAATTGCAATATCTGGTTAGCCCGCGAATTCAAATCCTATCGAACTCGTGGGCCGGCTCCTTTAAAATGTCCCTCTGACCATCTCATCCGTTTCAAGAGATAACTAATTAACGAGGGATTGATTGACTGTGAGTGACAAGAGAGAGAGAGAGAGAGAGAGAGAGAGAGGGGGGAGAGAGGCAGACAATGAGAAAAAATGAGAGACTATCTATGAGACAAAAAAGGAGGAAGGGGAATAAAAGGAGAGACTATATATGAAACTTAGCACAATGAGAGCTACCCAATGATCTCAAAAATATATGTGGTAGATATTGACTATACGGAGCCTTTAAAGGGACATGGAAGCCAAAAATGATTGGCTTTCGTATGAAAGTTTATCGCCTAAATAATATAGAAATCAAAACCGGAGTGCACAAAAATGTCTACTTCGCGAGATATCCTAAAAATCGTTTCCCAGCCAAGGCGCAGTCTTACTGCGTTTAGCGCATAGTAACGAGGCAAATGGCATCGAGGTATTCCCGGAACAAATAAATATTTCTCGCTCCAGAAATTTTTTAAAAATAT
>LS848031.1:245673-261676 GCA_900490955.1 Micoletzkya japonica | reverse complement strand
ACGTTGTCTGCCTCCACAAATCACGTAATTTCTAAGACCATAAATAATAACTAAATACAAGCTCTTTCCGCGATAAAGCTTCAACTTGAAACATACGTGATGTGTAGTGAGAATGAGCAGGGAGAAGAAGAGGAAGCGACTGTTCCGCATAGCCGCACGTGAGAGAATGAGGAGGGAAACCGTTGGAAGGTGAAATAGGTGTTGAAAATTAGGTAGTGTGAAATTTCCATCAAACCCTACCCCCTCTTTCTCCTTCTCTCTCCCCCAGTGACGGCAAATAGGATATTACGGTATATCACCGTATACTACGTGTAATATGTGGGCTATTTTGCCACCTCTCGATTCTTGTGAAGTAAAACTTTCAGGTGTGCTTGGTATAGACATTGATTTTGCACTCCTGAACAATAAAAAGCCCCCTACGACCTCTTTTTGACCATATGATTTTTCGACATATGATAGCTCTCAGTGTCCTGAGTTTCAACCGAAACGTAGAAAACATGAAACTTCGCCGTTGTTTAGAAAAAGCTGTGCAAAGTTTTCTCTCGTTGCCTGCGTCTCTTCATTCCTCTCTTGTTTCTCACAATCAATCAACCGCATGTTAATTGTTTGTACCTTGAAATGAATGAGATGGTCAGAGGGGCCCTTTAAGAGTAGATATATAGCAATAACATTTACACAAATAACAACATTTATTCTGGAACCTCCAGAAAACGTATCGTCAGTGAGCTCATTCCTACATTGTATATAATAATCTTTTCATGAAGCTTATTGTTAGTCAATAGCAACAATGATAGAAATTAACGTAAAATTTGGTCAATTAACTTATTGGGTGTTGTACTGCAGATAGCCTTCTACACCCCACAAGGAGGCGCGATCGCATTTTTAAAAGTCTTTACACGTCTGAAGAAACTATTGATGCCATTTATCACTTTTTATTATTTTTCTTTTTGAATTTAAAATCTATATACCGGTTCGTTTAAAATCCGGTTGAATTCGCAGTACGTGTGACTATCCTTTTTGTGTGGACGATTTCCACTTGTTTTTTTGTTCAACGTAGCAACTAAATAAATGGAATCGCAATGCTCGTAGCTACTTGAAATTTTCATATTTGTATTACATAGTGCAATAAAAGATACGGCAGTAGATAACTCCGGCGAGAGTGAATAAAAAATAAAGACAGTTTAGTTTGTTCATTAATTTGTCAATCCCTATTAGACAAATTTCGGAACATAAATATGTGACATACCGATTTATTACATTATATCTTCATCTTAAAGGGCCCCTCCAGGTTATTTCTACAGTTGTGGCGAGACCCTAGAGTATAGTATGAGTGAGAGAAGACAACTGCAAGGACCGCGGCGAGGAATGAAGAAGAGGGAGGCTGCGACGTGCGAAGACAGGAATGCTAACGAAGACCGGAGAGGTATATATTATTGAAGGAAAATGAACGTTGAGAGAGCTGCACAGTTCATTCCGTTAACCACCGTAAAACTTCAGCCGGAGCCGGAGATTAGCCTAAGCTGGCATTTTGCCAAGAGAGTTCCACTGTATTTAGCGGAGTGCGCTGCAAAGATTTCCCAACGTTCGTTTTCCTCCAAAAATAAACGGACCCTCCCCTCATTCCGCCTTCCAGTCTCCGATAAACTCCTAATTCCTCGATCTCGTCTGATCACATACAACTCAACCATATTCATTTTGACATCATTGGATAGCTCTCAAGGTCCTGAGTCTCATGTTCTCTCTTTTTAGTTGAAACTTCCCCATCGCTGAGAAAAAGCTGTGCAAAAATTTCTCTCGCTATCTGCGTCTCTTCATTCCTCTCTTGTCACCCACAATCAATCAACAACTTAATTGGTTATGTCTCTCCTTTCACCTTGGCAAGTGAGGGCGGTATGTTGGCCATCGACTCTTTCTCTTTTTCGCTCCCCTTTCTGTCGCGGATACCCCACAGCATTCCGACCGAAAGGGGAAGTGTCTAATAGCGAATTGGCAACTAATTTTGAATTTACTCCAGAACGGCTGGATGAATCTTCACCAAATTTTGACAGCTCTTTGGACTGATGAGGAGGAGCTTAAGTTTTCAAATTGGCGAAGTTTGACTCATTTTTGTGGACGCAGTGACGATAGATCATAGCGGAAACCGCCATTCGCTAATCGAACGCTAGGAATGCTGTGACCCTACCCCATAGTGAAGATTTTCATTTAGGCAGCTCTACGCTGGTTACGAGAGGTTTCCCTAACGCTCTATTGTTTCCCATTTTCGTTTTATAACGGAACAAAAAAGGGGTGAAATTGAGAATCAATACTATTATATAATTCGCTAAGCTTCTGTAAGTGGACATGACCAAAGAACACTCTAATAGATGTTTCCCAAATTTGCAAAAGCTCCACAACCTAACCGGGTTCGAGCCCGCACCCTTCCGAATTGCAGTCAGGTGGCTTACCTAACAAGCCAAACTGACACAGACGCGGAGGGTACGGGGTTGGTACATAAAGGAAACTGACGCCGCGCAACCTATTCGCTCCTGATTTCCGCGCACGCCCAGCGTTATTTGAATTGATAAAAGATTGTCAAAATTGTCAAATATCGTTCAGAGAGGTGTATTGTGTACTGGAGGAGAGGTCTAGAATTATTGAAATTCTGACTTTATTATTGAAAAATAGAATTATTGAAATAGTCACGGTGTTGCGACTCTCACAACTCGCAACTAACAAACAGAACAAACGAAGGAGACAATGCGTGGGGCGACTACAGTAAGCCATGGTGTGACGAATGAGGCGCAAAATCCGACCTTTTGCGCCATGCGTCTCCCGTACACTTTGCATACACTTCTACACACTTTCTACACACCTCGTACACACGCAACACGCAAATCTCGTTGCCCGCCCAAAAGAGGGAGAATTTCATTTCTCTTCTCTCTTTCGTGTTTTTCATGTATGTCCATGCTCTCCTTCTCTATGACTTCAACTTCCAGCTGAACGCTCGAGCTTGAGAGTGCTAAATCGACTGCATTCCCATTCCCAGTCACTCGTTCGACCGGACGACAGCGGTCTACTGAGGTATAGTCTTTTACTTGTTTTCCATCCAATCTCAGCTTACCAATCAACCATCCACCTCATTCCATTCATTCACCACTCCATCGAACCATTTTCCATTCCCTCATTTCTATTCCCAAATCAGGCTCTCTGTTTCCATGTGAGCAACAAGAACAACAAGGACAGTCGACCTACCGAATCGATCGTCAAAAGAGGCTCTTCCCAAGCCGTTCCAATCAACCCAAGGACTACATCGTCATCTCCCAAACGTCAGTTCTTTCAAGTTGTTCTCCTTTATTATTAATGCGTTATTAGAATAAATAAACTTCTCATCCAAGCCTTTGCATCACAAGTTTTCGGGCGTCTAGTTCTATTCGATAAGAAGTGGAATTAGTCGGTTCATGGTGCATCGGTAAAATACGAATCCAAGTCAAGTCCCGCGTGGCCCATTCAAACAAGTGAAAGACTATCACCTCCCATTCTCCCTTCAATCATCTAGACAGATTTGTGTAGTGTAATCCTCAAAACTACCGAAGTCCAGTCCCACACCATTTCGTCATCATCAGCTAATCAATACAAGTCATCAAGTAGTTAGCATTACTTCAACCATGTCTGAAGGTGACTATTACCTGCTGACTAATACGTACAGAGAAATTAGCAGTACTCGTACTGCCCTTGAAACTAAAATCCGAGAATTGTCAAACAGTCATTCGGTCGACGAACTGAATGACAATTCAGTAGATCTGTACCAACTTATAGCAAAACTTCAATCACTTACTGTACAATATGAACAAGATTCATCCACTATTATGTCAACGATTGAGAATGTACAAGATGAAGAACAGAGAACAACTCTAATCGATAAACACAACAAATACTTTCTCGATGAAAAACATCATCCCAATCATCCGCGAACCGTCCTGCGAGTGAAGAGTGACAATCAACGACTTTTTCTAGAAGCCGACAATTCTGTTCAGGTTCATTTCACTCGGATCCACCGACTCAATGAATCTAACAGGTTACAGCGACTGGAGGAGGCTAAACTTCAGCAAGCCATTGATGGCATCCAACTGAACGATTCAAGTCGAATAATCCCTTATACTCAAAACCAACCTAACCATTCAATCCTTAAGCCTCTAGAAGTTCCAACATTCAGTGGTGAAGAGGAAGAGTGGCAACAATATTGGTCAATGTTCAGAACTTTGGTACATGATCGAGAAGACATCTCGAAAATCCAAAAGTTCATCTATCTGCGACAATCGCTTGTAGGTAGGGCCCTCCAATTGATTCAGTCGGAGTGTAGTAATGAGACATACAACCTAGCTATTAACGCTCTCGAACAATGCTACAACAACGATGCCAAACGATTCATACAAACCATTAACAAGATTCGCAGTAAACATTCAAAATCTCCAAGACCTCCCAATGAACTCAATCTCTGTCATGAACTAATGTCCATCATCTCGATCAACAAGGATTCTTCGGAAGTCAACAACAAGATGGTGTTGTTCGACATTCTGAAGAAGTTCAGCCGGCAAACACAGGAGAAAATCTTCGAGATGGGTGATGACGTGTCTCCCAAGAAGGCTCTGCAGGAGATCGAGAAGTTCCTCCAAAGGAGGATAATGTTCTACAAGGCTGTAAACACAAATGATACAGAGAGACAGTACAGACAGCAAACGTAATCATTCAACTCGTATCAAATCAATCCACCCAACCGTCGTGCTACTTCCCACTTCAACAACTATACAAACAACAACAATAACAACAGACAACAGAACACGGGAACATACATCGATCGAACAACGTGCATATATTGCAACAAACATGCAAACTCCTCTAAGTGTCGAACGGTACCGCTGTTCAAGGATCGCAAGCAGATACTCATACAGAAGAACTTGCGCACCGTCTGCTTGCAGCGCGGTCATAGATTCGATCAATGCTCCTCCCACTGCTCGGCTTGCAACAGTCCTCATCATTCATCTCTGTGCTTCAAAAAGCGAACAAACACGAATCCCCAACAACAACAACAAGACAATTCTACTACTACTACAGCTAATACTACACACACCGTGAATGCAGTACAGACACAACCCAATCCAATCGATAATCATGTCCGACTAATGACTGCACATTCAAAAATACAAAATCTAAACTCGAACAACAGTAGTCACATCGACGTTCTAATCGATCCTGGAGCTACAGTGAATCTGATCTCGATGTCGCTTGGCGAATCTCTCAGCCTACCTATCAATTACCGAAGAACAATGACCATCAGTGGACTACATGGAAAGACCAATGGACCGGAGACGTACGATATCGTCGATTTCGTCATCGATGACAAACTCCCCTTCACTGCAGTAGTCAGCGAAGAACCCATTTCCTCCCCTCTCGAAATCAAACGACTGCCACCTACAGACATTCAATACATGAAACACATGAACATTCGACTAGCCGACACTCCCTTCCGTAAGGCTTCGACTATTCTACTCTACCAAGTGGGCAACGGATCACGAACAGCAAACTCGGCCATGTCCTCGTAGGTAGCGGTAGATTTCCGACAATCGACAACAATCACACAATCAACCACATAACCGTCCAATCCAACGAGAACAACTTCGAACAAAAAGTCGAAAACTTCTTCTCCATCGATTCCACGGGAGGAGAGCGACACGCTTCGGAAGAGGATGAGAGAAAAGAAGTCGATAGACAAACAGAACAACACTTTCAAGATACATGCAAATACAAGGACAATGAATACATCGTACAGTATCACCTGAAAGAAGCTCCGTAGTTGGCGGGCAATTTCAACCTCTCATACAAGCGATTGTCTAATAATCTCAACAACCTTCGTAAAAACATTCATGATCTCGAATACTACGATTCAATCATCAAGGACCAGCTGAGAGTTGGGCAGGTGGAGACAGTTCAATACGGACAAAAAGATGGACCGATAATCCATTACCTCCCCCATCAAGCAGTCATCAGACCGGACAAACCCACCACTCCCCTCCGTGTCGTGTTCGACGCGTCATCCAAGGCCAAGGGAGAGTCATCTCTCAACGACATCATTCATCAAGGACCGAATCTCATGGAGGAAATCCCTTCCCTCCTCACTCGCAGCCGATAGCCGATGTTGGAGATACCTCATCGCAGCGGATGTGGAAAAAGCCTTCCTGCAGATTCGGGTCGACAAGTCGCAAAGGGACATACTAAGGTTCATGTGGGTAAAAAACATACATAATCCCTTATCACGAGAAAACCTACTAATCCTACGATACACTGTAACTCCCTTCGGGGTAAACCAAAGCCCCTTCATTCTCAGCAGAGTGATCCAACAACACATACAATCATCTACCATTTCATCCTCGTTGAAACGACAGCTTCTAGTCAATATGTACGTGGACAAAATAATCATCGCTACAGACGAAATCGATCCCCACCTGTACACAGACACAAAGTCGGTCTTCATGAATATGCACATGAATCTTAGAGAATACGTGTGCAACTCCATCCAATTCAACGAGACAATAGAAGAAGGAGACAATGGCAAATTCGAAAAACGGAAACTTCTGAGTATAGTATGGGACCCAAAAGACGATACATTCAACATCACAATTCGAATCTTGCCTGCAACAACCCACAGTAAACGATCGATCCTTAGCTTTGTAGCTGGAATATACGATCCTCTCGGACTAATAGCTCCTTCTCTCCTACAAGCCAAACTGTACATTCAATCTCTGTGGCTCAAAAACCTGAAGTGGGATGACAAGATCCCATCCACAGCATTCTGCCCGGTGAAGAATGTGTCTAATAACGAATTGACCACTATTTTTGAATTTTCTCAAGAGTGGCTAAACCAATCTCCACAAAAATTTCAGATCTTACGGAACTCACAGGGACGAACTTAAGTTTTCAAATTCATAATTTTTGGTTCACTTATGCGCGTGCAGGATAAAATCCTATGTGCGGAAACCGCTATTCGCTATTAGAACGCTTGGAATGCTGTGCATCAAATGATACAGAAGAAATACAATCAATAATCTCTGATCTCAGCAATGTACAGATAAAGATCGCGAGAGACAGTGGAATTTCAAGGGAGGAGACCATTCGACTTGCAGTATTCTGCGATGCTTCGGCAAAAGCTATCGGAGCAGTAATATACAGCGCTACATACAACACTAACTCTCTACTCATGCCTCGCACTCGCCTGATCCACCTCAAATGCAAACCGACAATCCCAAAATCGGAACTGTCCGCTCTCCTCATGGGATTCGCACTCGCCAAGTATACAGTACAAGCTCTTCGCGAACAATTCCCTGCTCGACCGATTGAACTACATTTCTTCTCTGATTCGACTACAGTACTCCACTGGATACAAAGCAATGGACAGTACAAACTCGGCACATTTGTAGCCAGCAGACTCAACAAGATCAAGGCAATCCAAGAACAACCTGGAGTAGACAGCAAGAATACGATCCCCATCGTCGATACGTTCGATCGAGCGACAACCCTGCCGAATTCCTCACGAGAGGGATAACATCAAAGGACATGTCGGACCGATCCTCGCTATGGTGGAGAGGACCAATATGGATGGTTAGGACCCGACCTCTCACAATGGCCGACGACAGTACTCCCCGATGGATACTCATTCGATGAGATAACCGAACAACAAGTCAACAACGTCACACATAGTACTCTCGAACCACTAACTCCAGTAGTCGATTTCTCTCGATTCCCGTCTCTCAACAAACTAATCAATACTGTATCGTATGTGCACAGATTCATCAAACACAGGCTACGTAAACAAGGACGAGAACTCAACAACAAATTACAGCACATAACCGCACTCGATACGGCGACGGAACAGCCCAACCCAATGGAACAGTCGACTGCACTACGAACAATTCTCAAAATACATCAGTCGGTACACAGAACAGAACAATCTCATCTTGCACAACAGAATCTCATCAAGGAAGACAAGCATGGGATCTGGAGGAGCAACACAAAAAGAATCACAAACTCCTTACAGAGCAAAGAATTCAACTTCCCCATTTTCCTTCCTTCCAAGAATCGAGAACTCATTCGAATAATCATCGACAGTGTTCATCGTCATTCCTTCCATTCCGGCACCTCCATCGTACTCAACGAGATCACGGACAAATACTGTAGACAAATTGAGAAGTTAGTACTACGGAGATGTGTCACGTGTCAAAAGGAGAACAATGTGCCATTCCGATACCCCGCTTCCCCTCCACTTCCCCAGGCGAGGGTGATTCCCTCCCCCCCCTTTCCAACACATCGGTGTCAATTTTGTCGGCCCCTTCCAAATGAAGGAGGAGAAGAAAGGATACGTGCTACTAATCACATGTCTCAGCACAAGAGCATCTCATCTCGAGACAGTCGACTCAATGGACAGTCTCGTTCGTACAGGCACTACGACGTTTCATCGCTCGCAGAGGTGTCCCTCTCTCAATAATCAGTGACAAAGCTCCTACATTCATTACAGCACAATCTATAATTACAACTTCTATTCAATCCGAACTAACACAACCGAACAACATTGATTGGTCGTTCACTACACCGTGGAAAGGGGGTGTACACGAACGACTCGTCCGCTGCTTCAAATCCGCCTTCAACAAGGCCATCGGTCGTCGACGAATGACATTCATTGATTTTCAAACAGTTGTCTCTGAAGTCGAACTAGTCATCAATCTCCGTCCTCTCACTTATGTTTCATCGGATACCGAAGATCGCAAGGATCGATGCATGCGATCCATCGACTTCCTCGTTCCCAATATCAAAACCGGTACAACGATAGATCAAATTGACATTTCCGATGAATACATCCCTCCGAACGAGTACAACCTCACAAGAACACAAGCTCTGAAGAGACTCGAATCAACTAACAAACTAATCAAGTCGTTCTGGTTGAGATGGTCAAACGAGTATCTGACAACATTGAGAGATGTAGCAAGACTCCCACAGATCGGAGGGATGACAACGTCCAATACAGTACCAAAGAAGGGAGACGTCGTACTACACAGCATTCCGCCCGGTCAAGAATGTGTCTAATAGCGAAATGACTACAATTTTTGAATTTTCTCAAGAGTAGCTAAACCAATCAATACCAAATTTTCAGAACTTTGTTGAATTCATAGTGACGAGCATAAGTTTTTAAATTCATATTTTTTCGTTCACTGGTTCGCCTACAGGATCGGATCTCATCCGTGAAAACTGCTATTCGCTATTATGACGCTTGGAATGCTGTGACTAGTAGTAGACAAGAATCCGGTATCTCCAAGAAACACATGGCCAATGGCAAGAGTAACAAATTTTCAAGGTACTACGGTATCCCTTCAATCACAAAACAAGAGACACATCGAACGCCCCCTCAATCGTCTCATACCACTCGAACTTACGTGTGCGACATCGTTCGATGATAACAACAAGAACATACAAAAGAACACACAGATTTTTCAAATACACTTTCCCGAGTACCAAATTTGGCGATATACTAATTTCACTTTAGTCACCCTATTGCTGAGGTTATTGTAACCCTTGAATTTAGCAAACAACGTTGTTCATTTCTTGTCAGAAATGTTCAGTGGGTTTGTCGATCGATCAATGTCTAACGTAAATTACATCGAAAAATATCGATTTAATACTTCCTTGGCACATTTTAAACATTTTCCGAAATTTTCCGAATTTTCCGGTTTTTTATCGGAAAAAATAAATTTTCCGAAATTTGTCGAAAATTATTTTCCGAACAGCCTTGATGGAAAACTCTAGAACACAGAGTTAGTTGATGCGCTTAAGGCACGCCAGCCAGCTGGTTTGATAAGACGCACTAGGAAATAAGGAAGTACGTACCACGTTCCCCTATGTTCTCCAATAATGTTGTAACCTTTCCACTTCATACAGGGTTGAATTGATCAGATCTTTTTTAAGTCTTACCTTGAAAAAAATTTATTTATTTATTTATTTATCAAATACACCGTGAGGTGTGCGGTAGGAGGGGGTGAGAGAGAAAGGAAAATGGTGAGGATGCGGTGGCTTGAAGGTATTGGGACAATAAATCTTTGCTTGAAAAAAACTCTTCTACGGGGATGGGGACGATGCTTGTCGTACACGGCTTTTATGGGGTTGGCAGCCACGGAAAGATGGAGAAAGGGGGAGAAGAAGACGACTTATTGTTAGGCTAAAGGACACCCTCTGACCTGCGTAAGGTCAGAGGGGATTCGTCAGTGACGAACGAATCGTCACCTTATCCTCTTGATGGAATTATGGCGTCCGGGAGGGAGAGGGGTAAAAGACGAGACGAGACGAAAAAATTCCAAGGAAACCAGGAGAACTATTTTTCCGATGTTATCTATGCAATGTAAAGTAATTCTAGAGCTCTACCAAACCTTATTCGTTATATTCTTTGCGTGAATTGCTACGAGAAGAAGAGCGAGAGAGAGAAAGAAGTGGCGGCCACCCCGTATGAAGACGAGAAAGGAATGAAGAGATAGGAGGAAGGTAGGCAAAAAGGAAGAGGGAAGATGCAGGAAAAAACTAATGTAATACTGACATGCTGAATGATTAATTCCGCTACAGTAAACTCATTTATTTCGACAACAGCGATAGTCAAGTTTTGAGAAAATGAGAAAAGAAAATGAGGGTACTCTTGTTTAGGTTTTCAAACCTAGATATCTGCGGTGAGAGACAAAAGGCTGTAGAGGCAATCTTCCAATTGCTCGAAGACATTTTATTCGTAAATCTCGTGCAACTTGTCGGCGCGAATAAGGAACTTGTGCAGTTCGACGTATGTTCCTCGAACCAACTACAGTGAGTTGGGACTTGCAGATTTCACGACAACGGACATCTTCGACTTCTTCGATTTCTTGGAGGTACCCTTCCCGTCGACAGGAAGCTGAAATAGTTAGTTATTCTTGGCTAACAATCAACGTCGTCGATCAATAATGCAGATAATGCTAAACACAGTCGAAGAGGCCAAAAGGCGCCGAGGTAATTTTCCGATGCCGAATTCTGGTTTCGCTCGGTAGACAAATTAGATAGATCTTTTGCCAATAAAATAACTTCCAACTCCTTCTTAATACTTTTTAGAAGACACGTACAGTAGGTTCCGAGCTAGCAGATTTCGAGATGGCGGACATCTTCGAGTTCTTTGATTTCATCGATTTCACGGAGGAACCGTCTACGTCGGCCGGAAAGTAAAACTAGTTGGTTACTTGCTCCTTACTCAAAACTAAGCATCCCATTCGGGTCTTGCTGACCAATATGTTGTGACGAGACGCGGCGCGGTTATGAATGATATATGAAACATATACCTTACACTCAGCGAAATTTCACCACCATACAGCATCTAGTGAATCATTCACCACACAAATTTCACCAGCCCACTGGTGAATTGTGCTCCATTCACCAGCGGGCTGGTGAAATTTGTGTGGTGAATGATTCACTAGGTGCTGTATGGTGGTGAAATTTCGCTCAGTGTAAAGGCTCCCTCCCACCATCTCATTCATTTCTAGGTACATCCAATTAACATGCGGTTAATTGATTGCTTTCAACTTTTGAGTCGGAACTCAGGACACTGAAAGCTGTCCAATGATGTCAAAAAAGCATAGGGTAAAAAGTGGTCGTTGGGGGCCTTTAAAAAGACCCGAATGAATGCTCTACTAAAATCCTTACCGTGGACTTCGGTTCGTAAAGATGGAAGTCCGCCGGGTCCACTTCAATTACTTCAGGCGCGCGATGGAGACGAATCTTGCAAGGGAATTTGAATCTTACGAGGGAATTAGAGCATTTGTTTCCTTTCTTGAAAAGTGATCAAAAACGTGGAAAGCTGCGTTTTATAGTTGTGCTTTATAATATACTGAAGTTTCATCTTCTACATTTTTACGTAATTTCTTTTTCAAGCCATAGCCCTTTCCCGACATGCGATTTATTCCCTGAACAAATAATTTTCTGCGATTGAATAGAACATAAATATCCTTACGAGCTTGCTACGGACTCCGCACAAAAACAGAAGAATGTGTAGAATGATCAGCACAACAATAAGAGAGTCTGAAGAACTCAAATCAAATCTCTTTTTAAAGACCATGTCAACAACATCTTACAATTTATTCGCCGCATAACTATGCCCAAATATACTCACATGCAGCTAACATAGGTGCGGTAACTATATCATCGTTTAGTTCTGGTTCCTGCAATATTTTTTTGTTTTATTTTCTTTTTTATCAAAACAACTCTTTTCTAGAAAGGATCGGAAACCTACGCTTCATTTCATCGAATACTCTCTACTAGAGAGCCTCTACCTGTCCTTACCTCTCCTATCAAACGCTTAATCGATTTAAACTTGGACGGATCTGGATACTCGAAGTTGCCCAGACACGAGTACGGCGGAGCAGAAACAACAGAAGGGGGCGTGACCTATTAATACCATACGGGCTTCAATTTAATTTTTTTAAATTTACTTCTTACTAGAAAAAAATCACTGCAAATTTTGTTCGTTTGTCTGTGTGTGTATCTGTTTTTCCGTTCCTCGATTATCTCCTTTAGAATTGCGAATTTCAAAAAAACTTACAAGACCCCTGTTCAATTCTTCATACCTCGGAACCATTTTGTTGCATTTTGAAAATTTTGAAAATTGGCTGAGAAAATCGATATCGAACACGGGGATCATTTTTGGTCAAAAAGTCATCAGAGAAAAACTTTGAAATTTTTCGAGGGCGCTTTAAAATGTGCAAAACGTACTGTCGCGGACGGGGTCCGAACTTGCGCGTTCTGACCAACAACGGTAGCCACTGCTCTATCTTGACAGATGATTGCTCCATCTCGGTTTTCGCTCATGACCCTTCCTCGCGCGCTTTCCCGCATCAATTCATGGTATTGGACTCATTCGACTTATGCATTCAGCCTTCGAAATCACAGCTTATGATGTGCAAAAAGTAAACAAATGTAGTTAAGGTGTATGGAGCAGCAGTGGGCGCCGAAGGTGCCCACCCCCCTACTAATACACAAGCTTATGCGATCCGTGAAGCGTGCAGTGGGAGCCCTGTGTTATGTGTCCAATATGGTACAGGAGCGAAGCTTCTGGACCATATAAACAGGGCGACCGCGGCACGCTTCGTGGATCGCCGGGTACAGCGTAGTTTTGCTAGTTTTATCTTACAGAATGCACTCCACCGTAAGACCTTGCCGCTGCACCAATAACCTCATCGTTATTTTGGGGAGTCAGTACTCACATGAGTTGTGTCCGGTTTCTTAGTCTTTTGAGGTGACGATTTCGTAGTGGGCATAGGTGTTGTTTTTGGCACTTTGCTGAAGAACTTTCACCGTTTACCTTTGTTCATTTTAGTGATAGGTTTTGAATTGAAATAATCAGACGCTATTCTCGCGTTAGTTGAAACATATTGCATATTATGGTTGAGGAAAATGTTCCAACAGTCGTCTCATTCCTACTTGAGAGAGCGAAGCGGTATGAGGAGAGTGCAGACAAAGTAGGAATGAGTTTACTGATGGAACTTTATCGCCAATAATACACACGGAACCCGAGCTAAATATCTTTTTGCTTCTTAGCATTCTAGGCAATGTTTCAAAATAAGAAGATAGTTCTAGATGAGAGGCGATGATTAAAATTCATTTTTCTAGAAGCTTCGAGTATACGCGTTGCTTACTTGGTGGTCTGGGGATATGTTGTGGTTTTTGGATGGATTGATGTCGAGATGGAGTGATAATACATTCTGAAATGAAGTATTAATATTGCAGATTGGTCATTAATCTTTATGTATATATGACCCCCCTCGACACTAAATGCACCACTAGGAGAATTCTAGGCTTCGCCTACGGGACCTATCGGTAACGCGTACATGGAGGTCACCGGGGAGATTCGAACTACCCACGTAGTACTCAGAGCCTCGGAGTCTAGAGTGCTATCCGCTACAAAACGCTTATTTCTAGGTAAGTTTCCACTACTATATACCTGTTACTCATTTCAATAACATATTGCCTTTCATATTTCCCCAGAAGTTCATTTTATTTTAAACTCCATATAACCAATCCACACATTCCTTCCCACATCCCCCTCAAAATGATATTCGACTCTGTAGGCAAATCAGTGAAAAAATGAATGATCTATAGAAGAGAAAAGGGAAGATATAATCGTTCCGGTTGTAGCGCTGATTCCGGTGCATTTCAAATTGAGCTAATCAACTTCTAGTATGTATCACGAGAAAGTCTAGGTGTTACTGATCTCAAAAATATATCCATGCTTCTGATATCTTGTCTTGGAATGAAATGACACCGATTCAAAGCGTGAAAAATTCGCTAAACACCGTAGCTGCGGAATCACGAATTATACGTTCCGATTTTCTAGACTATACGTCGGATGCTCCACAAACCACGTGATTTCTATGACCATTCAGAATAACAGAAACTCGTGGTCCGGCTTCTTTAAAATGCATTTTTCTAAGCGTTTCGGGTATACGCGTTGCTTACTTGGTTCTCTGGGGATATGTTGTAGTTTCTGGATGGATTGATGTCGAGGTGGAGTGATAATACAATCTGAAATGAAGCATTAATATTGCTGATTGGTAATTAATCTTTAAGTGTACTTAAAGTATATATGACAACGTGGCTGTAATCGATACCGTAGATACGTGAGCATCAGGCAAGACTCTAAGGAGAGTGGCCGGGTACAGGTGGTCCCGCCTCACTTCTATGAGTGTTGACTCTGTCATCCTCACATATAATCAATCACCCTTTCTCGAGGTGGGATGCGGGGGTTATTATTGGAGGAAAGCGAACGTTATGAGAGCTGCGCAGTTCTTTCTGCTAACCACCGTAAAACTTCAGCCGGAGCCAGCTTTTAGATAGCCTAAGCTGGCATTTTGCCAAGAGAGTTTCACTATATTTAACGAAGTGCGCTGCAAAGATTTCCCAACGGCCGTTTTCCTCCAATAAAACTAGCACGGTTGCTTCACGGTATTAAATTAGGTGAATTCTAGGCTTTCCCTGCGGGACCTTTAGGTAACGCCTGCATGGAGGTCACCGGGGAGATTCGAACTACCCACGCAGGATTCACTGTCTTCAGAGTCTAGAGTGCTATCCGCTACACCACGCTTATATCTAGGTAAGTTTCCACCGCTACCTATTAATCATTTCAATTGCCTTTCATATTTCAGCAAAAATTCATTTTATTTTAAAATCCATATAGCCAATCCACACATTCCTTCCCACCTCTCCCCTTTACATGATATTCGACCCTGTTGGCCAATCAATGAAAAAATTGCTAAGTTACATATGTCCAACTCCAAAGAGGACAGGGAGAGGGGACGAGAGAGTGTCAGAGTGTTTGTATGCGAAGATAGGCAAAAAACAATGGGGCGTCTACGTACGTTGTAGTCGATTCAGACTCCGTAGTCGTTGTCTCTGTTCCCAATAAGCTTTCAGACTCGGTTGAGCTCGAGGTTAGAAGCTCTTGGCTGAAATAAAAAGGTGATTGACGGGCACTTTCACAATCAACTTCAAAGCTGGTAAATACAATTTATAAATGCAAAAGACTTTTTTTCATTTTCCGCTATGGTGCATGGCGATAAACGCCCACTTTCTATTGGGATATGATCGCGATCTACTCGTTGAGGAAATAAAAAAGCACTAATTGAAATCATAATGGCTATATATTTCGATCGCGAAAGCACGACCAAAAAGATTCCACCCCGGATATACCCGTGAACGCCGGACAACGTCTGATCCTGAATGATAGATCTACGTTGTCTGCCTCCACAAATCACGTAATTTCTAAGACCATAAATAATAACTAAATACAAGCTCTTTCCGCGATAAAGCTTCAACTTGAAACATACGTGATGTGTAGTGAGAATGAGCAGGGAGAAGAAGAGGAAGCGACTGTTCCGCATAGCCGCACGTGAGAGAATGAGGAGGGAAACCGTTGGAAGGTGAA
>LS848031.1:230570-242405 GCA_900490955.1 Micoletzkya japonica | reverse complement strand
CAGTCTTACTGCGTTTAGCGCATAGTAACGAGGCAAATGGCATCGAGGTATTCCCGGAACAAATAAATATTTCTCGCTCCGGAAATTTTTTAAAAATATTTTTCAAACGCTATTATCTTTCTTATCGTCTCAGAAACATATTCTAGAAGTATGGCCATGTTTGGTTTCACAAAATTTCTCGCTTCCATGTCCCTTTAAGCTAACGAGCCAAAATATTTCGGTTAAATGTTTTCCGTGCAAGAGTTCCTACCGAAAGCAGGGTTATTTTTTCCGTTATCTCGTTCGCTTAACGTTTGCACTGCTGCCAGAACATTGTGCTGTCATTCTTCGGCGACGTTCGAAGAAAGCGGTTATTCTTTTCTGTCTTTCAAGGAAAAGCGGTCGGGTCCCTTTCATCTTTAGGAAAATCAGACCGCTTTTCATCGAATGCCAACAAAGAATTATAGCAAAAAAAATCGAGGATTTTTGACCCCCTTCGACACTGAACGCACGAAAGCGCGCTTGGATCTCCCGATAAGGTTCGCTTTTCCTCTTATTGTTCCGCAGAAATTTATTCTGTAGACCACTGTTGAAATCGGTGATAATTTCTGGCCCGTTTAATTCTCCGTAAGTTGTTACGATTTACTTTAGAAGCCGTTCGTTTCCCCCTCGAGATGACTACACTCTTCGTAATTAAACGGACTGAGGGGCGAGATGAATGCGTCGGAATCTCTTTTCGCTCTATAATATATCGTTATATGTAATGCTGGACGTCGCCTGTCCATACATGTAATGTGTAATGTGTAGAGGGGGACACTAGAGTTGTCACTTTATCATAGGGAGCAGGGCGCTCGGTGGAATGAGTGGAGGGATAACTAAGGAAAGCTAATGGGCCGAGCGATGAGAAGAGAGAAGGGACTGAGGAGGAGAAGGAGAGGGGAGAGATGGTGGGGGGAGAGTCAGTTCACGATACTGCCATCTGGAAGGAGGGATACGGTAAGGGTACGGTAGCGCGTCTGAATCACGGACCGGCTATTTAGGTATTTAGTAGAGATGTGCATGCGAGTTCTTTTGGTCCGTATTTGGTCACTATTTCGATGACCAGATGCGTTGCGGTTATAAATCATGCATGAAACATAACTAGGAAAAGAACTCTCTTGCAGAACTCTAGTATTTAGGCCCGGAGTGAGACGGGGTGAAGCGTATTTGGACACACGACTCCGTGCCCTTACCGCCCGCCATCGTCTGTCCGGTAAGGGCACGGAGTCGTGTGTGCAAATACGCTTCACCCGGCCTTCATCTTGAGGCATGACATTGGGTGGGCGGGCGCGGGGATGGCGGGCGGTAAGGGCACCACTTTTCCATGGTCTCCGTGTCGCCCTTCTCCTCTGCCGCCTTCAGCCGCAGTGAAGCGAATCGATTGCTTCACGTCATGGCAGGAGTTCCGTCGGATAACGATCGTCCGCTGCATCTTCACCTTGACGCAACATCATTTCGCTGTTCTGCCCTGAGTTGAACACCATATATTACGTTTATCCATGCGCTGTTTCATTCGTCAACCCTCCCTTACAAGGAGATGGTCTGACCTCGCGGAAAATAATCCAAACGAAACATGTGCCATTTGAAAGAGCATGAAAAACTAAGTAGTTTTCAGGTGTTTCCGTCTGTCCGTGGACATGACCAAAGAGCACTCAAATAGGCGTTTTCTAAATTTGTAAAACCTCCAGCACTGAGCAGGGTTCGAACCCGCACCAGGTCGAGCCACGGTCGGCCAGCTTACCAACTGTGCTAAACTGACACACGCGCGCACGGTGCTGGGTTGGTACATGGAGGAAACTGACACCGCGCGTCCTATTTGCTCCTGATTTTCGTATACGCCCAGCGTTATTTGAACTGATAAAATTGGTAAAAATTGTTAGATATCGTTTACAGAGGTGTATACTGCAGGAGAGGTTTAGAATTACTAAATTCTGAAAAGTAAAATTTTGAGAAAGTGTTGGATACTTTTAAATTGTAATGCTGAAATCTGTTACAGTGCAACTACGTAACTCATCATAGAAAGGAGATGCCAAAATGCGGTCTAAGTAAAAGTTTAGGCATAACTAATGGATCTAGCTCCAGAATGCTGTGAATATGAAGAGTCTGTTTGAGGAATTTGAAGAGATTGGTCTTTGGAATATTCCCACATGCTTTGAGCAATTTTAATAAATAATTCCCCAACTAGCTTTAGCAATTTACTTCCCTACGGCTGGGGACTGTATTGACATATGAAGCATAAGCAGACACAGCATTCCTACCTAAACGGAAGTGTCTAATAGCGAATTGGCTACTAATTTTGAACGTACTCCACTACGGCTGAATGATTCTTCAAAAAAATTTGGCAGCTCTTTGGAAAGATGGAGAGGAAAGTTAATTTTCGCTCATTTCGCACACCATAGATGGGTTCAAGATATTTTGTATGGCTGAAGAAAATGTTCCGTCACTTGCCATCATTCCTATTTATTTCCCACAAGACAGTACAAAGAGAGTAAGAAGTGGGAATGAGTTTACTAACGGAACGCGAATAATTGCTCAACCTTGGCTAAAATAAAAGAAGAGAACGGAAACTGAATGAACGGAAAGTTAAAGAAAGGCGGTGTAGAAGAAGGGTTCGGCAATGATAGCCTAGAGAGGAGCTCGTAAAAGACATTGTTCCAAGGTCAGCGCTGTAAATTTCATCTAGATACTGTATGAAAAGCTCGGAAACAAAATAAGTCTACACGTTGATATTAGGCTAATGATATGTACATTCAATAAAATATATATAACTCTAGAGCACACAGTTAGTTGATGCGCTTAGGACACGAGAGTCGGGCGAAGCGCCGCGAAGCGGCGCGTAGCCCGGCTGGTATTATATAAACAGTTAAAACCTTGAGAGGCTTTGTATATGCTCTTTGAATGATCTTTTGCAAGAGAGATTTAACGATATTATTGCAGCCTTGCGGATTCCACGGCCGACGCGCAACGGTATCATCGGACGGCGAGGGGTCTACGGTAGGCAATTCATTGAAATTCATTTGTAAGCGTTAGATTACAACATAAATAAAATCGTTTATTTAGAGCACGCATAGTAGAGTGCTAGATTAACACATTCTTCCTGTGGTCGATTCAATTGCTACGCCTTCTCTCTCGTTATCCGAAGATGTGTGGACCGTCCTTTTTCTCCTTTTTTCGCTAAAACTTATTTAATATTCGTTTGTTTTGCCTTTTGCTGTTCTTACCTTTCTTCGCTTCTTCGGTTATCGTTGCTTTTCTCTCTTATTTTCCTATTGGTAATAAATTTATGGTTAACATTTGCTGATATGTCTACAAAGACCCTGAGATACAAGGAAGGATAAAGAGGGGGAGGCGCGAAGAGAGGGGGGGAAGAGGAGGAAGCGCAGGTGGCGCGACAGTGAAGAGCACGTTGCGCTCTACTCTAGCCCAAATTGCGGGCAAGCTGATAATGAGAGCAAGTTGCGCGACGGATAAACGAGTGGGCGACGCCCTTGCGGAGCAAGTGACCGTTGTGTGGCGCGTGAAAAGTGTCGAGAAGGGCTAATTCTCCATGCACCTCAATTGGTACGGCGGCTGGAAAATTTAATCGTCAATAGTTACTTTGAGGTTGCTCGAAGAAGAAAGCGGCGGAAACGGAGTGCGAGGGAAGACCGTGGAGAAGTCAGTGTACAAACCGGCTGTGAAAGAGGAGAAGAAGACAGAGAAGAAGAAGAAGGGAGAAGGGAAACAGCCAGCGAAGACTCCGAAGGAAAACGAGAAGAAGGAGACGGACGAGAAGGACGAGAAGAACGACAAGGACAGGAATGCTGGCGACTCGCAAATGTCCGAAAAAGGTACGGGGGGAAGGATAAGGATTACCGTAGATTTTAGCTTTACTGGTGCAGACAGTTTGGTTGGTAGAGAAAGGCTGTAAGACCGAAAAACTCGATATGATATAAGTGGTTCTTTCAGGTGAAGACGTAGGCCCTGAAGCCGGTGGTTGAGGACGATGGACAGTACGGAAACACAAAGAACATGACGGAGGAGGTAATGGTGCGTTCAGTGTCGAAGGGGGGTCAAAAATCCTCGATTATTTGCTGCGATTCTTTGTTGACATTCGTCGAAAAGTGGTCATATTTTCCTTGAAATGTCCTTTATTCTTCGTCGACCTTCGAGGAAAACGGTTATTCTTTTCTGTCTTTCAAGGAAAAGCGGTCGCGTCCCCTTCATCTTTAGGAAAATCAGAAAAATCTTCTCATCGAATGTCAACAAAGAATCATAGCAAATAATCGAGGATTTTTATCCCCCTTCGACACTGAACGCATCATAAGAAGTAGAGTTCTCCCGATGACCGTCCGGGATGTCGAGTCATCAAAGAATGAGTCATGATGGCGGTCACGTGACTATCTAATCTCATTAGACGGTCATGTGATAATTTTCACATGACCGTCCCTTGAGATGACCGAGTCATGATGACTTTGTCATGAAAGATGACTGTGTCATTAGATTTTCTCTCTTTCATTCTAATGAAGATGACTTGGTCATCTTCGCCTCTCTCTTCCTTGCAATAATCGGGTTAGATAGCAGTACGCAATGTAGTCAAAGAATTCAGTTATTCCCTAGCCTTTTCGAATGTAAAATCAAACAGTAAGATCTAGCAAAATATACAGCGTGCATTTGCCTAAATTGCATATGCATATTAGGTTATATTTGTTAACTTCGCAACTGGAAATTGCAATCACGTTTTGTTTTTTACTTAATTATGGTTTAACTAGCCGGGCTTCGCCCGACTGGCGTGTCCTAAACGCATCTGTTTTCTCCGTGTTCTAGAGTGAAGGGCTTCAAAAATATCCATATCTTTAGCCTAGTATCAGCGCATAGATTGGTATCCTTCACGCTTTTCATGTAGGCTCTAGATATACTTTTCTACGCTGGAATTTTCGAAAGTTTTCTATTTATTCCACCACACCATGGAACTTTCTAGAAGGCTCTCTTCCTTACTACTCATAACCATTACCCCGCAATACCTCGAAAATACATTTTGCAACGTTCTAAAATCCATTCCTGAATTGGAAGCTTCCTTTCCCTACATTCTTCTCCACAAACTCGATAACTAACTTCCTTGCTTGCGTTACTCTTTATCATTATCGAACACTTAGTTTCTGTTTCCCTCATTTAGTTTACAGCCAAAAGTTGAGCATCTACACTGGGCGAAATTACAGCGTATATAGCATAGCTGGTGGAATTCAAAATTTGCCGCTACCAGTCAGTGTAAATTTTACCTCATAAGTCGTAAGCTGGGGGTAATAATGCCTAGATGAAAAGTTTTGTTCTCCTTTAGCTTTGCTCTAAAATTTCCCCACTATTTAAATTTAGTCAATACATTCCTCAAAAAAATTCCTTATTCAATACACTGACCGTACATTCCCTAGCATACGGCGCCGCTGTGAATTTACCCTGGCGGGCTAGGCATTCCCCAAAACAGTAGAGAGAGGTGAAAGGAATTTTCTCGTTTGTGCCGTATGGGGGGAAGTATTCCCTAGCGGGCTAGCGTATTTTCGAGCAGTGTAGCACCGCATTCCGACCGCAAGAAGAAGTGTCTAATAGCGAATTGGCAACTAATTTTGAATTTACTCCACAACGGCTGGATGAATCTTCACCAAATTTTGGCAGCTGTTTGGACTGATGAGGAGGAGCTTAACTTTTTAAATTGGCCAATTTTGACTCATTTTTGTGGACGCAGTGACGATAGATCACAGCGGAAACCGCCGTTCACTAATCGAACGTTAGGGATGCTGTGGTAGGTGCAAATTGTAGGGGAATATTCCCCAGTAATTTCACTTATTGTTAGCGGAACAAACTCTTAATCCTCACAGCGAGCTGGAGCCACTTGTTCTATCCAAATTTTCATCTACACCGTATTTTGGTATCTCCCTCCTATATATGGATTACATAGTTGACCACAACAGCGTTCAGTTATACACTCAGAAACTATACTCAACATTTTCTCAAAATCTAAACTTTCAGCTTAATAATTCTGGACCCCCTCTAGAAGACCATACAACTACTCTCTGAACGATATTTAATACATTTGCCCAACCTTTATTAATTCAAATCACGCTTGAAATACGCAAAACAGCAGGCAAGTAGGCCGCTCAGCGTCTGCTTCCTTTATGTACCAACCCCGCAAGGCAACGTACGGTGTCGGTTTTAGCTCAGTTGGTAAGCCGTCAGACAGTGAGTCCGGAGGTTGCGAGTTTTTGCAGATTTGAAAAACGCCTATTTGAGTCTTCTTTGAACAAGTGCACACACGGACGTTTAGCGAATTATATAATAGTATTGATCTTCCGCCACGGAGAAATCGAAAATACAAAAAGAAAAGTAATGAAACGTGATTGAAAAATTTATCTATGATTTAAATTTTTTGAATGTTTTGTTGCCTGCCATTGCTTTTGACAACCGGTATTGAGTTTTTCGTCGGAATCGCAATGTGCTCTAAACAAAAAAGCAATAAAAAAACCCGACGTGAATTGCATGTCTAATGCTCAAAGATAAATCTGCGAGATCTTTCAAGAATACGGAAGATAGTGCGCCTTTCAGTATTTGTATCTAAAGCGGTTTCTTCAAAGAAAGAGATTTCGTAAACCTCTTCACTACGACATTGACAAATTTACCATTGTGGTCTTACTGTAAAAAGAAATAATTGAAAACATAAAAGTAGCCGTGATAAACGAGTGAGAGGGAGAGAGAGTAAAATCGCATCAGTCCTTCCCCGACCTCCTCTAATCGAGTCTTGTTTCGAAATGAGATCCTTCTTTGAATGTTGGCAAATGGTAATGAGACAGTCATGCCGGATAACCAAGTCATCTCCTTTCATTCGTGACCGCGTCACGTCATCATGGCGGTCATCCCTCCACGGTCATGTGACGTGCCGCGGTAATTCTTCAATGATAACCACCACAGTGTTCTAAACGTTAAGCGAACGAGCCAAAATGCTTAGGATACGGTGTTTTCCGTGCGAGAGTTCCTACCGAAATCAGGGTTATTTTTCAGCATCTCGTTCGCTTAACATTTTGACAGTTGTCAGAATACTGTGCCACGTCATACTCACATGAATGGTCATCGGGAGAACTCTAGTAAGAAGTAGTATTGTGCAAAAGAAACCGCCGACATGAGAGTAATGAATGATATCCCTCATCATGGGAAAAGATGATCGTCTCATCTAGATGATACTGTCATTAGAGTGTGTCTATCGAATGACATAACGCGATCAGGCACACCGAAAGAGTGGAGAAGAGAGAAGAGAATGAGATATGAAGAGAATGTATTCGATAATCACAATCTAACTGTCATGTGGAGGGCCGCGAGCAGAGGATAATATATATTTATTAATCTCGCTCTAATGCTCATTGCAGGAACTTCGCAAGGCGTTGTAGGCCGCTTTCATCCCATCAATGTATCCCATCCCCTATTCTATGGTGCGACTAACGGATGCGTCTTGCACGCTTTCGATCTCTCTTCATTCTTCGCCGCTCGTTGGCTGATAATGATTGAGTTGGTTCTTCGTTAGTCGCACCCTACTGCATACTCTCCTCGTGCTCGTCCTCTTCACTTCACCATATTATTCCTTTTACGCTGTTTGTCGATAAATCTGTTCTGTGGAGTAAAATTATAACGATGATGCGGGATTTTTGTAAAGCAAAACAACGGCTCATAGTATGTTTGGCAAAGCAGACATGTAATTATTGGTTCACGCCTTCGATCTTCGCGATTACCGTTTACACCGCATGTCAAGGGGAAGTTGATCCTTTATTTAACCAAAATGACAACCTTTATTTGCCAAAATTGTCAGCTATCGCACATACATTTCTTATCTTTAACATTATAATCATTCGCGACCACAAGGAACAACACTATTGCTGACCGTTAGGGTTTGAAGACCAAGTCTTTTAATCGCATTATGAGACCGAGAGAGTGGAGAGGAGCATTGAAGAATGAAGAAAGTCAGACGATAAATACGCTAATCGCGCTTGGTTTTCAATCCCTACTGACTGTACTACCTAATCAGGTGTGCTTTGATCTCAGCTGTGATCTCTCGCGTCAGAGCATCGCGCTCTTCCTTCCCGATTCCCCTCTAGTTGATCAGTCGGTACCCTCTCCCTCTGACGGATCCGACTCCTCCTCTTCTCCCCCGTCAAGCTCCGACCGGCCGCCCGAGCCGCCAAAGCAGCGCCCAGACCCCCCGTGAGTATAGTCATTTTCCTCCTCTTCATCCTCAAGCTCATCCTCTGATTCTTTGGATTCGAATGTTTACAATCTAAACTCATCGGGGGGAGTGACGGGTAGACTAGCTAGGATCCCCTCCTCCTCAACTACAGTACCCACCGGTACTGCACCCCACTCAGGCTCTCCAATTCCGGACTACCGTGCCCCTGCCGGATCGGCTGATCAAGATGCCTCCCCGGTGACCGTCCCGAGTCCAACTACGGCCGCTAGGAGCAACGTCAGGGGTGATGTTTCCCCTAGTCCCTACCGAACTCTCCCCACCAGTTTGCCCCACGGCACTGCCCCCTCCACATTCCTCCTCTCAAGACTCCCCTTCCATCTCATACACGGAACGGTACCCAAGGAGCGGCTGCACGAACTGGACAAGAAGGTGAAGAGCTGTGCCAAGAAGTGGCTCCACCTCCCCAAGAGAGCCTCCAACGAACTACTGTATCTGGGATACCATCAAGGAGGCCTCAACCTTCTCCCAATGGCTGACTTCGCGGATCTATCCCAACTCTCGCAAGCCCTCCACCTCCTCGACTCTCGGGACCCCTCCATCGCCTCCCTCTCCCTATCCACCCTTAGCGAAGTAGCTGAAAAGAGGGCCCGGTGCCGTCTGAATCTCGCTCAGATCTGCGAGTATCTCAACGGATCGAACGAGGGACTCTTCAGCACCGCCACAGGCGACGTCACCTCCCGGTAGACCCGCCTCAGATCAGCCACGGCCCGACTGCGAGTGAGAGGAATCCCCATGGAGTGGATCAATGATCACGGCAGTATACGGTTGAGAGCGAAGGGGCGAGTAGTGAACAGAGTACGATCAATGGGGTACCTCGCCTACCTCGCCTTTGTAATGAGAGAGAAGTACAGGGAGGGTCTATACGAGAAACGAGACCAGGGAAAAACAATAGACTTGCTCTTCTCCTCTCCCCTCTCCAACTTCTTCATGAGAGACGGCAAATTCATGAGATTCTGCGTTTGGCGCTTTCTCCATCGAGCGCGTCTGAATCTCCTCACCTTGAATGGTGCTCGAAAGTGGGACATGAACTGTGACAAAAGATGTAGACGATGTGGGTACACTTCAGAAACACTCCCCCACGTCTTGTCCCACTGTCCACCCAACATGCCCACCATTCGAGCACGACACAACGCCGTCAACGATCGATTGAAGGCCGCAATTCACCCTCCACAGGGAAGTTTCGTAGTCCACGATAGTTGGGTTCCGCGTTTCGATAGTCCACTAAGACCAGACATTGTCGTCCTAGACGAACAAAACAAAAAGACGAAAATTGTAGACATCGTGATCCCGTTCGAGAACCGACCCGAATCGATCGAACAGGCGAAGCAAGAGAAGAGAGGCAAGTACGAGGGAGCCAAACAGTACCTCGAGGGCCGTGGATATGACACACAAATCCACACATTCACGATCGGCGGGCTGGGCTATTGGGACAAGTCGAACGATGAGACCCCTCTCAAACGTGTCCCCCCAATATGCTAGGCTTATGCGTATACTCATGATTAAAGACGTCATCTCATTCTCTCGTGATGTGTACGTAGCTCATGTCTCTGGTCTAAGCCAGAGGTGATGCTTAGTGCTAGAAGTCCTCCCGTTGAGGCACTAGTGCGACGCCGATTCGTAGCCCATTAACCTCTTCTCTACCCATTGCCTGCTCTTCTCCCCTAGAATTCCCCCCTAGCTATTTTATCACCTCTTCGTATCGGCGCTAGTGACCCTGGGGTCGTGCGTTGGGGTGACGTGTTCGTGTTTTATCGTTTACAATCACTAACACAATACTGTACAATTCACTCTTTTACCTTCAAATGTACCTTTAGAAGAGGCAATTACTTGCGATAAAATTGTCAATCTGTTTTTATCGACAGCTTGAGAATCAGCGGCGCGGCCGAGGCGAGCCGGATTTACGGGGTCGAGCCTCTTTCAGGAGCCTCCGGGGAGTCTCGGAACTGTTTCGCGTGCCCACAGCGCTACCGATCGTCGTGAATAGCGAGATGAGCCTCATCTCGGCCGTTTGGCTGAGATCACTCCTCATCTCGGCCTTTTGGCTGAGATCTCTCCTCATCTCGGCCTTTTGGCCTCAGTAGGGGCGGGTATGTAAGGAAGTAACCCGTTGACCCTAGAAGGCAAGCGCGAGGTAGAGGCAGGAGTTGCCCGCTACAAAATCAACCGGTCAAAATGGGCTCGCTCGTTTTTATGATATTCATTGTTCATTCATAGTGTGCTTAGGTACGATAAAAACTTGTTCTATAATGGTGGCCAAATGTGCAAAACGTTTTGACAGGGTCGAGGATTCGAACCCATGGGTAATCGAGGGTGGCGAAGACGATGGACACGGTTTGGAGGCGATTCGGACACTGGTGACGTCATCGTCGAGGGTCAAAAGTCGCGCTTTCGACATGTACGACGAATCGTGGTCAGAAAAATGGCCGTATTTCGGCGCGCAATGGGTCACTTATTGCCGGAGCATCGAATGGTGCCAACCGCGTGTTCGTACGACGATTTTGAAGCTTGTTATGGTCAAAATAGTGAAGATGGATCGGTCTACGGAGGGGGTGGTGCGTGAGGAGTGGAGTAGTGGGGGGATTGGGCAGAACTGTGGCTGGATGAAGGAGGATACGTAGGGAATATGATTGAGAACGATATGCACGGAGTTCAGAAAAGAAGGGGGAGGACGGGTCGTAAAATACCTACAGTCGAGAGAGAAAACTGTGACGTAGGGGGCGCGCGCGCCATACCGTAGTTGCTCCGTTCTGCGTGTGAGTGGTGAAATGCAGAAAGGTGCACACCAAAAGGCGGTTTTTTCTGAATAGTTTCTTGAACTTGGAATGAAACTTAATTCTCCCTGGGTATTACATTGCGTAATGCTTCTGCACGTTGCTATACTAATAGAGTAATTAGAAAACTAAAGTTCTGGAAAAGAACAACTCGGAAAACCAGAATCAAAGTTACGTTGTTTAGCAAAGAAGTTACTGTAGAATTTCGCCGTATTTCTTGATCACGAATTTCGTTTTTTTTTCCTGTTTGTTGCCTCAAACCCCCCTATTTCCTGACGTTTGCACTTGCAGATATGGCATACCAGAACGGAAGTGATCAAATCTTCATCAACGACCTCAAGTACGCCGTCCCCCTTCAAAATGCCCCACCTATTCAAGCACAACAACAACATCACCAACTCTTCCAACAACCGTCTCCTGGGCCGATTCCGACTCACCTCGACCAGCATTGGACACAGCCGTCCTTCGCTCCCTGCTCTACCTACCGTAACCGAGGAGGCTCTCAGAAGCGAGGAGGAGTCTCGAGAGGAGGAGGACATTCTACCTACAAGAAGGTGGTCAACAACGACCAAAAAGTGAGCAACTTTTATCTCTTGCCTTACCTAATTGATGTTCGTTAGAATCATGGTGGTTGTTGCAGTCATTTTTCGACAAGCTCGTTTTGAACCTTCCTGCGGCCCTGCAGGCCATCGATGCGGAACAGCCGTCCTTCTTCGGATCTAGCATGAGATTCTACAGACTTCCCACCCCCGTAGAGTGAGTATCTTACGCTTGAATAGTGCA
>LS848031.1:175471-208195 GCA_900490955.1 Micoletzkya japonica | reverse complement strand
GGTGCGTTGTGTACTCTACATATCTATAAAGCCCTTATTAAACCTGTTCATCTTAAGACTCGCTCGTCCGTCTCCTCCCCATCGCGGGAATCTGTTCAAGTGACCATCTACAGGACTCCCCATTCATGCTAATGGATAATTTGACTGATGGAATCATTGCGTTGTTGTTTCCATTGTTGTTGTTCACATAATATTTTGACTATAATAATAAAGAACCAAGAGAAATGTGCTATAAGAGCATGCATAGTGCACTGTGCAACATGTATTATGTAAATACATAACATGTATTGTGCACACCAGCATGTATTGTGCACATGTACAGCACAAATTACGTATAGATTTCATGTTGCAAAACAGCATAATACATGTTACGCTGGAACACCGGAGTATTTTTGAATTTTCTCAAGAGTGGCTGAACCAATCCGCACCAAAGTTTCGGAGCTCTTGCAATACATGGTGGCGTGCTTAAGTTTTTAAATTCATAATTTTCGTTTCATTTATTCGCCTACAGGATCGGATCCTATGCGCGGAAACCGCTATTCGCTAATAGAACGTTTGGAATGCTGTGAAAGCCTAACAACGAACAGGAGAAGCCCTTTATATGAGTGGATTGTGAAAATATGGACTAAAGGGAAATGCAGACAGACTGAACATGTAAAGAGTACGCTCAGCGTGAGACTTGCAATAAAGGAAAAGAGGAAAAGAAGTGGTCGCCGACCGACCAGAAGCTAGTTTAGTTGAGGGGCCATAACTTTTGTAAGATATCTACTACGATGAACTGGCATTTTATAGATAAATAATGGTATCATACACGGAACTGATTGTGAAATTGTTGTCAGATCTCAGGAACAACTGTCTATTTATGACACTATGCGGTGAATGTGACTAGAATACACAGAAAAGATTTGAGTGTGGAAATGTTAAGTGAGAAACCGAATCGTAGGGAAGAGCATCTTTTTCACCACAAAACTTTACGCGCGAATTGAGCCTTTCAAGGTAAATGAATAGCGTCAGCGTATATTGTCTCAATAGAAAAGTCCAGTACTGCGCTATGAGTAGTACGCTATAATCAAGTCGTCCTCATAGTCTTGAAAAGTACAAAAAGAAAAATAGATATCGACACCTCTAAGCACAACATGAAAAAGTCAAGGTATGAAGTTAGCAGATCTTACGAACCACCATGAGTCATCTACAAAGATATCGTAATGCAGAGGATAGGAACAGGGCTATGCATACTTGACATGATGACACTGTTTTGGCAAGAGAACAGAACCTTGAGCAGCGATATTCTCTGCTTACTTGTAGGAAGAGTTTGCATTCTTCACTTTCGTATTCAATATATCTAATTCTCATGGATTGAATTTTTGTTAGGTAAAAAGACGCAAGTAAAGTACAAGCAGGAATGTCGCGGTACAAATGCGTAACAACAGCTCTGTGTTACTTTCCCTTCTAGTGAAAGATCTTGAACAGAGCCGAATTTAGAATGACGATGTCCCTCAGAAAGGAAAGAGTGACACTTCCGTGGGGTCACTCAAAGTATTCACACTCTCTCTATATTTAGGCAGTCGAGGAAGAGAGAGATATTGAGTTAGTGCTCACTTGTTAGGGATGTGACGCGGGCCGAATTGACCTACTGGGAATGCGATTCCGAGGGGGTCATAACAACTTCTGGCCAGAGATATTTTCTGCCCTTGCACTTTGGCTTCTTTACGCATACTATCGCTATTTATCAGGAAAGAGTAGCGGTTAACTGTATGAGCTTTTCATGACCTAACGGAAAGTCTAGTGGGGAAATGTCTCGATTAGGTATTCACATGTTACTTTTATACTATTTCAGTTTAGTTTTACACCTTTATCAGGACTATCAGCGGTTGATGTCCAGAGGAGGGACTTTGATATAAATAGTGATGTCAGGAACTTCAAAGATGACTAATAACAAGTCCTGGAATGGAATGTGCCAATGCCAGACGATTTTCGGGAAGACCAACTACTGGAATATATTAAAGAAAAGCGCTATTGCGAGGCAATAATCTTGATGAGATAAGTGCCTCATATTGAGAAGCGATGTGTGGTTGAGGCGACATTTCCCAGACATCTAGACTTAGTACCCAATAAAAAGGAAATTGCAATTTAATAGGATTAGTTACTCTTCTAAACATAAATGGTTGGCCTAATAATTCTCACGGCAATACTTTAAGTGCAACACCGTCAGTGATGCTTTTAACAGAATTAATAATGGCATAATATTTGGAGCAAAACAGGCTGAAAGAAGGTCTGGGTTCCAGTTGGTTTGTCGGGATGAATAACTGCCTCGCACGGGGCTATATTGAAGTTTGGAATGAAAGGAGGAGAAATGGAAAAAAGAAGAAATGGAAGGAATGAGGAGGGATGATGTGAGCTTAAATGGTGACTTTCAACACGAAATACCCGGAACATATCACAAGGGAATGGGAAGGAGCTACATCTTTTTTGGGAAACAAACCATTTCAGAAACAAATGAGTATTTTAAAAATAGAAAAAGGCGGATTCTGAAATCAGGTCTTTTGGGATAATGCGGTAAGCCAGCTCAGTTCAAGATGAGAGGCATCTTTTCCTTTTTCTAAGCTATCGCCAAAGCCGTTTACCACACTTTTTCCCATTTCTAAGCTTCTCAGAGCGAGGGTGGTCTGAAGTGCGGTTCGGAAGGTAAGTTCCAAATACCTAGTTCGCTTCTTTCACCGTACTGTTAATATACAGCCTGCTCATGTCAGCCTACGACGCATAGTGGAAGAGATGGACAATACGCGGAATACGTGCGAATGGATACTCCGTATATTCTGTATACATCTTCCCGATTCCCACGTCGCATCCCTTCGAAAAGTCTCGTCCCCTGACAGTGAGTACCGTGAGAAATTGACCTCTCCGACCCGGAATTTCAGCAAACCATTTTCTCCACAGCAATTTATTTGATACAACGACTTATAACACAATAGGAAGTGCCGGCCTAATTGAGGACATTACACGCACAAATAAAGTAGCTACCTGATCGACTTCTATTTCATCTTGAGATTACATCAACTTACCTATTTGTTCGAACAGTATCCCTCAAGTTATTCTCTATTTCCTCGTTGTACCTCTCCACGATTCTCTCCTTCCCATACATCTCTCCTATCTCCTCTCTCTGCTCTCACATAATAGACCACTCTCGTTGGGAGATATCTTCACACGGTCGAAGATCGAATGACCAACAGAAGGCTAGCGGGAAGGAAGTTTACGGGAGATTACGGTATCCGATAGTATGTCGTACATATTCTACGCCACAGTAAACAGTAAACGGAATTGGTCATAAATTGATTCCCACCCTTATCTATTACCTATAAAAATGTTTCAACCAAAAATCATAGGAACGTGCCGGTTCGCGCAGCTTTACTATGAAGCACTCTGTAGCCCTCTCAAGTGGCTGGGTATATAGAAAAAAGACCGCGTAAACCGAGAAGAAGAGGATATCTAGCTGTTGTGTAAGAACCTGAGAGGGTTCAACGGGAGAACACGGTAAATACATCGACGGATGGTAACATAGTTCACAAATCACATAGGGATAAATTATAATACTGCTGTGAACGTCGCAAGATACGGTATCTAGTGGCAAAGTCATTCTGGTCTTTACTAGATTTTTAGGCAAAACATGCATCTATCTACCGTCTTAATTTACCGTCTACAGTCTGTTAAGCAAAACAAGATCTTTCCGGGAAATGTACAGAAGATTTACAGACATCCCGAGATTCCTATATTGCGGACCGGTCGAACGAAGCCAATTCGGGGGTCATTATTACAGTCACGGGTCTGGACGAACGAACAGACACTATTTCTCGGTGGATTGAGCTAATATCGCATGGACATAGGAATAGAAGAGAGTGAAGAGGGAAGGGAAAGGGAGAGGAAAGGAAAGGGGTAGGAGGAGAGAGACTTGTCTAATATTTAGTATTGGCTGACACGGGGGAAAAGAGGAGATGAGACGCGCGCGAGAGAGGTAAATGAATGAGATGGGGGATACAGGGGATCGAGAGTTGGGAAAGGGGATCGTGAGCCCTCTCGAAACAGTGACTCGAAACAGTGATTGGCTAACGATCCAATATCGATGGGCGAATCAAATGAGCACTATTATCTAAGTAGCACGATCAGCCGCAAAATCATAGCTAAAGTATGTAAAACATATATTGCAAAAGAGCGTGGTCTCGACCATTATATAAATCTCACAAAACTCTACCATCCCGCGCAGCACTCAGTGCTAAAGAATTCGAGTAGTCCACTATGTACGGGAACGTGTTTATCGACCAACCACTAACAAAACAATTGCATAAATTAGCTGTGATAACAAGATGAGAAGGGTACAGGAAGAAAATAACGATGAGAGAATACGAAAGAGATCGAAGACTGTCTAACGGTTGAGGGGATCAGAAGGGGGAGAAGTACGGAATGGATAGGAGGGCCAATCGCGAGTCCGACTCCGTTGCCTGCTGTATAAGGGTGATGTTGTCTCCCTTGAGCAGAATCCGTCCCACCTTGTTCCTTCCCTTAGGCTTCACATTCACTTCTTCGGCTTCGTCCAATACGACATTCATATACTCGTCGAATCCGATGATGTATCCCTCGATTCGGATAGTCACGTTCTCATACAGCCAGATCTGGATGCGAGTCCTGTTCTGGAGATAACGGATGATGAGGTTGATGGGCTGGACCATCACCTTTTGCATCTTGTTTCCACCTCCTCGTCCAGCCATTTTGTTATGAAGCAAAGAGAAGAGGAAGCCTCAAACGTGGGTAAGTAAAAAACTAATGTGACTTGTCATTAATGTATCATTTACAATATCTTATTTTATGGCTTTTCCAGCTAAGAAAAGAATAAAGGATAAAGACTCTCTAGGTCTTTGTTTAGAACTCTAACGTCATGGATTGTACTTGATTATACATTAAAGAGAAGGGGATCTCAAATATCTATATGAGAATGTAGCAAATTATTTAAAGGCGATTTTATCTTCCCTTTGTGTGTGAAAAACGACAACCTGTGAAAACATATTTATGTAACCAACAAGCATCCTGCCGAAAATTGTAAGGCCTGAGAGAAATCCCCCCCAAATGTGTGAAACGCGCACCTTTTCTCCTAGACTAGATACTGAAATTGCTCAGAAAGGCCTTCTGACACTAATATTGAGCACGAGCGATACTCTCACATGGCGGTGACAAGAGAGAAAGGGGGAGAGAAGGGGATAGAGGGCGGTGTGGGAATGTCGTGAATGGGAAGAGGAAAGGGACCCATCGTATCCTAGAGAGGCTAAGCGAGACAGACAAGGGAGGGCGTAAGTGACGTCGTCTGCGGTAGGTACATACGATTCTCTTCGATAATTGTTTCAAGGTTCTAAGCTGGAAGCAGCTTAGACATAGGGCTATATAGTAGAGAAAAAGGGGATATAATCGTTCGGGGCGTAACTCATTCTGAGGCCTCCAGCATTATACTATCTAATCCTAATACTTCCTAGACGAAAGTCCTGGTCTTGATGATCTCAAAAAGCATTAGCACTCTTCGATATCTTATTCTGGAAAAATCATTAGCACTCTTATTCTAGTGTTCTCTCAAAGTGCGAATAATCTGCTAAACAGAGTAACTCGTAAAACAGAATTATAAGTTCC
Source organism: Micoletzkya japonica (assembly GCA_900490955.1). Lineage (NCBI taxonomy): Eukaryota > Metazoa > Nematoda > Chromadorea > Rhabditida > Diplogasteridae > Micoletzkya > Micoletzkya japonica. Next base: position 202,528 of record LS848031.1, on the reverse strand, counting down.
CTTTTCCTCGAGTATATCATTGTACACACCTAGAGGACCTATACACCTATGTAACAGAGTACGGAAAATGTGAAAAGTGTGAATGGGAAGCGAAGCTTCTCTCGTTTGTTGACAAAATTTTACGCAATCAGCATAGGCAGAGAGGTAAATAGCAAAGAGAGCAGTAGAGATTGTGAGAAGAGTAGGGAAAAAGACATGAATACAAGGCGCGTGAAAGCATGTGAGAGTTATGATGTTGATGAGATGAAGCCTCCCTCCGGCGATGAGAGAGAGAGTATGGATAGAGAAGAGAGAGCGAGAGAGAGCACATATGCTCTACTCACTATACTCGTATAACCCTCGGGGTAACCCCTCCCCCAAAATTTCGCATATTTCGTGACGTAGGCACCAAATAAGCAATGCGATCTGCTTGGTTTTGGTGCAAGGTGAAATGCAGGAATAAAAAAGGAAATATTAGTTTGAAAACTTGATGCTATGCGTACACACGAACTGCAATTAGGTGCAGTTTGTCTAAAAATCAACTGGAAGGAGATAAGCCGAACTATAAGCAAAGAGTGCGACGGGGTGGGCCTAGTGAATGGAGAGAATAGACACACGAAAAGAAAGAGAGAGGGGGAGGGATTCGAGGAAAACCCAGAAAAGTTTCAGGAATCGACAACGACTCTATTCATGAGGCGCGAAAAACCATGCAACTGTTTCTATGTAGTTTGGTTGATATTACTTTTTGAATAAATCTGTAACTCAGTTATACTGAATCCTAATCCATATATATAACAATGAGCACGTTGTGCACAGTCAGCGTAATGGTTTATTCACCAGTAAGAGATCACATGTGAAAAAAGTGAATGTCATCTTTTGCTGCTTGAAACTCTCTAATTTCTAGCAACGCTCGTTCTTTTTAGTTTGCTCTTTGAGATCTGTCACTGTGTCGAAATACACACACTACTGACTACGTCAACAATCATGTCTCATAACAAACTAATCGCAAGAGAAGAAGATTGAAGGAACCATAGCGGACTAATAGGATGGATTTTGGGAGGCATGCTGTACAATCTACCCCATATCATACGGTTATACGGAGTAGATACTTAAAATAATTGTTTCGGAAGCTAAATTAGTCTTGCTTCGACCGCTAATAGGTGTTTGCACAACCAACTAGCACCCTACGTGCCACGAGGAAGGGTTCATAACAATATTCAGTAGTGTTGAGGGGCAAATGTGCGAGCTTTTCCCAGTCAGGCGCAGTTTTCACATGTCCAAGACTATCTATATCTTCTTCTTCTTTTCGTCTTCTAACACTGACGAAATTTGGACCAAACAAGCTACGAAAACACGCCACATCACGCCACATTAGAAGACAAGACATTGAAAGAGTATATTGGCTGTTTTAAAAAAGCAGCGCAATTTGTAAATGTACTACATTCCAACCATTGAGAATTGAAAAGGTCAAGGCACTAACCTTGCGAATATTCGGCGTTTGGAAGGGGCCACCAAAGAACATTAGCATACCTGTAATGTAAAGAATCGATAAAATTAATAAATAAATGGCCTCCGAATCAAAAAGTGTAAATCAAATTTTGTACCTTCCCTCACGCTGCAAAATCACTAATTTAACAACGCTGCGGACTTTCTCCAAAACATATCCGGTTTTCCGATACTTTGATAAGCTTAGGATAGAAAGAAAACATACCTTTCAATCGTGTTCGTAGAATTCTTTTTTTTTACTTTTTGATTTTCACGCAGTTATATTATTTTTAGTTATGATATGCACAACATATTATAATATACTTACAGTACCACAAATGGAGGAAAAGTCAGGGGACTCGCCTTTTATGGAAGGCAATTGGCCAATATTGGGACGGCGATAGACAGACGTTCCGAAACTTTCTACTCCCGTTTTCAGGCATTCAAAGCACCTGTACTGCAGCCTATCACGTTGACCAGACTACAATCTAGTTGATCTCTGATCAACTATGCCCTGAGGCATCTCAAATCACTGCTCATTCTCTCTGCTCATTAGACCCCCGTATCGCATATCGTCCCACCACACCGTCCCTCAGTAGATCCGATTACTCTCTAACTATTTTGTCCAGATCGACTGCACGAGGGTGCATAAGAAAGTATGTTTTTTTCGCAATTCCACGAACTGCAGCAATAAAACGGGAATTCGAGAAGAACAAATTATCCGGCATTCCGAGACCAAACTATTATACAAGTTTTCAAAAGAACCGAAACATGGTTTGCTTCATAAGCTCAAGAAAAGAATGTGCTCTAATGCAATCTTTTATCACCTCCCACAGTACCTTCTCAAGTAGCCCCACTTGAGAAATTGTTTCTTTGATTTCTTCGAGAGATTGTTTGAACAGCAAACAAAACATTTCGCATCAAGATCGCAATAGGCAATCAGACGTTTCCTGATCGTCTATCGAGAAAGCCACCTTTCCCATCTTTTATTATATTTATTTGTGGATTTCACATAGACTAACGAGAATATTGAAGAAACATGCCAATCCTGAGAACATCTAAATATCTGGTCGAGAACTGGAAGCAAAGATCCGGGAGAGGCGGCTAAATCGGGGCATTTAGGGAATGTTGATGCTATTGGGAGGGGAAGAGTTCACGAAACATGTGAAGATACGGAAATGGAATGAAAGGCAGTTGTTGGGGTTCGAAATCGACGACGGACATCTGTCAGAATGTGTGCAAAGCGTGCTTTTGGCTGAGACAGCTGACAACGAGACGAGCAGTGTCTACTTATAAGTCGAGAATAAGAGAACGCTATGTTTTGGTAAATAAACACGCTAGACCAGAATATTGGATCTTTTCCTATTTCCATTTTGTAGTCTATCCATAAAATTCGAAAGATGGCGAATATCAAGGGATCACATGATAAGATTTGAAAACAAGCATGATTTATTTACGTATCTATATTATTGAAGGAAAATGAACGTTGAGAGAGCTGCACAGTTCATTCCAATAACCACCGTAAAACTTCAGCCGGAGCCGGAGATTAGCCTAAGCTGGCACTTTGCCAAGAGAGTTTCACTGTATTTAGCGGAGTGCGCTGCAAAGATTTCCCAACGTTCGTTTTCCTCCAATAATACATCGTCGATCGTCGGCGTCTCCTCATTCTCTTTCGTCTTACCTCAATCTCTCGGACTGATAATGCGATCAAATAGCTTGATTATCATACCCCCTCGATCAACCTCCATCCCCTCATCCCCCTCACTCGCCTCTCCTGCCCCGTCGTGTACGGTTTGGTCCTCTCTCCTCTCCCGCATTATCCACTCGTCCCTACTAACCTCATGCCTTCCATCACCAATAACTTCATCCTCTCACCCAATCTCATCCAGGTACTGTAGCCAAAACTTGGCATGGGTACTATAGTTCCTCTTTATGTATATATACAACAAGCCCTAGTAATGACTACGTTTTTGAAAGACTGGAACGATTTTAAAAAGTCAGACATTTTCAGTTGTCAACTATGCCGGACTTCCGCTTCTATGCTGTCGCGAGGAGTGAAATCGCCTTGGACGGAGCTGTGAAGTGCTACACTCGGGCTAAGGTCTGATCTTTGATCTTTGACCTTCTATCTCTTATGGTGCGTTCAGTGTCGAAGGGGGTCAAAAATCCTCTATTATTTGCTGTGATTCTTAGTTGACATTCGACGAAAAGAGGTCAGGTTTTTTACCCCCCTTCGACACTGAACGCACCATTAAAGGGCCCCTCCAGGCAATATCTACCATATGCATTTTTTGACATCATTGGATAGCTCTCAGTGTCCTAAATCTCATGGTATTTCCTTTTTGCTTGAAATTTTTCCGTTGCTGAGAAAAGGCTGAGCAAAGATTTCTCTCGCTGTCTGCGTCTCTTCATTCCTCTCTTGTCCCTCGCAATCAATCAACCGCTCTTAATTGGTTGTCTCTTGGAATGAATGAGATGGTTGGAGGGACCCTTTAATTAGAGCATGTGAATCGTGTTGCCGCAGCTTGTGTTGTTGTCCTTTTGCGTCTCTCCATTCGTGTCCTTCATTCTGCACGAATGGCAACACGAATGGTTCCTGCGTGTTCCCATTCCTTCCTCTCTTTCCTCATTTTTCTTCATCACTTTCTCTTCTCTCCAAATGCAGAGGGCAAAGAATGACCGATTCGTGGAAGGCACGAAACACGACACGATTCAGGTGCTCTACTCTTAATGCGTCTCTTACCGTACTCTTTACCGTACCCTTCAGGGCCTCCTCTCGGATACGGTATCTTCTACAACTCGTCGATACGTGCTTCTCACGCGATGCGGTCACCTGCTTGTGTGGATGACGTACACGAAAGGTATACAGTAGACGCGAAACGTTGCGCGTGCGTCGCGACTTGCTACAGTACCCTTCAAGGTGTCACCCTCCGATTGGCGAATGCTCTCAACATCGTCACGGATACGGAAACGGAGAAGGATGGGGTGAGATAATATTATTGATGAAAAAGTCCCATCAGTAAACTCATTTCCTACTTTATCTGCACTTTATCTTTATCTGCACTTACGGAACATTTTCGACAACCATATTATGGTGTCGGAGAAGAGAATCCAAGCGAAGTTATTAAAGGGTCCCTCCAACCATCTCATTCATTTCAAGGGATAACCAATTAAGAGCGGTTGATTGATTGTGAGAGACAAGAGAGGAATGAAGAGACGCAGAAAGCGAGAGAAATCTTTGCACAGCTTTTTCTCAGCAACGGTGAAGTTTCAGCTAAAAAGGAGAGAGGATGTGACTCAGGACATTCAGAGCTGTCCAATGATGTCAAAAATGCATATGGTAGATATTGCCTGGAGGGGCCCTTTCCTTTAATCTACTGTTTTCATAAACTACCAAGGACCAAAGTGATTTCAGTTCCACTGTAAGATCAAGATTCACTACGCCTTCGGAACGTTCAATCTGCTGGTTCGTACATCGAAATATGCCGCTAAATTCGAATATAAAAAAGTATACCTCAATCCAGCTCGATGGCGCCGAAATCTCTCAGTGGCGCGATGCGATTCTTCGCTTTGTTGAGAATAAGGCAGCCGGTATGACTTTTGATATAGCCGTTTGATCTCTAAACTCTGATCTTTGATCGGAAGTGCTCTCGATTCAGCTCGATCTGCTCGTAACGCTCCCAAGGTCCCCGGCACGCCCCATCCCTCTCCCCCCCGCAAGGTAGATATATTACTGACTATAGTGGAATAAAAAGATCCGTCAGTTTATCATTCCGAATATCAGGCAAGAGAGTGTGTGAAGGTATGAGAATTGGACGCATTTTGGAGTCAAAGAAACTGACGGCTCAGTTTATTCTACTATATATCTAGACTCCGACCAATGATCGGCCATCGGATATACATTTCAACCATTCATTGACTGCATCTCTTCACTTCCTCTTCTTCTCCTGAACCGTTCTTGTATTTCGATGACCGATCATAGACTCCACTCTCTAGTCGTAATTGGAAGTAACGACGAAATATTTTAACCATACCTTTCAGTGCTACCATTACTATTTAAACTTTGATATCTGAAATTGAATCTGCAATTTGTAGGCCGTCGGAAACATCTACCCGGCACCTGACAAGACCGTGAATGAACGAGCGTGGGAGGCTGTTGAGGAGCCCAAGGGGACAGTCACGAACAGAAAGGTAGGAATACGGTTCGAACCGTATTCCTACCTTTCTGTAAATATAATTGTTCCCTCGTCGCTCTCTAATACGATATTACCATGTGATTACTATGAAAGCAGACGATATGATGCCTAGTAGTGTTGGCAAATTGGCACTGAAGGGGAACTGGCTAGAGTGCGCAAAACGAATATGATAACTCGATCAAAAAAGGAAAAGAGCGAGAAAGAATGAAGAGAAAAAGAGATGGAGAGATTGCAGATATATTCGTTTTTCGCACTCAAAAACTGGCATTGGAGACCTCGCGTCCCCCGCGACTCACGATAACGGATCGTGAATGAATAACACTGACCCTTTCAAGGTCCTGGATCGTCGAATACTCATTAACCAACGCCGATTGCATTTTTTCTTATTGGGGTTGGAAAGACAATACTAATTTGCGTTTTTCTCGTCTGCTTCTCTCCATTCTTTGTCGCTCTACCTCACTCCCTCGGTATCAAAAGGATTGCTTCTCAATCTCTTTCTCCCTCTTGTGCTCGGACTCTGAGATAATTGATCTCATGATCCGAGATCGTGAGCAGAGATCATTTTTCGTCTTTCCCTTCCTCCAAAACTCATACTTCGCCGTTTTTTTTCGCGTGCGGGCTGTTTCTCGATAGACTTTTGCCAGCACTAATGCCTAATACTTCTGAGCACAGAGAAACAGTTGACGAAAGAGTTCCTTAGGAATGATAACAACTGACGGAGCTTTTTCCCTCCACCTTAGACATTCCGTAATCCTCGCTGCTTCAGCCCCTCCGTCGAGTGTCGTTCCAACGTTCCCACTCCTTCCTCTCCTTTTCCCCCTCTCCCCTCTCCCCCTCCCTCCCCCCTCCCACCCCTAATTCGTCCCCCGTATCCTCCATCGCTCCCTCTTCCCAACCCGATCTTTCTTCACTATTTCCTATTCTCAACACTCGGCCTTCTCATAATCTCCATCAGCCTCTTCCCCAGCCTCGTCCTATTCTCAAGCGCAGGTTTGCAATGTATTATTGTGGAGAAATCACCATCTCAGCAAATCGGTCATTTCATCACCCTTGATCTCACAGCATTTCGCACGGTAAAGAATGTGTCTAATAGCGAAATGACCACTATTTTTTTATTTTCTCAAGAATAACTAAACATTTCAACACCAAATTTTTAGTGCTCTTTGAAATCATTTACATTCATAATTTTTGATTCACTGATTCGCCTACAGGATCGGATCCTATGCGCGAAAACCGCTATTCGCTATTATGACGCTTGGAATGCTGTGATCTGCATACAATCAGTGTTGATGAACGACCGATATAATTTCATGGTGGTTTCCCTATCGATCATGAAATTGCAGCAACCATAGTCATATTTCTAAATCGGTAATTCCAGCACGACCTTCACTGTACCGCGGTCGTCACTGACCAACGGAAACTCGATCATCTTCAAGGATTCGGTGAGCTACGGTATTCAACAATTGCAAACTGAAATGATTTAGGTGACGGTGCGTCCGAAAACGAAGATTCTCCATGTACAAAAGAGGGAGGAGCTCAAGGACAGGTGGAAATTTCAATAGTCAACATCAGCCCCCGTATTAATTGCCCATGTAGCTGCAGCTACAGCTCGAGCTACAAGAATTAAAAATTTAGTTATCCGCAATGATCCGAAAGAGAATGAAGCTATCATTCTTTCTACGTTGTATCTCTCTAGCGGTGGAAATCTTCACCTATTGATCACAACACTTTTCGCAGATACAAACATGTATTAAAAACAAGAAAACCAAAGAAATTCATTACTTAAAAGGAAAGACTTACTATGTAACCTTAACTCCATCGAAACATTGTTTAACATGGGTTCAACAAATTGTTCAACAAAGACATCATAACTATCTTCGCAAGAAATGTCTGGCCGACCTCTCACGATGAGAACAAGGTATGAAATGATCAACGGAAGAGTTTGAGACGGCCCACCCCGGAAAAAAGCGGAAAATAATGAAGAGAGACTCGCGTGGAGACTCGCAAGGCAGAGGAAGAGAAATAGTATGGCTTTCGGTTAGACGCAGAGTCAACCTAAGGTCAGAAAAGTGACACTATGGTTCATAGTGTCATTTTCCTGACCTTGGGGTTTCCTGCGTCTCTTCTAATCTTTCGCTCTCTCGCTCTCTCTGACCTCGGGTTATTTTTATGACCTGAGGTCAAGCTAACTTTTTGACCTGAGGTTACTGCCATTTTCTTCTTTTCCAAAGCAAAAATGCATTGTGTAGTTCGAGCTGCAGCTCGAGCTACAAATCAGGGCAATTAATACGGGGGCTGTAGTTCGAAGAACATCTGTAGTATTGTTTCTCGTCTTATCATTGACGAAAAGTTCCATCAGCAAACTCATTCCTACTTCGTCTGCAGTCTCTTCATAACGCTCCCCTCTATCGCGGAAAGCAGGAATGAGACGACTGAAGGAACTTCTTCCTCCATTTTCCTTGTTCTCAGACATGAGAAATAGTGTCGGAATTCTCGATTAGAGCTTGTTGCAGCACTCAACTGCCCGTGTCGTGGCTTCGCAGTGACTTCGAGAAGATGGCCCTTGCTGAATCGAGGAGGGCAGCGCGGCAAATGAACAGGAAGAGGAGCAGCTCAGCCCCGCCCCATTACAGGGTAAGCACAAAATGAACACTTCAAGCCTACGGGCTAAGTCAGAAAAGTCTGAAAATAAAGTAATTTGGAAATGATTTCTAATTGCACTATCCTCGTATCTAACCAGTTACAAAAAGTGAAAATTACTCCCCTGCATAACGCATGAGCAATAGGAACTCTTCTTTCAGGCCTGATCATTCTCGACGACTGAAAGGAATTTTGGCGAAAGGAATGAGAAGAGAGTGATGAATAAAGTCCCTACTGGTCATCATGTTCCACAGTGTGTTTTAGGGTGCAGATAAAATGGAAAGATTGCAAGAAAAAGATTTATACCCTATTCAACTCTATCTAATTATTTCTGTTACACGTTCTTATACTTCTATTTTTATTATTTATTATTGTCTTATATAGTTAGATAAAACTTAGTATCAATAGTATTATATAAAAAAATTAACGTCCGTGACATGGCCAAAGAACACTCAAATAGACGTTTTCCAAATTTGCAAAAGCTCCACCAACCAACGGGGCTCGAACCCGCACCCAAGTCGTAAGATACCGACAGCGAACCCAGTTGGAGGAAGTTCTAGAAAGTTAGAGATGGTGTAGGTAGATGAAGAGTTGTGAAAGACTAGCTAAAGGGAAAGGAAGAAAAAACTTTTAGGATATAGTCAAACTTTTTTTTCTTAAGTTTCTATTTCTATTTGCATATTTTGCCCCAAATAGCACAAAAAATAGCCACAAAAGGAAATATAGAAAAGGGAAAAGGAAATACAAGAAAATTCCAGGGCAATAGGTAGGTAAGGGCACTGAGCGAAAACTCGCTAATTGTAAGGGTAATTACGATGCGGCATTCGTTAAGGATATTGTTCTCAAAAGCAAAATTAAACTAGACGCCTATGGAATTTTGGTGCAAGATTCTATACGATATAATACGAAATTCTATTGAGAATCAATTCCCTTTTTTCCGCGGGCATTTTCGCTCAGTGTGTTTGTAGGTTTTGGCAGTGCAAAGCAGAAAAGAAACAAAGACAACTAAATACAACTTTTGGTCTGGATAAAGGGGTAATGAAAGTTTATTTAGAGTGTTTGACGGTGTTCGAAAGTATGGATAAAGGGAACTTTTATAAAATAAATTAACTGGGTGAAGAGTAAATGAGCTTTGGTAATGCAAACGAGTGTGTAAATTCAACATTTAGAATATTTTATGATGTAATGAACACTGTAGTTAAACCTATGTAGACACTGTATGAAAAGATCCTGATGCAATCAATCATCAGCACTTTAAAATATACAGAAAGCTAGACATGAATTTTTGGACACGTCAGTCGGGCGAAGCCCCGCGAAGCGGCGCGTAGCCCGGCTGGTAATAATATATTGGTCTATCTCTCACATATTGATTATTACACCGTAATCAAAATACACAGTTGAACCTTATCTGGGGAACCTTATCGTCCCTGGGGATAGCTTTTACACACAGTAAAATCGGGCTCGTATTTTGGATAGAAGGGAAAAGGCCCTACATCTTGTCTACCCTTCTGTCCCCCTACTCATTCTTTCCTTTCATAAGCTTTCACCTCTCTCCCTAGTCTCATGGGTCTGTAGTGGTTGCTTATCACTACACCTCGTATCCCCAGGTCTACCGTTGCATGCCGACGGGCGTATAACGGGTGGGCGTAAAAGGGACTTCGCTACGTTGTGAGAATGACCATCCCCTACAAGATGCATACTCACTCACTCATCAAAGTGCAAAGACCAAACAACCTTTGTGCTTTGACAGCAGACAATTTTGAATTTTTTTATTAAAACAAAATTTTCGATTATGCCCATGTAGCAACAATATAAACGTGTTCCCACAGTTTCAATTTTTTAGTGCAGGCAGCTCTCTGCAGTAGCTGCTTATGTCCGGAGAAACAGGCAAAATGAATAACGTAATAAATGGCTCCAAATGTCTCGAAAACGTCCATTGGGGTCCACTCCTCTGCCCGGCTCGTCGCTTCGTGCGGTATCGATCGATTCTTCCGCGTTCACGATATCCACACAACGAAGATGGTCTATATTCGTTTTATTTTGATTATTTTAAAATAATATTATTACACTTTTTGGTGATCATCTCGGCCTAAATACCGTAATCTCCCCTTTGAGGTATACTGTAAAGCGAGACTGAACACCGCTACGCGATTCGCTGTAGATTTTGACAACGGAAGAAGAGAAGGACAAGGAGGATTGGAGGAAAATGGTGAAGAAGGACGAGGTGCGTGGATTGGGTTAAGGCTGGGAGGGAGAATCTAGCTTGCGTGGATATTTGCACATATTACAAGCGCCATGAGTATGACATACTTGTAGCATGTTTCAAATCCTTGTATGAATCCTAGCTGCTCGTTACTTGCATAAAACCATCATATTTCTTTGAAAGAGGTCCGATACTACCAAAAAGTGGCGTTTTCTCAAAGGAGAGGAGAGCGTCATAGGTAGGAATCGAGAAAACTCGGAACGGAAATATGTCAAACTTTTTGGCGCTTGTAATATGGGCACGATTGTCTTGGAGGACGTTAGGATGAGTTGGACGATTGGTTGTCTTTGTGATAGCAGTCTTTCATTTCGTCTACACTGAGCGAAAATACCCTAGTCGGCTAGTAGGGAATAATTCTCCACCATACGGCACCTGTGCGAAAATACCCTAAAAATTCAGCCTCTGTCTACTGTTTTTGGGAATCATTCCCTAGCCCGTTAGGGTAATTTCCCGGTGGTGCCGTGTGCTAGGGAAACTCGCTCAGTGTAGCATAACATGATATTCAATACAGGGCAGGAAAAGATTAGCTGCAAAAGCTCGTATTTTTGAAACGGGTGATAACTAAACGAATGTCAAGAGGGTGACGTTGAATGGGAGGATGGCAAGGAGGAAGAGGACGGTGAGGAGATTGAGAAGGAAGAAGAGGGAGAGGAGGAGGGGGAGGAGAACGACGGATCACCGCCTCCAGTTAAGAGGAGCGAGAAGGTTCGCTTGTTACTTTATTTGCTCTTGATTTTGCGCACATTCTGGACATAGCGCACTACTGGGAGCTCCCATGGGAGTCTATTGCGAGAAGTTCAATGCTATATTCTTAGTCTTTATTCTTTGGTCCGTCACTGCCATCTCCCCCCTTCTCATTTCCCCGGTCTCATCTTCGACGCCGTCTCGTCTTCGTCCATCGTCTTCCCACGCTCACTGCGTCCCCTGAAATGGACTGACATGTTCATTCATTACACAATTTACAATTTACACAATCACAATTTTCAATTTACACAATCAAATGGTACACAAAGGTTTTAGCCGAGAGAATCATATAGCTTACTGTAGTAATCATCACAAAAGCCATTTTCCAGCGTAAAAATTATAAGTTTCAGTTGCCCAACAGTACGAGTATCGCGAACCTTACAATTAGATAGAAATGATAAATGCATGTGCATTCAGTTCGCAATCATGTACCATTGGGTAGGCTCCGTTAAATTAGTAACAGTCCGCCCACCTCATAGTCTTCTCCTCCAGGGGCTGCGGTCCCTTCTTGGGCGCTGCCCTCTTATCGGGTGAAACGGCGGTGGCAGCTTCGTCCTTCTTCTCCTCAAGTATTCATTTCTTACTGGGTGGCTGGCCCAAATGCCCGTTTAAAAGCAGCGAAAACGGCGCTTCCAAGTGTGCGAGTGCAAATAAAAACTCGTTATATATTTAAGCGGACCTCATCGTCGGGCCCGTCCATCGTCACTTCGTCCTTCTTATTACAATGACGAAGCTCAAAATCGTGTGGTTTGATCTGAAAAGAATATATTCGTGGCAGCCAGACTACTTATTTTACAGTTTCGGAACAACTTTGACTTAAAAGACCGCAAAACGGGTTTTATCGTCCGGTATAGTTTACCATTCTCGAGTGGTCGAAGCACAGCAAAAAGGTACAGGATGAGAAGCAGAGATGTGCATGCGATTTCTTTTTTTGTGATAATGCTTCAAACGCTGGCTCATAATGAGTGTTATGCTGCTTTAGGCTCATCATTAATCATACCTATGAATTATAACTCTCGACAAAGTATTGACCTGTATAATTTTGAAAGATAGGTCGTTCTGCACCTCAACCACAGCCGCATAATTCCACAAATCATCCTGAAAACTTCCACTTCACCCGCTAATCTCTTCTTCGTGTTTCGGGTACCGACAGGTACTCGAATCGAAATTTTGGAAAACCACCGTTTTTTATATGCATGCAGTAATCAGACTGACGAAGCGATAAAGTTGATGAAATGGTATTTCCCCAGGAATAAAACCGTGTGCTTACCTGGTACCTGCTTGCCGAGAACACCGTGAGTACCTTGTCATTGAAGAAGTGGCGATAGCCGATCGGGAATACCTCAAAAAGAGCAAAGCAAGTAGGGGTTGACAACCAAGTCCCTTCATTCTTTCTTTGTTTCACACATCTCCTCTATTTCTCGCTGAGTGAATCTCTCGCATGATCTTCCCCATGCCCTTGTCTACCCTACCCTACCTGGTGTGCCCGAATGAGCATCTTCACCCCGAGCTTGTTGAATATGTCGTCTACGGCGTCCTTCCCGAACAGCTCTGCACAGGCCCGCAACTTGTTCACGGTCCACGTGGTACATGAACTCTCCTGTAATCCCCCCATACCACGCAGTTCCGCCAACTTTCAGAAAGCTTTTACAAAAGTTATTTTGCTAGTATAAAGTGATGATAAAGTGATCCATCAATCCAACTTGCTACTACTTAGTTGCTAGCCAGTCCCACTACCCAACCTTCTCATTGACGGGGTCCGACCAGAGAATGTCCTGTGCGATGTCCCCCTTGGGAGAAACGATCGGTCTCTCGATCTTGCGAAGGTCATCCAGACTGGTCAGCTTACGAGACAATCCTCAAAAGCAGGGGGTGCAAAACCCAGCCTCAGATCTAGAGAGAGAGAGAGTGATCAAAAGCATAGGGGAATTAAGAGACGCGGATTCTACGCATCTTCTAAGCTATATGCCACAGTGTACAAACTAGTCTAGTATGCGCCACGCTATGTGGTCAAAAGCCTTGCTTCCAGCCAGTCTGACTAGTAATCTTCGGCCGAATGAAAGTACGGAGACGGGCCACGCTACTTGCATAACCTTTGAAAAAGTCAACAGCGGAAATCCATGAAACCTAAATCCGGCGCAATCCATCTTCTCATGGCTCATCCTCTCTATTCTCGGCCGATTACAGGCCTTCCGGCCATCGTAGTCCTTCTTCTTATCCCTTCCCACAAAGCCCGTGCCCCCGCCTACCTCCATGCATGCAGAGAATCTTGTCCGAGACCACCGCAGAGAGAGGGAGCCACGAGAAGATGGTGTTGAACTTCTCGTAGACCTCCGTCGCCACCTTCGGGTCCTTGAATCTGAACTTTGATCTTTGCTCCGACGATCCTTGATCTCTAACCTGTTCTTGATATCCTCGTGGAAGCCGTAGACCTTGTTGATGTGCTTCAGTTCGTGATTGCCCCTCAGCAGGAAGACGTTTCCCGGGAAGAGAAGGCGGTAGGCGAAGAGCAGGCTGATCACCTGCAATGCAGTCGTGGTGGAGGAAAACGTTCCGTCGGTCGTCTCATTCCTATTTCTGGTGAGAGGGCGAAGCGGTATGAAGAGAGTTCAGACAAAGTAGGAATGAGTTCACTGACGTAACTTCTTCATTCTGTCTCGTTTAGCGAGATCCAAATATAATAATACAACTGCAGTTGGCATACTGTAGCAGCCTTCCCTAGATACATCGAGATCGGAACTTTCTGTAGAGGACTTTTCTAGATAGTCTAGATAATAGTCGCATCAGATTTTGACCCTCCCCTTTATACACGGACAAACTACAGTACCCCTCTCCCACCCAACCTCAAGCGAGTGCTGTCCCCGGTCGACGTAGTCTCCGAGGAAGAGGAATCGATGAACCGCAGGCTGACCACAGGCGACGAGAAGACGACGCAAATCCGTCATCTGACCGTGGAGGTCACCGAAGACGAACCTGCAGGGGAGAGATCATCAGCCGCTATTATATTACTGGTCCCTTGTACTTATTGTAACACATTTCTATGAAAAAAGAGTCTTCCATGACTTAGGGAACAGACTAGGGGACAAGAAGACATTCTCCTATGAATCGGCATAAAATAGAGCCTCTGGTATGTGATACGACAAGTGGAGGAGTAGTATACAGGTGGAGTACAATACAAGAACTGACACTGGCGCGCGGATCTCCACGAGCGAAGATTGCGCCTTCAAATTGTTGAGCAACTGCAAGGTAACAAGCTTTTAGAAAAATCATCTTTCAGTAACAGGATTTTCTTCACAAGTGGATCACACGACGTTTAACCAGTCCGCGTTCCGAAATTCTGAATGTCTACGTCTCTCTAATTACCATGCTCTCTCGCCTACACTCTCTTAATTTGCATACAAATCTATTCTAAGCAACACAACGTTTCGGGATCAGCGTCATTATCTCCCCTAAAGTAGGATACTTCTCCCTAAAACCTCTCCATACCTCATCCAGCAACGCCTTCAATTCCTCTACCGTATACGTCACGTACTTGACATCCATATTCCAGTGGCGCAACGCAAAGCTGTTCAGCCATTGCTGGTTGACGACTATCTACAATTGGCAAGATGACAAAACTTATTGTCGTGTTCATTGGTTGGATTCTAAGGTGAAGTGTGCTCTGATCGAGTCGGGAGGAGCACAGGGGAACAGGGGAAAATAGCATGGGAATATCATAGCCTACACTTGTCTTAGCTTTTTTAGATATTAAAAAGTTTTTTTAAGATATTAAAAAATTAAAAAGTTTTTTTTAGATATTAAAAAGTTTTTTTTATATTTCGTTCCGAAATAAATATGCAACCCTATGGCCAAAACCGGGAAGTAGAACACATTCGAAGCATTTGACTTATAGTATAACTAAATTACCGTAGACTATGAGTAATTCTTAAAATACTGTATCTCATCTTTAAATTACTAGTTTTTTTTCAACTTTTTCAATACTAAAATATGTAATAATTAGTCCTAATCTATCTAAAGCGGTTTGTCCCCTCATCGCACAATTACGGTATCGTATCCTGTAGTCTACAGTAATCCGTTCCGGTTGGCCCCTCAAGGGGACCATACCTCGTCCTTTTCTGCCTTTGTTGCCATTGGAGGGGAGAGCGAACCGTCTGGGACGAGAGCACGAGTAGTGAATGAGTGAAGGGAGCGACGGAATTCGGGTTGCTCTTTCTCCTCTCGTCTCTTCATTCGTCAACGCTCTCTCGGGGTGTGCGGTGATGTAAATGATGCACTTTATGACACGGCTGCCAACTAGAGTGCGACTATCGAATGAGATAATGCAATCAGGCACGCCGAAAGAGTGGAGAAGAATGAAGAGAGTGAGATATGGAGAGAATGTAAATGTATTCAATAATCGCTCTCTTTTTTATATATATTTTTGCCAAACCCTAGTCGGAATTGGTAGTATTTAGAGTGCGCAAAACGAATATCATAACTCGATCAAAAAGGAGAAGTTAAAAAAAGGATCAAGAAAGAATGAAAAGAGATGGATAGCGTGCAATCAGATTTTAAACGAGTTTCTACAGAAGGATTTTCGGAAGCTACAGTACCAAACCTATTGTCATCCACAAAAACAGTTGAGAATATTTCACAATCTCATTCAATCTCCGTTCGGACTGCTTGAACCAGCATCCATCATTCATATTGCATTTCTTTATCGTAAGTCAAACTAAAACGTTATACGATTACGAGCAATAGTCGTGTGTGTGGGAGGGCGTTGACACAGGGAACAGGCCGGCAACCGGGAATTAGCCGTTCCGTCTTTTCGCTTCTATATTCCGGTCTTGTTCTATTACGGACGGAACAGCTAAAAGCCGGTTGTCAAATCTCTTGACGGACTGAAAGTCCTGCTAACCGTTTAGAGGGAATGTATGAAATGCCGATCGCAACGTATTAGTAGAGATAGCAGTTGCTGAAGAAGCCACCAAATAAATAGGTGAATTGCGATTTGCACTTCTATACTGAAATAGGTGAGGAATGCACGGGTTAGAAGAGAGGAGAGGGTACGAAGTCTCAACGAAATTTTGTTGGCTAAGGGAATGTTGTGAACTGAGAATGTTGAAGGTAATAACCGGATACTAGGATACTAGATAAATGTTAATTACTCTCGTGGCATACTCTATCGACCTACGGCAACTCTACGGGGATACGGTATCCCGGATGTAGAGGTGTGAAGGTAAATACCGAGTGTTAAGGAGCTATAGCCGCATGTGCTTGGGATACTGTGTATACGGAATGGGAAGGGTGCATGTGCTGGGCGATCCTGTAAGTTGGATACTGTAGAGCGGAGGAAAGGATGGTGGGAGGGGGCGGGGTTTTAGTCGTGAGGGCTGATATGGTCATAGTTTAGGAGGGAGGGCGATGGCGAATGAACTAGGGGTAGATAGGTAGGGGAGAGTCGCGAGAGGGCAGCCTTGCGAGAGGGCAGCCTTTTAGGATACGGTAGATCGGGCGAAAACGCGCCGTTTCAGGGCTACAGTACTCTGCGCAAGCTAGGGCAGGCTAGGTTCAGGGAATACTTATGAAATGGCGCGCTTTCGTGCAGGTTCTTCTCTTTAGCAACGGAGAGCCTTCGGCACACGCGATATGTTCACGAAATGCAAGTGGAGAGGAAACAGCAGGGAGAATAAAGGGGGAAGGGGGTCTGCATTGACGAACGCTATACTGCCGAAAAGTGAATGAACGCCGCTACAGTCTACAATCTCCTGAAAAGTTTTGGCAATCGTCGACCTATCGCAAACTGAAATGCTACAGTAACCTCGAATACAGTAGTTCTACGGGGGGAGGCGCGTCTCTGAGCAGCAGGGAGGAATAGGCTACAAAAATACATACAGGCAGTAGTCCTTGAGGCGCGATGGCGGCAATTATAGAGCTCATTAAAAGGGGGAGGGATACGGTAGGGCTTACAAAGTGGATACGGTAGGATACAAAGCAATCGATACACAGTTGGAAAAGGACCTCGTAGTGTGAATGTGTGTGAAGCTATAGCAAGGAAGGAAGGAACGGATACTCCACAGGAGCCGGGAAATGAGCGGACAGTGTAGTATTACGGTAGCCGGGAACTAGACGACGGAGGCCTTCTGATTGGCGGCTAGCAGCTCTTCCCGGTAGTGGGCCTCCTCTTGTTCCAGGAACCGAGCGGCCTCCCTCTCCAGGGCCTCGCATTGGTCAGTGTGTCGTTTGGCCAGTTGCTCCTCGTGTTTTTGAGCCCTGCCAAGGGAAGATTAGCCATCGAAGAGCACGGCACGCATGCCCTAACTATGGACTATGCCATCACCCCGATTCAACCTTGTCCGTTTCAGGAAATGGCGTTTCTAGGACTTGAAAACCAGGCAGTCTACTCCAATTTAGAGACTTCTTGTTAGAATGTGACGAGAAATATGAAAGGATGAAGAGATGCAACGGTATATGTTTTTCAAACATTCGCTAAGACAAGGAGGAATGGCTCACTTTATCGCCAGTCTCTTCCGCTCCTCCACGAACATCTTCAAGTTCTTCTCATTCAACTCCTTCACCCGTCGATCACGCTCCGCCTTCGACTTGAAGCCCTTGTCCTGCAACGTCAACCATAGCCAGCTTACAACCTTGGCATCGTGCCAAGCAATTCTTGGCACCCTGCCAAGTCTCCCCATCCTCCATACCACTTGGATGGCCTTGACGTCCTCCATGCTCTTCTTCGTCTGCGTACTCCTCAACTCCTTCGTCTCCGTCTCTAACCGAGTCTTCAACGAGATCATCTGGGCCTTGTGGGCGTCGGTTAAGAGTTTCCTGCAAAGGGAGTGCTAGAGATCAGAGATCACCTCTCAACCAGATCAGAGATCATTAGCTATCATTAACGTATTAGCCTAGCTCCAAATTCTGCTGCGTATGAGAGCAACATAAAGAATGACCGCGAAAAGAACTCTCACGCACCACTCTACTATCCGTGCCTATTCCACTTCTTGGCACACTGCCAAGTATCCCCCTTCACCTCAGCAAATCGTATTCCTCCTTAATGTGCCCCTTCTTCATCTCAAACTCCTCCTGTTCGTGCCGCTTGATCAGCCCACTCCACTCGTCCGTCTGCGAGGAGACCAACGACCGCATCTGAACCGAGAGATCAAAGATCACGAAAAAGCTATGGTATGGCAGATCAAAGATCACCGATAAGCGATGAGATCAAAGATCATCCGGTAGAAAGACCAAAGATCAGTCGGCTGACCCTTTCGTGGTCGACAGCTCTGGCTGGATCGCTCTCCTTCCCACTCAGACTCTGATGCCTCGACCCCGCATTCCGGTCTTTCCTCTTCTGCGACCTTTGGTTGTCCGTCATCAACTTGTCCACGGTACTTTGCTGAAAATCAACGTTTGATCTTTGGTCTCCATCTGTGCCAAATTCTAGTGTAAGTAATATAAATATGTAAGTATTATAATCAGGCCAACCTGTTGTTTCTGGATGGATTCTCGTTGCTTCTGATGCCGGCGCTTGATCTCTTCCTATAAAGCACCGTTGTTCTTTGATCCTTGCACTTCAATCTTTGATCTTTGATCTTTGATCTCACCTCTTCCTTCTGGAACTTCTTCTGCAGCTTGACAAACGACTTATCCTTCTTCAGATCGGCTATCTCGATGGCTTCAACCTGCAAGGACCGGCTTTTATCATTTCCTCTCCAGTCTGAAAGCCGGAACGGGAGTTTAGGCAAATCCCGACCCGGCTCCGCCTTTTCCATGCCTTGACCGCTACATAGAAAGAGAAGGGTAGGGACACCACGGAAATGTGAATGAAGGTAGGGACGAGCGTTAGGGGGGTTTGGGAACAATGATGATATTA
Source organism: Micoletzkya japonica (assembly GCA_900490955.1). NCBI lineage: Eukaryota > Metazoa > Nematoda > Chromadorea > Rhabditida > Diplogasteridae > Micoletzkya > Micoletzkya japonica. Next base: position 183,369 of record LS848031.1, on the reverse strand, counting down.
AGATGGGACAGGGGTTATCGTGTGTCGCGAGCAGAGACTAAGCTCATACTCCCTAGCAATCCCCCTTAGGTCAGGAATTGCTAGGGTAGAACTCGCTTAGTGCGGGGAAAGCGCTAAACAAGGACTGACTGAGCATGCCTCGGGGGATATATTTATGGGGGAGACCTGTAGACGCTCTGTGCGAAAGGAGGCTCGGTTGAAGGAGGCGCGAAAGACCGATTCCGGATTGAGGTGGCCGGCCGGGGCCGGAAATTGGCCACCGCGACTATTTGCCGGCGGCGCCGGAGACGAAGAGCGGAACAGGCGCCGGCCCAGGCCCTTTGATAGATTAGGCATCCGGATATGGCCATTGCACAAAGCTAATCGATGCGCGAAGAAGAAGAGGAAAGTGTCGAAAATGCAGAACAAAAGCTTAGGGTTTGAAAACCAAACGATTTAATTTAATCATATTATCAGACCGAGAGATTGAGGTATAGCAGGAAAGAATGAAGACTTAGACGATAAATTGCGCTTGGTTTTCAAACCCTACAAAAGTTGTGTTATATTATGTTTCATTACTTCTATTAGTACCCGAATCATGTAATGCTCTTTGCTCTTCTGACTGCTCTTTGGGTAGCCACTCCGAAAAATCACACTAGTCTCAATTTCTGGAGCGGAATTTGAAATTCGAATTTCGCGCGCACCTTGAATCCTCCCACCGCGACGTCGCCTGCATGGGACCTCGACGTCGACGGCATCGCCCCGTCCCCGCACCGCGGCGTCGACACACTGCTCCTGCACGGAAGGGAGAGGGTTACGGTAGGGGGCGGAGCTTGACGTCTCTTTAGGAGTGAGATAGACTACACTAGGACGGAACTAAGGTAGCTGTTGGCTATGCAATACGAATAGAATAGAATGGCCAAACTGACTCTCCGAGCAGGTTTCCGACGGATCCGTTGCCCACTTTGTGCAGTGCCCGAGCCTTGCCCGAGTTGTTCTTCCCACCCGCCGGAACCTTCAATTTGCCATTGTCTCACACAAATTATGTTTGCTTAGTTTTTCAAGAGCTTTTGGACGTTTTTCAATAGAAGGCGAATTGCCGGCAACCAGCAGGAGGAAAGTTTCTGCACGAGTATTTACGCGAGCGTATCTGTTGAAGACTGTTGGTACGTAAGTCGAGAAGCTTACAACAGTAATACAATAAGAGAATAATAGCAGTGTTGGACCTCGACGATGTCGCTGTCCTCGACTCCCATGTTGTGGAGGGCCTCCTGTCTCTTCTGCTGGGCTGAGAGATAAGCACGGGGATCAGCCAAGGCATCGACCAGACCTGAAGGAGGAATCGAGGGGGAAGGGGAGGAGAGACGGGCAGCAAACGACTCTTTCCACCCATTGCTGTGCACGATTGCATCACTAGAGATCAAATCTCTTATCTTAGGTCTTCTAACACGGAAACAGAAGTATCAGGGAGGGGGGATACCAGATAACTCGTCGGGCACGTATGTCTTGAGTACAATGTGCACGAAGAGAGTCGCCAGTCCCGCTGGCTGATTCGTCTCCGTGCGAAGGCCGATGTGGCGGTAGCCAGCCTGCAACCGAGCTTGGTCTTTCATCTCTTCTCTGACACGTGATATACGTGTCAGAGAAGAGATCAAAGACCAACCCCCCTATGACCTTTGATCTCAGTCACATGATGTATGTCAGGACAAGCGCAATGTGCAGGGGCACCAAACATGTTCCAGATATTCACAACACCATTTCTTTTATACCGTTGTTTCGTACAGTCACCTACCCCTGGCCGATGCAATAAATTGACTCTCTAACCTGTAATCCATCGAGAGGCAGAATTCGCTGTCCCAACTGCTTGCCCGATTCGTCGTAGACCGCAAATCGAACCACAGCCAGTTCAGGGAGCACAACCTACAATGCACAAATTGACCTTTGATCTTTAGAGTATTCGATCTTTGATCTTTGATATCGCAATCAGGCCAAGCTTACCTTCCGGAAGACAAAGGGGTCCTCGTTGAAGATGGGATTGAGCCCGTTGGCCGGGATGATCTTCGTTCGGTGCTCCTTTAAAAGAATATTCAGTTCCGTTTTCAGAGCACTATTCCTTAGTTAATACAACGCAGAGTAGTTAATACAACGCAGAGTAGGGGCATGATTACAGAGTGCAAAGCTGACAAGGAATTGGTCAGCACTTCTTCCGGGTTTTCGGTATTCGAGTGAAATGACACCATTGAGTATCTAGTGACTTCCTCCCCCGTCGCCCACCTTTCGAATGGTATCCGTCGGTAACCCGTACATCTCCACCTCCACGTACGTTCCAACCTTCCGGTCGCAGATGAATTGACCGGAGATCACCTCAAACCATTAAATCTTACTAGTTAAGGGATAGAACGTTATCGATTGAGCCAGGTGCATTGAATACAGTACCCCTCCCATCCCAAGATTCCTTCAGATTCGTCGCCTACCCGAACACTGCAGTGAGCAGCGATGACCCCGTCTACCGGACTCTCCGAGAACGGATCGAAGGTCCGGTCTGGTCGACGCATAAAGTCCGGCTTCAGAAGGTACCCCGACGAACCGTTGTACTCGAACTTGCCCTGGGAACAGAGACCTCGCATGTGAGAGACTCTCCTAGTCTGCGAATTACTGTGCATTCCGGTTCCGTTGAACACTTTTGAACGTTTTCTCGAATAGAACTATCGACCGAGGGAAGCAAAAAGACATTACAGTAGTCCCCGGTAGAAGGGAAAAGGACGTTTTAACGAAAAGAAACCTCATCGCAGCCTAATAAAGAGCAGCTGAAACGCAATCCCACCTGGTTGAGCTGCATGAAGATGTCGGGCGTCTGGAAGTTGAGCGACACCATCTGACAACCCGCATTCCAGAAGATCTGCAAAGACCAAAGATCGCTTGTCGATGAAAATATCAAAGATCAAAGATGAAGGAGGGAGGTATGCCTGCGGCAGGAAGTTGCTGGAGTCGACGCGGGCTCCCTTGGGGTAGATGCGGGAGAGCTGGCGCTTGTTGTAGTTGACGAACTCTGGCGCTGATTGTTTGAGGTAGCCGAGACCCGTGGATTCGGAGAAGGACGACATGTGGAAGTGGAGGTTGTTCGCTGCAAGGGACAACACCACCTTTCTCAACTCAAATTAAGAGAGTGGAGGCGAGAGCATGGAAATTGGATAGACTCAAGGACATTGGCAATTTCGAAAAGAGTTCCGAAATTGCCAATGTCCTTGAGTCTATCCAATTTCCATGCTCTCGCCTCCACTCTCTTAATTTGCATCCGAATCTATTCTACGTAGCAGGACGTTATCGCCAAGTTCCGCCTTCTGCTTCGTTCTTTGTGATTTCTCTAGCATTTGGAAGATGATTGAAAGTTTCGCGTAACCCTTATTCATGAAAAGTGCACGGTAAACGGGTTTCCAAACCAGACTAACTGCAAGAATGAAAAACAAATAATTTGTAACCTTCAGCCACGTCAAAGCCCGAGAACTTGACAGGATGCGTGTAGTTGACGAGGGAAGACAACAGGGGATGGATGTTCGTAGTGGCGCCCGTGTAGTGATACTCAGCGAAGATCCGCTCCTCCTCCTCCTTCGTCAGGTTCGGCTGCAAGAGATCAACCATCAAAGATCAAAGATCAAAGATCAGTCGGCAGCCTATGCCCAGAGCTCTCCTCGAGACTTGCTTTTACAGAAAGTGACAAAAACCGAATTAGGGCCGGTTCCGAGGAAAGCTTTTGCAGACTAAATGAAGCCGTTTGCAATCTACGAAAGCGTTGTATTGAGTCTTGCGTGGATGGTCACGATAAGGTCAAACAAGTGATGGTCGAAAAGGGGGGAGGATCGAAGCAGAGGGTAACATGATCAAAATGTGTGGGAGAAACCGGCAAAGAAAAATATGGAAAAAGGAACTCGGAATACGTATGCTGTACGGCCAAAACGTTTGAGATTTGAAGAAGAAAAGAACCAAGGAAACTCATGAAAACTGTTATTGAGCAAGAACAGACCAAGGCAGCAGCGAGAATTACGTTAGTTAATGGAAAATTTGCCGTCGAAATGCAATTCTCGATTTCGCGTCGGAAAATGAGAAATGAAGAAAATCGGGAATTTCAACGGCAATCATTGGACAAGAGTTCGTGCTATCGTGCAAATCTATTGCGAGATTGTCTTTTGCAGTTCGTGGATTGCCCTCTTTTCATTACTCATATTATGAAATTTCACGGCCATCCCACGAACGATTCCTTAAGTCTTATACACAAAACTTCTCGCATTCACAACGGATCATGCATCGGATCGGGAGGAAGTACAGTGCAGTGCATGCAGCATTCCACGCAAGACGCAAATCAGGGGATGAGGGGGGGGGGGGTTAGAAGACGCTAGACGCAAAGTATATGATCGGACCTTCTTTTTGACTTTGGTAGAGACGGATCGAGGCAGACCGTCGATGATGTCATCGTCCTTCTTGTGCACTTTGAAGCTGCGCATGTCGAATCGATCGAAGGGATCGAGGGAATCGGCGGAGGAGACGGCCTGATTGAGACGAAGGGAGGGATAGGGGAACATCGACTGGGGGAATCAGGGGAATCAGGGGGAACTAGCTCAGTTTAACCGTTTTTCAGCCCCTTTTTACAGCTTTCCACTACACTTTTAGCACTTCAGCAAAACGATTGCAATTTTTGCGATAAATGTTGTTGTTAGCTGGAGACTCGTTGCTAGTGAGAAACAGAAGCGTCTACTGATAATATCGATCTACGCACCATCCATCAGCGAGGGGGGTTATGGTAATAGGCACCAAATGGTCACTACAGTAGGGAGACACATAAAGGCTTAGGCTAGGATTACGGTAGACGGGTGTACGGTACGCTTACTGAAGCAGAGGGGTTACGGTAGAATGAGGGCAAGGTTAGGGTTGGCAGACCGGCTCCAATTTCTAGCCATATTTAATGTCATATTTCAAGCTCGCTATGCATCTATGCGCTGTGAAAAAACTGAAAATGATGCGGTCGCCAACCCTAACCACTTTGTTAGGCGGTGGAGACTAATGAGGATAATGCCGCTAATCGTATACAAAGTGAGAAAATCAAAACTATATTAAAGATGAGGGTCGAATTACAGTACCACCTTACAATTAGAGTGCTTTTGAAATAAGGTTTACTGGTGACTTGTGGTGACTATATCCCGGAATTGATTGTGCTTTATAAGCCCATGAAACTACCCGATAGGTAGCTGCTACTGAGATTTTCCAGCGAACTAAGTGCGAAATATGCAAATGAAAAGCACAGCTACAATAACATTATGAGAACAAAGTGAGGCACAATGACGTTCTGTTAGATTCGGGTTAATCGTGTCTCTCTGGCGCTCAACTCATATAGAAGGGCTTGTCAGGTGAGTTAATGAGGAAAGAATAGGTGGTCGTGCATGCCGCATCTCTGTACATAACCAGACAGCGTGCTTCGAGAGAGAGTGTGTGTGGGGGACTTTCTGCCTTTTACCAATCCTCATCTCGCTATTCACACCACCAGCACCACTGATGAGGATATCGGGGAGGGAAAGTGTGTCTGTGTGGGATAAGACCAGGAAGAAGACACTAATTAGTATTATACAAGGCTTATTAGAGGTCCAAACAGAAACAAGGACAAGGATAGGGAAGAATCTGAAAGGACTTTCGACTACGAATTTCAAGATCTCACATCTTTAATACGAAACTATCGTAAATTCGGTACGGATTTCTGATTTGCAAATGATCAATTAACCTTATTCCGTAGCTTGCACCTATTCATATACGATACCTGTTTCTTGCCTCCAAACGGTTTTAGCTTCGAGATGAAATTCCTCTCCTTGTTCAATTCGGGATGCGCCTCGTCCATCTCTTTCGCCATCTCAGCCAGCCCTTAAATATTCCAGCCATTTTCTAAATTCAAATAATTTTCACATTTCTTTCCGCTACTCACAACAGAGGACTTTAGCCGGGGGGAAGAGACAGACCGTACATGGATACAAATACACGTAAAAGGGTGCCAAAGGGTGACCATCTAAGTGCGTGAGAGGGGAAGACAGTTGGAAAGGAAAACGAGGGGAAGATAAGAGGCTCGGCTACCGTATACCTACCCGAGGACTTGGGGACTACGGTAGTAATCGTGGCGGGACTCGGCTCGACCTCGGGATGCGCACGTTGGTCGCCCGCTGAAGAGGACACGGGGTAGAGGTAGGAGGAGAGTGTGTGTTTGTCTGTCGGTATGGAAATCTGCGTGTGTCTGTGCAGGATAGGAATGGAGACAGGCCGGAAACAGACAGGATACGTACAGACAGCGTCACGGTGCGAGTAATCGGCCGTTTCAAGTAGAAAACGAGGGAAATAGCAATATGCTCGTGATTTGTGCAAAAAATTCATTGAAATCGACCGCGATGACTCGCTAAGAGACAATAAGACTGGACACATGTGTGACAGTAGACATGGAAAAGAGGATAGAGATAGCACAATGGGAGATATGGGGGAGGGGAAATACAAAGGGGGAAAGGGGGAATCTCATAGTGCAGGACAGAGCAGATGTACTCAACACGGAGAGAAACACTTCTCTCATACGTAAAATTAGCTTTAAATAGGACCCGATATTCTGGCTGTTGAGCTCTTTCTCCAACGCAGAAACGCCAATCTTTTGCGTATAAATATGATTTTCGGAATTTGCGCTTTTCAGCTTGTAAACGGCGACACGGAGTGAGTGCACTGAAGACGCGGAAAAGGAACAGGAAACGGAAACTGAAACGGAAAAGGTGGAAGGGACGCGATTCGGGGGGTAAACCCATAACGGCCGGGAAACAACCCCCGAAGCGCGTACGCCCCACAAAGCTGTCAGTAAACCCAAAACTCGCATGCATCCACGTGAAACATAACCAGAAGCCGGAGGGGCTTAGAAAGGTATTACGTCATATGACGTAATTACTAAAGATGCGTGTATTTCGCCATCTGTCGCTATCCCTTCCCGCTCTAAGCCCCCCCCCCTCGCTCCCTTCATGCACAGTCTCCGACGCGTCTCTCTACCTCCGGGGGTGGACGTTGAGACGGCGGGGGATACTGTAGTCGGAGTGTGGGTCGTCGACGTGGAGGTCGTCGATGACGTCGTCGGCACCACCGGCGACTGCTGTCTCCTCCTCGCGCTCATCGCGTGTCGAAGCGAGAACTTGGGGGAGCTTCGCGAGGTAGAAGAGGAGGTCGATGAGACCTTCTCAGCCCTCGTAGACAACGATCGATCGAGGAGAATGGCCGAGGATATGAGTAGAGGAGTGGAACTCCTGTCGAGGGACGGGCGCGGGGAACGCGAGCCGCGACGCGACCGCGGCGCGACGTTCGAAGACGACTGCACGCTCGGATCGTCCTCGCCCGAGTCGTCGTCGTCTTCCACCTCTGCAGCCGGCTTTTATCCCCTCCTCTCATCCACCTAATTTCCGGATGCGAAATCGCGCATTGGTAGCTACTGTAAAGGGAGTGTGAAGGCTGAAATGACTTTCGATTGTTGTTGTTAGATCATGTTTAGTCGGAAGCTAGGGCATGCGCTAGGTAACAGCTAAAGGAGCGAAGAAGAATGAAATGTTGTGAGAAGAGTTGGAGAAGAAGTTGAAAGATAGCTAGCTGGTAAGAAGGGTATTTCAAGGCATTTCCGAAAGCTACAAGAAGAGTGCGTTACGATGCTGATGAGCAAAGATGTGAGTAGAACAGCCAAAGCTGAAAGATCAGGGATCTGAGATCAAAGATCAGAGATCAACATCCGAAAGACTGAACGTCCCCTAAACGGTGCTCTCGCAAGGCCCAGCATGCGCGCTTTTACGCCACAGCAAACTCTAAGGGTATCTACAGAATGCCACCTGCAAAGCCTGAAAAGTGCTCGAGGCCCGACCGCTACGTGTGGG
>LS848031.1:154247-175371 GCA_900490955.1 Micoletzkya japonica | reverse complement strand
GGGGGGGGGGGGGAACTAACGTGGAGAGGCGGTGTCATCGTTGACTTCAGGCGACTCGACCAACTCCTCTTCCTCGTCCAATTTGCCCTCTCTGAAGGGGAACCATTGCTTCTCCCATCTCTACGGTACTGAACGGGGTTGGCAAACCGGTCCTTTCTCTGCCATTTTTCATGGTTATGCTTCTGGATAGAGCCTCGCATTATTCAAGTTGTTGTGAAACCTAACCAAGGAAAATGATCCGATTTGCCAACCCTATTAGTGAACTATCACTACAGAAATATCCTTCCCTTCCTTTCTTACAATTAGTACGTCTCCTCGCATTCTATTCATCCCCTCTTCTGTTTACACCATGGCGCCATCCTCCGCCTTACTCCATGACCCAGACAGTTTCTGCCCTTTCCCTCTCTTTCTCTCTCTGGACTCTCTTTAGACGCCCGTTCTCTCCCTCAGAATCAATAGCGTCGGTTTCTTCGTATTTCTGCGCGTCTCTTCGACCGTCCCTCTCTATCGTTCCCCTCCCCTTTTCCCTTCTTTCTCTAACTATCTCTCTCTCTCTCTCTCCCCTAAGGACAAGAGCGATCACTTGCAAACCTTCCACTGGGAGCAGCCAGTTAGTCTCTCCTCCTATTGAGCCCTATTGAGAAACCGCGTTCTCCCTTATTTCTCCCTCCCCCTTCTTCTTCCCCTTAGTGGACTCCCATTGCTGTTCTCCACATCTACAATACTCCGCGCAGGGGAAACGGTACCGTAAGTATCGGAAAGGATAGAATTCCCCGAACACTATCGCTTTCCTCCCAAATTCCAGACCCCTCCAGTTTGAATAATCGAATACCTGAGAAACTGTTCCAGTTGGTGCTTCTCAATCTCGGGTTTCAATCGCTTGTTCTTGATGAGTATCTTTCGCTTCAGTTTGTTAGGAGAGGGCAGAACGACGCCCGGTTCAAGCTGCAATTACCGTACGATATACGCTATAGGATAATAATTCCGCCAATTCTAAAAAAATCGTCAACAGTCTGGAAATCGTAATCAACCACGCAATACATTTTTCATTCTTACGCAGCTTTTCATGCAAAAAGGGAAACATACCGGAAATTCATCGAAAGGCCTGGTTAGCAGCATGTCCCCGAAGATGTCCATGCAGTACTTGGCCATCTTGAGCTGGTTGCTAAAAAATAACTATCGATCTTTGATCTTAAAGATCTGATCTTTGATCTTTGATCTCCTTGCTCACAACCCCTCCCAGCCCACCTTTTACTGCAGTGATTCTCAAAGGACAGGATGACCGGAAAGTCGGTGCGAACGAAGGCTGTGTCCCGAATTTGATAGAGCACGTCCTGAATATGCCAAATTAGGTAAGCGATCAAAGATCAAGGGCTAAAGATCAAAGATCAAGGGCTAAAGATCAAAGATCGAAGATCAATCTTACGCGAAAGAAGACGTCAGTGCACATGGCCTTTCCGTGGGTGATGATAGGCTCGCCCTTGTTCTCGCCCGTTCCGTCCCAACAGTCCAGTTCGATGCACCGACAGCCGGAAAGTAGGACCTGCAAATGGAAAGCCGGATTCCGGGATTTAGGCAAGCTTCGTGAGTTATTCGAACAACAGTAGCCTGCGCGTACGCGTCAACATCTAGTAGTCAAAGCGATCGATACTATAGTTGCATCGTCGGTCTGTAGCCTTAGCTCCACTAGACATTGATAGCCATCTATCCCTCTTCTCTATCTCTCTCCTTTCCTCCCTCGCGTATCCTTTTCTCTCTCCAAGCCGCCAGGAGGCGCGTATGCTTCTTCTCCTTCTCTTTCGTGATTCCTATTGATCTCTTATTTCTTCAACATCACATAACTTCTAAGTTAAGGTACTTCGCCAATTTCTCGCTAACCGTTCGATAAATCTCCGAAGACGACTTTCCACCGTACTGCCGTCCCGTCAGGTATGTGTTATGCGAGCTGAAAAGAGTAGGCTATTTACAATGTTACAATGTCAAAGTCTAAGAAATCAAATTCTCTAGACTGTTTACTATATAATATTGAAACATAACTAGATTCCGGCGAATAATCGCTGATCGTATCACCAAAGTGCAAAGAATGATCAGAGTGAAAGAGTGGTACTTTAGTGATCCGATTACCGATCGATATTATTATTATGACTACTGTAACCTGTTGATGTAGTAGTGGCAGAGGGGCTGGTCCATGTCCTGTTGCAGTTCCACTCGATCCAGGAAGACCGGCGCATTCTCATCGGACATGAGAAAGCGAAGGAACGCGTCGCCCGACATCTTCCCTGAATCAGGAGAATGAGGGGAGGAACACAAGGTTAGTCCGTAGAGTCATTACTAGAGTATACGATTCGGGACGGCAATGCTTCACCTACCACAGCATGTAAAGCCGTACGTTCATTATCGATTGATTATTACTGTTTATGCGTTTCTTACATCTCTCCCGTCTAGCACTCAGTCATCGCGCTCTTGTTTTATCCCATGGAAAAGCGCATTCAACAAACTCCGCACCTCATAAGATTAGCCAACTATTCGAAACGAAATTATGAAAGATAATATGCGCAGACAACTTCCAAAACCCTCACCATCTGCGATATACTTGTCGTCACTCTCGTACTTGGCTATCAGCTGCTGCACCCGATTGTTGTCGAAGAACGGAAAAAGAATCTGCAGAGATCAAAGATCAAACCACAACAGGGCTTAATGATCAAACTACAGTCTACTCCAAAGATCAAACTACAACATAGTTCAAAGATCAAGGATCACAGACCTCGTTGAGCCGCGGATCTCGCTGCTCTTCGTTGAGAAAGGTGACGATGCGCTCCTTCGTCAGGTATTCCTTCTGACCGCTTCTGAAAGATCAGAGATAAAACATCAATTTAGAGATCAAACGTCAAACGTCAAAGATCAAACTTACAATCGCACGAAAAGCTCCTGTACATCCGTTCTCGGGCAGATCTTGTGGTACAATCGCAGGAACTTGTCAAAGGTCACCAGCTCTACGTCCAACTCTTCCCGTTCCTTAAAGATCAAAGATCAAAGGTCAAACTACAGTCCAGTTGCTCGCTCGGTACGAAATTAGTGAAGCAACCGCCCACTTTCGATCCTACTAAACCAAGGATAACCGGTTAGAGTAGCAGCGAGTGAGTGTAATAGTTAGCCGGAAAATGATAGGAAAACTCAGGTAAAGAAAAAGGGGCCATGCAGGAAGGAAAAAGCACAGCTAGACCACGAACTTGACGAAACACATAATACCACAAAGCACATCTGCATATTCACTTCTATGACATTGCCTCAAAAAGTGTTCAGCAGTTGATCAGTCTTATGTCAAACAGGGCTAAACAGCGTATGGACCGATAATCGTATGTTTCGCAGACTTGAGAAAAGACGATACACCAGAGTCTCGTGCATGGGAGCTCTTTGAGCTGCTGTATTTCATAATCTCTCCTATCTCAATGAAGCCTAACCCTCGAAAGAACTCGCATGCGGGACTATATACTAGAGTTGTGCATGGCCGTTATTTTGACGCATATGTTTCATACATCATTCACAACCGCGACGCGTCTCTTCAAAAAGGCAATGAAAGATATTGACCACAAGAACTGGCACGCACATCTCCGTTATACTCGATGCACTCACTGCTCAGCCTACCTTCCTCTTCCTCGTCTTCGCTCCGCATCTCGCGACTCCTCGTAGTTTCCTTCCCAGACTCTTGTTCATCACTCGAACCGGAGGAAGCACAAACTGTAGGAAAAGAGACACGACATAGACAAATCAAGGAAAGGGAAAACAGTGGGAAGGTTGGCACGGTGCCAGATAATTGCCCTTGGCAGTCTGCCAAGAATACCTGGCATCGTGCCAATCAACCACGCATGCCACGACAGCACACACGACTGTGGACCACCACGACATAGATGCATAGATTGAGGTGTTGGGACTGGGGGTAGGGAAAAGGACGGAAATAGGGAGGGGGAGGGATAGACGAAAGAGAGAACTTAGGCATGCAGTTTGGTCGGATAGAATTCGAGTGTCGTCAATGGTCATCCTAGGAAGCCTAGATTCTGTATCCTAATAAGTTTAGTTACTTTTTATTATTTCAAAAAAAGCAAATTTAAATGCCATAAAGGAGAATAAGCTACGCTCTGGCCCACCTTGTCCCCTCCGAGTCCCAGATCCGTCATGCACTTCTGCACCATCTTCTCTGGCTTGCCCGAGGCGAAGAGGCGGATGATCGTCTTGATCGGAATCTTCCGCCGTTCGTTCGTCGCCAAGCACAGCCAGCGCCAGCTGCAATAAGGAGATTCCATCGAATCATTATTAATGACGAAAACGTTCCGCCAGTAAACGCCATTCCTACTTTCTCTGTACTCTCTGCACACCGCTTCACCACTCTCGTCGTGAATAGAAATGGGGCAACGGGAGATATATTTTCATCAAACAACTTTTTCCAACAGTTTCTTGTTCCATGGCAGTAGATCGACAAATTCTCAACTTCTTCCATCAATTCAAATATATAAGCCCATTCCCGAATACCGTATCCCGTAAACGTACTATTTGTACAGTTGGGTCGTCGGGCAGACAAACTTGATACGCGAATGCTTCAGGATGTCGTTGATGCCCTGGCGCCAGGTCTGCAATACCGGACACATGGATTTCCCGCCCAAATTCAAATTCAAATTTCCCGCCAATCTCCGCCTTACTCGGGCGACTTCGGGATCGTCGGATAAGAGGAAGAGATGGTTGACGTTGACCAGGTCGTTCCCGTGAGTGATCCACACGACGCGATCCTCGATTGCCTCGCCCTGCGAAGAGAACAACTAAACTGAAGAGGCTATTGTAGTATATTGTTAGTATTGTCATCTAAATAGTGTTGTCACCTGGAGAATATCAAAGAAAGCCTCCTACTTTGCATATTCTACATCATAATACTTCCAAAAAGGCGGTTTCGGACTCGGAAGATAACATAGCAACTTGCAATGTCAATAACCCACCTTATCCTTGGGAGGTGGTCCGGCTGCCCCTCCTCCCCTGTCCATCTCGTTCATCACACGCGATTCCTTCGGCAGACCGCCCGTCCGCACCTCCCATACCTTCAAAATGGACTCATCTCGAGGGTTTCTCGCATCAAGCACATCCAGACATAAATATTGTAGCTCGCGAAAGAGTAAAGAAAAGCAAAGAATGAAGAGACGCCGAGATAAGAGTAATGGAAATGAAGAACTATCTCTCAATTTTACCGCTAACTAGAATTGGCAACTGCGTTACAATAATCCTCGCCAATAAACTTACCGTAGCCAGATCGATGACTTGCGTGTCCTTTCCCTCGACTTGCCAGTAGAGGAAGAAGCCACAGTCATCGACACGGACGAAGGCATTCAGATCGACGAGGGAAGAATCGGCGAGGGACTGAAGGGGGAGGGAATAGGGGTGGGAAGGGTAGAGGTAGAATCAGCCTACTTCCATAGACAGCCGTACTATAGTAAGTTCTCACAGTACGGTAACCACATAACATCATAACTTTCATTAGAATATGTCTAAGGTATGCAAACACGGTGTCAATGCAGTCAAAGACTCACTACAGCTGTAGCGGTAGATAAGGTCCCAACGTCCTCGAACTTATCGAAGCAGCTGCCCTGAACATCAGGCTTGGTTTCCAAAATGTTTCCAAAAATGGTTTCCAAAAATTTCAAATAGCTTGATTCCCGCCAATTCATGAATTAACCCCCCCCCCCATACGTGGGCACCGACCCATAGTATGGGTGCTAGGCCCAAATATTCGTGGAATTTTACTATGGTAGGCCCGATTTTGACAGGAATTATCAATTGGTAGGCTCGAAAATTCACGATTCTGTACAATGGTAGGCCCGTTTCTCAAAATATGATCGGGAAGGCCGCCCACGTATGAACCCACCCCCCCCCCCCCAACACACCTGCGTTAGCATGGGATGGACCGGGGTCTTCCAGTTGAACTGATACTCCTTCGCCATGACTGTAGCCTACCGTAACCGAGCGAGTCGAGCGTGCGCCGCGACGCGTCAACGCTGCGTGCGTCGCGGCTTCCGCCTGCACATCAGTATATCTTTTTAGCGTTTTAGAACTATGCTATAGCACGACCGTTCATTTGAAAGAATCGCAGACATTGAAAATGCATTAGGCACGGCACACTCAGTTCGCGATAGCTAACATTGAAATTGTCAAAAAATTAAAGATTTTTGTATTTTCTTCGGTTTGAGAGTGTTCCACCACCTCCAAATATTGCTATTTTCTAAATAAAAATAAATAAATTGGAATGTATATTGAGATATCCATGATTTAAATGCATTTTTAGCGGTGTACGGCAGAGATACCGTAGTTTCAGAGTGTGCCGTTTTTAGATGTAGGTCATGAACGTACGTGTATAGCGCAATAGAAAAAAATATCTCGCGTTTTATCTGACAGTAAATATCGCACATTGCGGCTCTACCATCTACTACAATGTAATTAGCCTTCTTCGGCAAATATAAATTTTATGAATATTTGACAAAGCAAAACATAAGAAAGCTGATTAATAATTTTTAAAATTTAAAACACGTCTCACTTGTATATTCTCGTCTTCCTCCCCTTCCCTTTATCCTCTCCTCGTTCTCTTCTCTCCTCTCTTCTCGTCTCTCGATTCCTTCTCAGCACCCCAGCATACAGAGTGCCGATGAGACGAGTGGCGAGGACTCGCTTAACATACAGGGTTACGGTAGGATTACGGTAGATTACGGCACCGTTACGATACGTGTAATCTAGCCATGCTATTACACTAAAGTTTAGTCTTCAGAGAAAACCTTAAAAAGAAAACACGTGAAATAAAAGCGCGATGCAAAACATTTAGGTCTTGAGCTTATAGGTTACGGTAATACGCTATACGGGGTACGAGTACGAAGATTACTGTAGAGTACGGAGAAAGTTCCTAGAATAGATATCGCCACAAAAGATGAGCATCAAATAAGAACGGAGAAACATAGTTCCTACTGGGCAAAAAAGACGTAAACTGGTCTCTTGCATATTTCACTCGAACCTCACAGATTGGAGTAAGATATGCGAAAGGAGGAACTAATCGAAGGAGGGAAAGTTGGTAGGGTGCGAGAAGACATGTCGAGCATGGAGAGAACGACTAGATAAGGATCGAGAAGGGAAGGGGAGGAAGAGACGCTATGCAGGGAAGGGGAGGGGATCTGTGAAAGGTTTGCATTTCTACTCGAGAGAGAGGTGAAGCATGAAGAGACGCAGAGATAAAAAGAATGGAAGTGAGCCACTGTATTCCCATTTTGTCAACACTATTGAGAAGATAGAACCTTACATGGGGCAGCTTTCAAGTATTATCTATGAGTGTTTCAAGATCATGAAAGATAAATCTTCGAAGAAGAGGCTGGTACTATTGAAGGTTAGGAGATGAGCTTTGGGATAGCCAATAATCATGGCGGAGAACAAAAGTCAACTAGGGGAAGGAGTGCACAGTTGACTGCTTTTTGTGAATGGGAGAAGGGGGAATCAAGGGAGGGAAGGAGAGTGGGGGGATGGCTAGAAAAGGGCTGGAGATGTTGGGCCATCTTGGATACTTTCGACGATACTATAATAGCTCTAAATGATTTCCAGAAGTAGTCTCTTGTTGTGATTTGCACATAAGAGGTTGGTTGGATCGGACGTCTGCTAGAATTATCGTGCAAAACGCTCGAATGCTAACTAATGACAGAGCCGAGAAAGGTGGAGACGGAACATTTAATGAGATACCGATTCCATTATCAGTCCCTCCCCCTCCTCCTTCTCTGCTATCTCGCATGTACCTCTTATCTATGGTGCCATAAGCCATGCCGGGACTTATCGGACAGTAGCAAAGCCAATCGATTATTGGAAAGGAAAGGGGACAGAAATGGGGAATTGATGGAGGAAAGACTATATGCAATACAGGGAATACAGTCAAACGCTCAAGAATCGAGTTCATTTATAACTTCCCAGTATTTTTGCGCTACAATTCATCTTCAGTACTATTAGTCCTATGTACAGTCCTAGATCTGCAAATATCTCTGCTTCTCTCCTTATTCTATCTCAAAATTTTGGGAAACATTCATTTTATCAAATCGGTCATTTCATCAACCTAATTGTATGCTATTCAAGGTTGATGAAATGACCGATTTAATGAAATGGTGATTTCCCTAAATTTTTTGGCGCAGAAGATATTATGTGGTCAAAATAGATCTCGAAAATTAATCAGAGCAAATGAGGCGCATTCCCCTAGACAGTAGCCTATTGAAGCAGGGAAAGGTGGGCATTGTTTGAGGTGGGAAGGAAGGGAAGTGAAGAGTGGAGAATGAATAGATGACGGTAGAAGAAGGTAGAAGGAAGGGAGAAGGGGGAGAAGAAGTGAATGGGATGGGAATGGGGGAAGAAGGCAAGCGAAGCATCGAGGAGAGAGTTGCACGTAGGGAATAGGGGAATACGGGGGCAATCTGGGGAGATGAAACTACCATCTACTGGAAAGTTCCGTCAGTTAAGGACTCTCTTCACACCGCTTCTCTCTCAGAAAAATGAGACCACATACGAGGGCAGCAGTGAATAACTTGAGGGTTTGATTAGCCAACCAATGAGGCATCTGTAATAATAAGGCGCGTACCAAGTTAAGTTTGTGACAAAACGAGGGGCCAACCACCCGACCGTCGTGTCCGTGCCCATGCATGCCACCGGCGGAACATTTTCCTAAGCCATTATTAGGGCTGCACTTTTTGGACCTTTTTTTCGCGGTTATGTTTTAAATTTTTCCTAGAAGCTTTTACAATAATGCACAGTTCGCCATACGAAAAATGCGCTTGAGATATTTCCCCAAGATTTAAGAAATTCATGTCATAAAGCATGGAGATTGAGGAGAAGCAGAGAGAAAGAGACAGATTCATTAACAAACACCATCTGACTCTCTGCAAAGGTTAATCTTGGGAGGGAAAGAGGGAGAGGGAGGGAGAGAGAGTGAATTGAGAGGTAAAGAGAGAGTGAGAGAGTTGCGAGGGAAAAGATCAGTGGCACAAGTTCGTGAGGTACACAGGGTGACCACAAGAATAGAGGATGGGAAGAGTATCGATCGATTGGGAAGCTGGGGAATATAATAGGGAGGAGGAATGGATCAAATACAGTCTCTTGGGAGGCTCTAGAACTGTCAGAAGGGGAACGGTCCTCGGGGGCGTAGCCAATTTCTGCCAACGTCGCCAACTGAATGATTGAATGCGCTCTAGACAACGGCACCGACCTGAACTATGTCTGGTAGACACAATTTTATTTTTTTCTCGAAATATTGTTTTCAAAATATTGCCCGCAAGTTTGCCCACGTGTGAACACTATTTGAGAAGAATATCGTAGAACATCTGCATACTAATGTATGCAGAAGCTTAGGGATCTGATCTATATAGGGGGCAGAAAATGTATATTAAACGGAAGATATGAGAAAGATGACAGCCGTAAGCGAGACAAAGGAATAATGCCTCCCATCACGTTTCCTTCCATTCACAATTACGCTTGACTTAAGCTTGTAAATCGAATAATTAACATCATAACTCCTGGCGAGACTCATTTGGAGCAGTTATAGCTACGTCACGATTGCAGAGAGAATTCGGTCTGAGGAAGGGGAGAGGGAGGGGAGCAGTCATTGTCCATTAACATTCTGAGGGAGTCTCTCTCCCTCTCCCTCTCCTTCCCTCCACCCTCTTCCCCTCCCAACTTCCGTTCCTCCTATTGTATGCACATGAGTGCATACCAAACTTCGGGACGAAACCCCAAGCGAGAGAGAATGAAGGGAATAAAGGGGAAAATTCAAGAGGAAAGTTACCCAATACCTGAAGAGTAAGATGTTCCGTCAGTTCCGCTGATTCCTATTTACCATGACGTGCAATGCGGTATGAAGAGAGCGAAATCAAAATAGGAATTGCGTTTACTTACGGAACTTTTCCGCCAATCATAGCGCCGCAAGCCATCTGCCACCAAACACATGCATATACATTTCTTCTTTGAAAAGAAGATTCGAAACCAGAATTTCGCCAGCTTTCGCGACAGTGACGGTGTATGTATGAAACATATCTACAAGCTCTCAAAAGGACTTCCCCCCAACGCGTGTATTCTCGCGAGTAGAATGTGTCACATTCACTTGGACTCTCTCTCATTCCCCTCCCCTACCCTTTCCTTCTCTTTTCTCTCTTTCCTTTTCTTGCCTTCGTGACCCCTTAGAGAGACAATAAGAAGGGACTGGCCATTCTAACGGCAGCAAGAGGAAAGGGAGAGAAGGAGGGAAAGGGAGAGGGATCGGAGAGGGAGGAAAGCGAAGAAGGGTGCGAGACAGACTTGAAGAAGGGCGACGAGAAGAGAATGGAAAACGAGAGCGCGAAAAGGAATTTATCGCATAGCATGGATATAAGACCCGGTAAAATAAAAAGCCAATATGGTATCTTGGCACAAAAGCAAAGTCAAGATTCCAGCTGGATTCTCGTCAATTAACTTTTGTGCCAAGATACTGTACTGACTTTTTATTGCACGAGGTCTTATACCACATGTAGAGCGAGAAACATAGACAAATGGTCAGATAGATAGTACCAAACCTTTGATTAACTCTCTACAGCGTACCAAGACGTAGCTCCAGTTAATTGAAATATACGCATGAAAAAAAGGCGATTGATAAACTGTGAAGGCACCAACTTGGTTGAAGACTCTGCGGGAGTTGTGATTGGGACCGGCCCTTCTGCAAGAGTATCGTAAGAACATTCGCGAAAGCTACGCGAATATGGGGCATTACGAATAGCACAAAATATGCAGATAGTAGAGCCATCGAAACGGGTCTTTTGATGACTATCTTTCAAAAGATTTAGTATAGTAGGACATTCGAGGATTTTTGTGGTACATGTAGGATAACCATGAAGACTCCCAATTCGACGGCACTAACAGATTTCGTTAGGCATTTGAAAGTATAAATACAAAGCCTATCTCAGTAGCAGAGACTGCAGAGGTTTAAGCTTATCGATAGGCCGCGCTTTCTAAGCAAAAGAAGAAGAAGGAAAAGGAAAAGGGGCGAAGCGGGAGCGAAAATTACTGAAGACTGCGTCAATTATTGAAGCGAGCGGGATGAGAGAAGAGAAAGGGAAAGAGAAAGGCTTGCGAGGGGGGAGGGGAGGGGAGAGAAGAGGGATAGGAAGAGTAAGAGATGTACATCTGCATGGGCACGCATTAGTGCCTGCGAGTCGTCCTTTTCGTTGTTATATTTGTATTTGATTGCTTCCCGAATCACAGGACGCCCCCCATATAATCTAACAGTCCAATTTTATTTCGATAGATGTTATTTCGATAGATGTCCAGTCATTCTTCCTCTCTGTCCTCGTCGCGGGTGGTCGGCTCTCTTCATTCTCTCTCAATCAAGCGCACCCCTTTCAATCTTGGACAAGAAGGATGAATCGTTCCCCCTGAAGACTTGGCGCACGGGGGAACTAGCGCCAAACCAGGATCAAGAGGATACTCAAGATCACGGACACCGCGGGCTGAGTGAGTATTTGACGAAGATTTGAAGTCCCCGACCTCTCCTATCTATCAAGACTCCCTCCTTTGGAACCCCTCCACTACTAGCCCAGATAAACGGTGTAAAACTGTAAAAAACTGTAACTGTAAACTGTAAAAGATGTCTGCCCAAAGTTGAACTATAGCCTACGTAATTCACTTTTTGAACCCCCCACATACGGTTGACTGTAGTACAGAGCAAAGCAATCTACACAAATACGAGGCACCCCGCAAAGCGATCAGCTACTGAATGACTCTGCCAGTGGCGCTCTTCACTGGCTCTACAGACAGAGGGAGGATACTTGGCGGAACAGGATTAGTCCACTATAACAGTGGTTATCGCGTCCATTCACGGATAAGTACTGTCTTCAGTTCTTCAGACAATGTGGAAAAGGCAGGGGGTTTCCTATAAAGCGCATTACTATAGAGCGCATGTACCCCTCCTAATAATTCATAGACAAGCCTTTTAGGGTCAAATAATGCTTTCCTGATTCCGTTCCATTTAATGCATTTTGCGATGCCGGAGCAACGCGGGGAAAGGGAGGGGAAGAAGCGGGAAAACTACTGCATGACATCATGCCAGTGGTCTATGTGGAGGCCGGGGGGCCTATTTGTCTGCCCATCCCCATGCTTCATCTTAAGCACCATGTCGAGATGCACTCAAAGATCATAAACGACTCAAAGGCCCTGCGATAATGAAATACTAGCTGAACGGTATGACAAATATTTTGTACGCAAAGAGCCGCTCCTAAATCTACAGCAAGTCTAATGAGAAATGGGGCTTATCCACGATCTAAGACAGAAAAGGGAAAGCAAAAGCTTGTAAGCGACAATGCGAATGTGTCATGTAGAGCGCCATCCTATTATCACGGTTGCATTATTGATGGTGGGTGATTCAGTGATGGTAACGATATATGGAAAACAGCCGAAACTGAGCCTTCCCCTTTAGTCAATTGCACTGGACTAGTTGTCAGTGCCTGAAAGGGGTCTGCTCCAGACAATGATCCTCCATCCTTTGCAAATATTGGCAAGGTTTGCGATTAATTTAATGCAACCATGCTTAACAAGCAAAAACTTGAAGAAACCTACAGTAATAAAATGCGCAGCCGCGGAGGCCGCAGCCACCTCTATGCCTCCCTGCTACGCTTCTACCACGTCTAAGTTTATTCCAGAGAGCCCCACCCATGGTTATCCTCACTTTGTACACCCAATATTGAAGCACCCCGCCCATCTACTTTGCATTTAAATAGAGCGGACATAAAATCGAGATTTTCATAAAATCGAGTTCAAAATGCAAATGTGTTCCGCGTCTCGTGCGGGGTCCGTTCCCATCGTTTTGCCCCCATTCCCATTCCATTCATAAGGGTCGAGAGTCAGGGAAATGAGAGAGTGAGAGGGAGAGGAAATAGATATGGGCAAACACGGACCGCCATACAGTTTACAGTCACAACTCGAAATGATCTCTGCTGCGAATGACTATATCCGGGCTTTTATCGATTTTTATGAATAGTGCGCCAGCAAGGGAATAGATGTGTAGCATAACTAAAGTCATGCGAACCTTTGTAAAGTTACGAAATTTGCATTATTGAAAAGGGGTGAGCAATAGCAAATCAGGGAGTAATAGTCGGGAATGAGCAAAACAATTGCGAGTGTTTCTTCTTCTTCTTCTTCTTCGAGAAGAGAGACTATGCCTCTCTGCTCTCAAATAATGAGGTGCAATAACGCTAGAATGACAGAGAGAAGGGGGAGAGGGAGAGGGAGGGGAAGGAGGGAGAGGGCGAGGGAGAGAAAGAGGGAAGACATTCCTCCCTTCTTCCAACAGCAACAAAAGCCTCGAAACAGGCAATAAGATGCAGATGTGCTTAAGATTGTTTCTTACTCCACTGAGAGAATGGCATTTGAACTTTGCAATTTGTAGTCTTTGAATTTAGAAATGCGTTTAATTTTTTAATACTCCGTAGAGATATGTTGCTTTTTGCATGGACCTAGGCCTCCTGCTCAAAAAGCCCGAGGCAATCTGCCAACGTGTGGGTCAGTTTGCCTCAGGGCAGAACTCTACGTGCGGATTTCACCTCTGCTCCTGTCCCCCCAGTCCCCCCCCTCAGGACTCTCTGATAGCCCCAAGACCGATTAATCATCGTGTACGTGGTGATAGAGCTAGAGTGAGATCACATCGTCTATCGCAATTAATGGCATAACTGGCTATACTAATGAAGAGCAAATAGTGGGAAGTAAGTTAGACACATAGCCTGTTCATTTAAAAGCTGTTGAGAGCACCAAAGTGTAATGTACCGGGCCGGGATTCGAACCAACGCTTAGTTTTAGATGGTAGGTCCAAAAGTGGTCGATTCAAGGCACTTTACTAAACCGTCGTTAATAAATTGCACTTTCCCTCTTGGCCCCTTACATACTCCAACACTAACGTATTCAACCGTCCCCCAACAACAAGAAACTACCGGAATCAAAGGCCTAGCAACAGGACAGCACAGTGATGTGGAGCAAACTTTGGAGAGCAAGGGTTGTCTGGGAGGGAGGGAGAAGGAGGGAAAGGGAGAGGTAAAAAGGAATGAGAGAGCAAGAGGCAGATGCATGTAAATGCAGTTAGCGAGGGTGGTAAGCGAGTGTATCTGGAAGGGAAGGGAAGGAGGGAGAGAGTGGACGGGTGACGTGGACGGGGCTGAGATGGGCTAAGTTCTCCTCATACACGGACTGGTAGTGTCCTAACATTTCCACGGACACCCTTACATAATTAGCGAAAACTAAGCACAGCCATACTTACAAGCGGTTTACACTGGAGTTCGTGGATGCACCCATCCTAACGTCCGATCGGACGCCCACGTATGGTTCATACCTGGGCAATGTTACCGACAATATTCTGTGATGCGGGACTACCAATGTACGAAATCGTAGATTACCAAGCCTGCCAATTGAAAGTTCCTTGGAAATTTGACCCTGCTAAAGTGAGATTTCGAACAAAAATTAGGCATACCACCCATACTTTTGATCGGTGCCCACGTATGGTATGGTTGTCCCATGGGAAGGGAGGACGGGTCTGAAGACGGCGCCGAAGAAGCATACCGTTGTAAGGGTGGTCGTCATGCGTGGGCACGGAATGACGGACGGTTTTTGCGCGAAATTTAACTTGGTAAGCGCCACATTATCCACATTAACCAAAAAATTAGTTTATATAGACCGATAGAATGCAATGGGGCAGAGAGAGGCAAGTTGTCGAAAAACAACATTCAAAAGCAAAAAATAGAAATCAGCTTCTTAATTGCGAATTCTGATGTTCTGATTCAGCTTTTTTTCTTACATAATCTATTATTGCGCATACTGATTAGCCTATCAATGCAAAAAGCAATGGCCGAATGATATGGTATACTATCCATACTGAATGTCAGGGTGGAAAGAGGAGAAGAAGAGAAAAGGAAGGAGAGGAAAGAATGGATGGGTCAATACTGACACAGAGGGAAGAGAAGAGGAGCACGATTCGATTAATAAACGGAGAGTGAGAGGAAGGCAGAGAGGGAGAGAGCGAGAGAAGAGATTGATTTAGGAATCAGGACGGGAACCACAACAGGAATAGATGGGGGCAGGGATAGCATTGATAGGCATTTGGGCAATGTGCTGTTATGGCCATGCTTGAAATATATGCAATACGAGCATACATGGGCAACCTTCCCAGCAATATTTTGAGAAATGGGCCTACCAGTGTACGAAATCAAGGTTACCAATTGAAATTTTGTAGGAAATATAGGCCTACCAAAGCAAAATTCCGAATAAATATGGGCCTACCAGCCTACCACTCATACTTCGGGTCGGTGCCCACATATGAATACGAGCAATTCCACTCATTTAGACCCTCTGTAGGTAACCTCTCCTTGAAGCTTCCAATGATAGTCTAAAAAGGAGTGAAGAATAAAAAAATACTCTTACTACACTATACTTGATCAACCACACAAACCCTTGGTCAACAGGCCATCTAAATTATTCTAATACAGCAGATTTACTGGTTAGCTTCTCTCATTGCCAGAATGTTATGAGCTTCTGTTTATGAGAAGGCTCCAATTGAAAGCCGATAAGAGAAACTTAAAAAAGACTTTTTTCTGAACATTAGAGTACGGTACGCTACAGTACACTGCTATCCTTATTACCAGCCTATCGCATAGTATACAAAGCAGCCCGAAAAAAGTATATATAACAAAGTGCAAATTACAGGAAGTTCGAACAGGAGCCGCAATGAGGAATTGTAATTCATTTTTTGGGGAAATGAGCGAGCGAACGTTTGAAAAAGGAGATGGTTTGCAATTTCGATTTTAATGTTGATGCGGCTTCAACTTTCCATTGCGAAAAGTGAGAGGGAAACGGAAGGGAGATCAAATGGGAGGGAATCGCGATATAATGTGTGTGAGAAGGGAGGGAGGGAGGGATGGAGAAGGGGAGGGAAATAGTGAGAGAGTTAGAGAGAAGGAGGGAGGGAAGGAAAATTAAGGAGAGAGAGCGCAAACGTGTGAGCAGAAGAATAGAAGCGAGGGAAGTTCAGGAATGAAAAGAGAGAGAGGGATCCCCCCTCTATCCTCGATTCATCGATGCTTCTACTTTCTCCATGGCTGGCGCTCTCCCTCTCATCCCCTCTCTCTCTCAGAAAGACTCGACAATTTGAAAGCACACAAATTGAGTTATCGACTCCTCCTTTTCATTCCGCGAGTCTCTTCTCTTCTCTCTCTTATAGGACTCGCAAGAGGGATATCGAGCATGACTCGAATAAAAGAAGAAGATGAGGGGAGAATGGGGGGATAGAATGGGGAGGGCTCATAAAGGTAGACGAGACATTCTAAGGACCTATCAATGTTATAGTCTTAGAGGGGAAGCTATTCAAGCATATTATTGCTTATTGTTAGGCTGTTCATCGATTTGCTTTGTGTGGGCATATGTTCAAGTTTATATGAGTGATGCGCCTTTATTGCAAAGACACGAAATCGTGTAATTTGCAAGTTGAAGGGGGTAAATCTGTGACTACAGATGCCGAGAGAGAAGGGTATAAGAAGGGGGGGGGAAAGAAGAGGTGCGAAGAGAGGGGCCAGATGGTCCGCTAGAAGATGGGAAAAGAGCCTAGTCAGTTACTAAATTTAAAAAAAAACGACTAAAAATAATTTGCTATACGCATCTTATGCGGTAGTCGTCATAATATTCTCTGATCATGCGCATTTACGATCAACGACCCCATATCTTTTCTCCCTTCAGAGATAATTCGCTGAGATACTCCATAACTGCTTCATATAAGATTAGTAAGACAACTTTACATAAATAGAGAGCATCGATAAACCGTGCTTCTTCCTACGCACCAATTCTTATTAACCCTTGTTGTCAAGACATAGAGTCCCCTTCAAGACTCGAGGCCTGTGCCTATTCCCGTCCCTGTCCCTTCTATCTTCGGATATCTTTCTCATCATTAGCGCGCAGGCTGAGAAAAACGGGACTACTCGAAATAGAAAGAAGGCGATCATTAAGCGACGTGGACTGAGAAAGCGCAGACTATTTAGAGAGAGAGACAACGACCGTCGCTCCGTCTCTGCAGAGATTCAGCTCTGATTAGCCTGCCTTTCAGAGGTTCCCACAAGGAATCTTCCACGTATTTCAGTCCCCAATCAAAGACTGAGCCATTAGCTATTACGCACATTTGACTGCGAAGAAGCGTCCCTGCGTGAACAAAACTTTGCTCTTCGCGAAACGGCAGCGGGATAAGGGACGGCTTTTGAGTGAACCTTCTCAGTTGATACCCGATATAACCAATACGCAGTAGGATTATAGCAGTTAACCCACCCACACTACACTACTTGTTCCAGATAAATTATAATCTTGGCAAGCTGCCAAGAAGTGAGTATCCCATTTCAAGCCGGTGGCAGTGTGACCGGAGTGTGACATACTCACAGACAGCCGGACACAACGAATAGTAAGTTGTGCGTAGTGAAAGGAACGGCGATTCGATTAGCCGATTGAAGAAGAAGGAAAGGGAAGGAATTGGAGAGGAGAAGGGGAGGAAGGCGAGGAGGGGGGGGGGGGGAGGAGACAAGGCAACAACAATCATCCATGAACAGCTTGTTCTGGGGTGTGGCGTACGATAAATGCAGGAAATACGTAGACAAGGTCATCTCCCATTCTTATTGAGGTAGGCCTATCATAGTACAGATGACAGAAGACTACCAGCCAAATTAAGCTTGTGCCTACCAAATACAGTTCTCGGGAAACATAGATCAAATAGTCACGTCGTTGAATTTCAAAGTGCCTTGATTCTTTCATAAATAAGCAGGTAAAAGTGCCCCGGATTCGCACTAAAAATCACAAAAAAAACAGCATAATTATTGATAGAGTTTGGGGTAAAAGTGCCTTGATTCTCAAAAATTTCAAGCAAAAAAGTGCCTTGATTACATCGTTTCCGACGTACTATTTTATCGATGTCGGGAAATGAGGGGCCTACCACCCAAGAGTAGGGTCCAAGCCCGAGTACGATGGAGGGTTTTGTACTTTACCATGCCGCATTGCCTTTACTGCATTGCCTCGGTATTACGCTTATCCGAACTTTTTCGGTTTATCCCACAAGATTAGTAGTGCGGCATAATAAGCGAGGACTGCAAAGGACGTTATTTTTACGCAAGGCCTTGATTATCGGAGAGTAGAGTGTTTAGGAGAGTGCTCATGCTAAACGAGAGAATACGAAAGAGGGTGCGCAGGGAACACGATATAATCTAAACTATTTAATAAAAATGATTTTATGGGGGGGCTAATTAAGTCTGAACTGAAAGTAAATTACAGGCAGATCCACTATCCAGTCACGTCGAGGAGTCTCTCAAATTCGTTCGGAAAGAAGAGATAGAAGATCGGAAATCGCATGGAGCGAAGGGAGAGGAGTCGCGATTTGGCGAATTTTGCCACTTGAGTGAGATCGTCTTATAGGGACCGGACGCAACAAGGCTTTTCTATGACAAAGATTTCACAACAAGGGGTATGAAACCTTCAGTCAATAAGAAATATTGTCCCTTCACTATTTTATAGCGTTTTTTCTTAGAAAATGAAAAAGACTAGAAGATTTAAACATCGGTATTGGTGAGTTTCCTGTAGACTTGGTCTAAGGAAGTTGACTGAGGTGCAAGGTCAAGCGTTATTCTGAGGAAGGTTCCTGTTTTGAGATGGGATTAACGGAGAAGAACAGAGAAGTGGCAGAGAGAAGGCGAGAAGACGTCGAATAGTATCACAACGCATAGTGAATAGACTCATTTTTGATAGAAAGAGGAAATGCACCAAGCAGAGACGGAGTTCTTGTGGGAGATATCTGAACTAGACGGGGAAAAAAGGTTTTCTGAAGAATAGGGAGGACAGCGGGGGAGAGAGTTCCCTTTGAGGGAGTAAGAGGGAGGGAGAGGGAGGGGAGAGAGGCAAAGAGGGTCTCCCCCTTCAGATGGGAGAGCATGTTCGAGCCACTATAGGCGTTGACGACTGGGAAAATCGATGTGAGGCAAGGAGAGGGGGCAAGGGAGAGGAAGGGAGGAAAAGAAGGAGAGGGAGAGAGCTGCCCCGAGGGAAAAGAAATGGATAAGGAGAAACACGACACACAGATGGTGTGCTACGACCTATGGTAGACAGTAAGTTGCAGTCTTCAAAACGCATTTAAACAACAAAAAATTTTTAAAAATTATTTTGCAGCTTTACCCTCGAAGCTTCCAAATGTATGACTATGCATACACAAACCGGCTGGAATTTAAAGTGCTATGCCATGGCTGGCTCAAATATCTGGGCATATAGATGGGCAGGGTTTGCTGGCAGCTTACTACAGGGGCCCTTCCATACACAAAGGTCGAGATATTTTTCAGAAGCAGACTACCTATACACTCTAAACTTTTGCAGTAAGCTACCCAAACAGGTATCTGCGATGGTGCAAAATTCTTGGCATCATAGCTTTCAAGTGCGCTGTTCCGAGTAAAAAGTTGAATCTATTTATGAAGCTTCGCCGTTGTTCAGAAAAAAGCTGTTCAAACATTTCTCTCGTTGTCTGCGTCTCTTCATTCTTCTTTTGTCTCTCATAATAAATTAACCACACGTTAATTGGTTGAACGTAGAAATGAATGAGATGGTCAGAAGGACACCCTAAGCTTGGAGGCAAGAGAAACGATGAAAAGTACAAGAAAAAAACATTAATTCCGACGGGATGTATCAGCAATATCATAAATGGCATTCGATTTGGCCTATTGAATAAACGAATGTGAAATGAGAAGTCCGCGGCAAAGAATACACAAAAAATACTCGATGGCTATCAAAAATTAGATATATATCTCGTATTTACATCTCTGGTAGCGAAAGAGTGTGGGAATTCGAGAGACGCAGATAAAGTCGCAATCTGCGCTGATTGAGACTGACGGGACGAGGCACAGCCCGTCTGTCATTTGGCAAACGTCGTCCACCATGATACACAAGGCACACACACGCCGAAGATTGCGCTAATTAGGCCAGCGCAAGCTGTAAACAGAGCAGTAGGCTGCTCTGCGCAATAGGATGCGAGTAAGTAAGAGACGAGCGAAAAAGTACAGGAAATTGAGAGAGAGGGTATCCGGCGAGACAGCGTGTACAAGCGAGAGACGCAGAGACATTAATGTGATTTTGTAAGGATGGAACAATAAAATTCTAGGCACAAAACATGTTGGAAAGAGAGGGGAGGAACAGGAGAGAGATGACATTGAATGATAACAGGGCCGCATAAACCAGTGAAACGGGCGGGTTTGCAGAGCTCTGCGTGTGAGTTTCTGCGTTTTATTTTTATTTTAGCTATTACAACTTACTTTAAGATCATAATAAAGTTTAAATAATGCAATAACTCGCACATTCAGAGCTCTTTGCCTGTCAAAAGCGGAATACACGGCAAAATCTCTGTATTTCGGTAAAATAAGTAAACAAAAAGGGTAATACCGTGCGTGGACTCTCGAACGCCGCATTCCTCCTCCATTGAAACGGGAAAAGGTTTGTTGTTGTCGTGAAGGCCGTGCATTGGGCGACACTTGCATGCCCGGTTGACGCGCTTTCTTACAAACAGCCAAATCCGAATTTTGCATGGCAGCGACTCCCGCACGGAAAGTTGACAAACGGTGCTCTTTTTGCTTTTCGGTCGGTTCAAACTTTTCAAATTTCATTTTCGTTTTACGTTGTGAAATTCATGTTTGCCTAGGTATACCTTCCTGGTTTCGCTAAAAACACTCAGTTAGTTCATTGCAGAAATGTCGACGGACGCGGCCAATTCACCAGCCGGCGACCAGACCTCTCCCAGCACTGCGGTTCGTGGCTAAAACTTAATTGTCATTCGGGAAAGAACGCAGTATCTATTAAACGGTCCCTCCGCCCATCTCATTCATTCCAAGAGATAACCAATTAAGAGCGGTTGATTGATTGTGAGAGACAAGAGAGGAATGAAGAGACGCAGACAGCGAGAGGAATCTTTGCACAGCTTTTTCTCAGCAACGGAAAAGTTTCAACTAAAAAGGAGAGAGGATGAGATTCGGGACATTGAGGGCTATCCAGTGATGTCAAAAAATGCATA
>LS848031.1:121712-153625 GCA_900490955.1 Micoletzkya japonica | reverse complement strand
GATAACCAATTAAGAGCGGTTGATTGATTGTGAGAGACAAGAGAGGAATGAAGAGACGCAGACAGCGAGAGGAATCTTTGCACAGCTTTTTCTCAGCAACGGAAAAGTTTCAACTAAAAAGGAGAGAGGATGAGATTCGGGACATTGAGGGCTATCCAGTGATGTCAAAAAATGCATATGGTAGATATTGCCTGGAGGGCCCTTTAAACTTGGACCCGGGAAGCTTTTCCAAAACTACGCATTGACGAAAAAGCAAAGTCATTCTTACTTTTCTCTTCATACCACTTCGCTCTTTTATCGGCATTAAGAATGATGATAAGTGGCGGAACGTTTGCTCAAAAATGCCCAAATACACCGTTCTAGCAGAAGAAGGAGAGCGGAGACGGGGACAAGCCTGTGGGGGGCGTTACTCCCGACCTCTTAGTTCGTCATCCCCTGCAGTCCCGGTGGGCCTTGTGGTACCTGAAGGCTGACCGGAACAAGGAGTGGGAGGACTGTCTCAAGGTACGCCATTTATGTTGGTGTGCGAACTGGACGTGCTGTCGTCACTTCCATTTGTCTTCATTTGAATTTTACTTGTTTCCGGCACTAAAGCACAATGATTGCACTGGGAATAACAGGCTGAAAAGAAACTATGTTTTCGTGAAGGCTAGCTTAAATAACTGCTTTAAGATGGTCTCGACGTTCGATACAGTCGAGGATTTCTGGGCGCTGTACAACCACATTCAGACGGCAAGCGGCCTCAATTGGGGCTCGGACTACTATCTCTTCAAGGAGGTGAGTGGTCTGTGTAAACTTTATTGACATTATTGTCCAATGTTATTACATTGCAAAATGTTGTTCACATTGGCTAGGGCTATATCAGTAGATTGTACCCCGGAGAAAGGGAAACATGGAGCCATTTTGAGAAGTAATTGTATTTGAAGGGAATCAAGCCGATGTGGGAAGATGAGGCGAATGTGAAGGGAGGAAGGTGGCTGGTCATTGTGGACAAACAACGGTACGCCATTCGTCTTGCATTATTCACAGGGAGAAAAGCGGTACATTTCCTCGTCCCCTAGCTTTCCCATGCATATCAGTAAGGAAACGGCCGCGCGTATCGTATTCATGCAAAGGATGCTCTATATTGGTTGCGTCTGCGGAGCTCCTGTCTTGTTAGCATGAAAATGTTGACCTTTCGGTCATAAATTTCGTGTAACGCCGTGCACCGGACTGGCCTGTTTTGCGTACAAATGACTCCTAGCCGCTCCCGCATTTTCCAAGCTTCCATCTTACCATGACATGAACACATGACATGAGCATTCCGGTAATGTCACTTTACAATTAGAATGCGGATGTCTGCCTTTTAGCCAGTAAATGGATGTTTGTATTGCAGTCGCCAACAGATGCTCGACCACTACTGGCTCGAACTTCTCATGGCCGTCGTTGGAGAGCAATTCGAGGTATGACACTCATATCTAAGAGTTTCTAGTTCTATTTTCTTTCTATGCTACTATAAAACCTAGCTTCAAAGACTAAAGAGTATAGGAGAGTGAAGTGATAATAATCTTTCAGGGCTTTGGCGAATTCATCTGCGGAGCCGTGGTAAACGTGCGACAGAAGGGAGACAAGGTACGGTACCTTTAAGGGCATTTACTTATTACTAGAATAGCCGAATATAGTTTGCTGAATGTTCTGTATTCGGCCCGTGTAAAGGTAAGATCCATAGCAAGCGAATCGCATAACAAAATGTGTTAGATAGCAATATTTTCTTTGATATGGGTTTGATGCGCAGGTGTCGCTGTGGACACGCGACGCGTCGCGTGACGACGTCAACCTGCGCATCGGGCAGATTCTCAAGGCGAAGCTCGAAATTCCGGACTCGGATCCCATTCGGTACACAGAGTTGTAGGTCTATCGTATATTGGACTTGATCTTGGGTTCGAATCTGCTATTATAGTTCAGTTTGAACAACTGTAACCAGTGCCATCCTAGTGGGGTTCTATAAATCGATCAATAATTCTCTACCCGTTCAGCTACGAAGTCCACAAAGACTCGTCAGTCCGTACCTCTTCCACGGTCAAACCCCGCATCATCATCCCCTCCAAGGAGACCACGCAACCGGCACAGGGCGTGCGGGCGGTCTAGACGCGTCGCGGTCGTGCACGCATGCGTCGCGTCAACCGCACCTGCGAGATTACTGTACCTTCCCCTGTATTCCCCGCCCCCTTTCACGGTTGTATCTATTTTGTTCCAAACGTAGTTCTTTCGTTTTTTTCAATTGAGTAGACTTTCTAAGGAGCCATTTTGCATCCATATCATTATCGAGGTCTATCATGATGCTTATCCTTAGGGAACCTCTCAGCTTCTTTCCGCAGTATTTATTAAGGTAATGCATATCCTTGTTTGTTAGTTATTTTTTTGTTTTGTCTTCTGCTTTTATCGGTTATAGCTTTCCCTGTGTTTCTCCGGTATTCTGCCCCTCCTTTCCCCCTAATCGAGTGCTGAACCGTGCGCATTCCTCTGTATAACCTTCTTTTTTGTTCTTTGCTTCTTCCTGGATTGTTCATCCTTTGGTTCCAGTCTAGTGCCGTCGAATCGTGTCTTTGGATCTCAATCGTGCCCTCTCTCTTACTCCCGGATTCATTCGTTTCCTCCAACCGAACCCTTGGCGGTTGCGAGGACACGAATGAGGACCAGGACCCGATTCAAGACACGATTCCTTTCCTCCCCCACACCACTGTCAATCTCATTGTGGAAGAATGGAAAGGACACGATTGAATCGGGTTCTCAATCGTGTCCTCCTATCATTCTTCGCTGGGAATCGTGTCCTAATTCGATTCTGATTCGTACACGATTGAGGACCTGGATCCGGTCCTGGTTCGACGGCGCTATTCCAGTCCATGTTTTCCGTCGACTGCCCGATATGTGCAGTAGGGTTCCGTGAGGGACTCGGTCAATGGGAGGGCAAGACGGTATGCCTACAGTATCCCCACAGTATCCCCATCATACAAGCTACCTTATGCCCTCCGTCTCCTTCTCCACTCTAGCGTGACCTGTTCTTGCGAAGCGCACGCGCCTTTCAACCGACTGACTATTTGTTTTCTAGCGGTACAGCATCAAAACCAAGTCTCAAATTAGGAAACGGAGTAGTCAGTCTCGAAACGCCCCTTGCTTTGCTTCCCACAGAACAGGTCATGTCTGCTCGTCTTCAGGGTCAAAACAACGTTTTCCGCTCTAATTTCCTTTTTAATCTTACTTGTTTCTTTTTTATAATGCTTTTGGTGGAGCTAAGCTTTTAGATGATTCTGTTAGTGTCCATTTACCAAGTGTCCATCACCATGGCTAAGACTGTACCATCTCTCATCATCCCCTCCCATCTCCCATCACCAGATCTAATAAGAATGTGTTCTCAGTGTTCCGATGACCTTTCTTTTCTCCAGTTTACTTGCACACCCCGTTATGTTTAAGCTACCGTACTATGGTAATAAATGATGTGCAGGCTAACCTTTCGATGTAAAACACAATACTTATCTAGGGTTTGACGAATTTCGAACAACATCTTCCCCCAGCCATAATATAAAATCATTTATCTTTGCAACGTGCAACTTTACGGAGCGTAAAACAAAAAAGATTAACAACATAATTTGTACTACTAATCTCTGACTACTATTATACTCGACACGTAATATGCGATTGTGTCTCTGTAGGGAGAAGTTGAGGTGCGGCTCTCGTGAGCATGATTTAGAGTGCAGAAAGACTTGGTGGGATACGGTAGGTGGGTACGATACGGTAAGAATGGGCATCATGGGCTTGAGCAATTATAGGGTACTGTATATAACCAGGTTGGTATAGGAGGGCACCGATTGGGATAGGGACTATAGCAGTTCACTGAACGAATATGAACAAAAATGATAGACTGTGCTGACAACATCTAATAATATTGACTAAATCGATCTGTCCAACTTTGCAATACACAGTCGCAACGAGTCATAAGACGGAACAATCAAATCAACTATTCTATCGTATTGAAACAAATCGAAAGGACAAAATCCTAGATAAATGCGAAAGTAGATGTTGATGCTCTTCAAGACCAAAGGCCATAGCCAAAGATCAAAGATCACTAGGAAAAGAACAAAGATCACTGGGCCTTCCCGATGACAAGCATCTTGTGGAGCTGAGCGTTGACCGCTTCGAGCAGATCAGTCGAGGAGGGAACGATGTTCGGACTGAAGAAATTACCAAACTTTTCTTGAAACACACATTTTCTTGGTCAAAAATCTATAACGGCTACTGAAATACTGATAATAACAGCCTAATTTTATATCATTTCTCGGCTGGAAACTTGAAGGGGATAGTTATCCTGACAATGTGAGTATTGACTGAGCGACAAATGGGTAATTCGCCCTCCAAATACCCCATCACTTACCCTCCCCCGATATCCGAAGATGGCACGACCACACCCCTCTCTCGCAGCATCTGCATTCCATTGCGCAGCGAATCGGAATTAGCGGCCTCGACTGCAAATAGGGGGGATTCAGCATCATTGGGGCACCGAGATCAGTGGCCTACATTATGTGGTGCACGCTAATCATAGAGAACGCTGATGAATTTCATTGCTAGAGTCAGGTTTGTGGATGAGATTGAAACTTACGGAAGAGAGGGAAGTCGGTGTCGTTGGGCCGTGCGAGGGTCTGGCGAATCGACGACTTGATCAGGTCCGATTCTGTAAGACAACCTTTTAAGGAGGCCTCTCAGTGAAAATACCTTTGACGGGGCCGACTTCCCGCAGTAGTCTTCCCACGAGGAGAGCGTACGATTGGACGAAGGGGCGGAGAAGGTTCGAGAAGAAGAGCAGCTGGTCACGCGATCGACCCGAGGGACGGATCTGCGAGGGGACGAGTACAGCAGTCCATTCAGCTTACTTTCATGATCTATCGATACTGAACCCAGGGCTGGTTAGACAGCGGCGGGTGAAGCATCGAAATCAAAAAGACCCGAATGAACTATTGAGTAAGGGAAGAGGCAGACACCCCTCATCTATAATACCCCTCCCCCCCTCCCTCAATCACCTACCCTGACTCCTCCCAACTCGCCCACAGCCGCGTCCACTCCCGTTCTCTCGACCAATCCCACCACGGGATCCGCCAATCCCCTCTCATCCGTCCCCAGAAGCGTCGCGGCCAGCCGCTCACGAAGCTGCTCGCACGGCTGAAATGCTAATTTGAATTTCCAAATGGCGCGAACATTATCCTCATCGAATGAAAGCAAGATGGGTGCAAACCCATCTCACCCCCTTTCTATGATAACCTTGTCAAAATATAATTGGACAATTACCCGGCAGAAGAGGCACTCAAATCGCAGCCATTCGCACACGTCCAAGGCCTCGTCCAGCACATCTTCCACGGGAACAGTCTCCCCCACGGGGTACGGAGCGAGGGTCAGGGCTGCAATTCGGGCTACTTCGTCTCTTTCGCCAAGTATAACATTATATAATATAACACCCGTTTTCATGTATAAGGCCAAAAAGAATAAAAGAATAAAAGACGTGGAGAGATGAGGAGGAGGAGGAGACATACCTATGGATTAGGGCTACGAATAAGACTATTTCGTCTCTTTCATCAACTACGCTACCCATTCTCGTGTATACTAGAAAAGGCAGTAAATGAAAGATGTGGAGAGACGAGAACGAGACGTACCTATGGCGGCCTTGAGTGCGAGCTGCGGAACGAGGGCATTGCGAGAGTAGGCGAGTCGGACGAGGCATCTCAATACCACAACTTGCCCAAGAGAAACGAGAGACCAAGAGAAGCATTGAAAATGACAACCCTTAAAAGTATCCCCATAACCCATACCCCCCCCCCCTTACCTATGGGTAGCCACAGGCCTCATCATCTCCCTGTCGCCCTTCTCCATCTCCGTCTCCGTAACCGTAGCCAGGAAGTCGTCAGCATACGCGACCGCCCTTCGTCCCGAAGTCCGGCCCGGCTCCCAGCCGACCACCTGCACGGCCAAATCCCGATAACTCAAGCCCCTAAAGCCCCCCCCCCACGTAGGCGTGGGTAACTCTCGGCGACGTTTTGGTATACTTTTTACGGCAAAATACACAAAGGATTGCTGGGGAAAAGGTTTCTTACTTCTCACAGAAGGAGAGAAACTATGGATCTACATACAACGTAAATCTGCTACCTCCACCGTATCACCGCTGCCTACCTCGTATCCCATCCTGACCAGTTCGTTAGCTAGCCACTCCGCATCAGCCTCAATGTCCTGTCTCAGTCCGCCCGATCGATACTTGCACAGGAGAACGGCCGAAACGACGGAGACGAGGTGGACCGAACCGAGCTGGGCCGCGTCTGCACAACAGTCAGTTAGCGACATCAGTCCTTTCGATTGTTTTCCTTGGTTCGAGTCTCTCCTTCACCTTGCCACAGTATGACGCAAGAAACAGGCGATCTGCACAAGTATCAGGGAGACGTTTACTAATACGTACCGTACACGACGTGCAGTCCAATGCCCCTCACCAGTGCCCTGTCCACGTCGACCGAGGGAGCATTCCACGGAAGCAGTTCCCTGTAACGAGATCGGTACCCAATTAGCCAAATCTCATGAAATATCACTCCATTTGTTCATAATGCCCAATATACGGAGAATATTTCGCAAATCACGGAAATACCTGTAGGAATAGGACGTAGGCAGTCGCGAGAGACGAGAGGGGGGACGGAGGGCGAGAGAAGAGGACGAGGACGAGGTGAGACAGGAGGAGATCGAGTGCAGGTATTCCTGAAGGGATCCATCGATGACTCACTTCTTTCTGTACTTACAATGTCTGAATACAGATAATACTTAGCGGATAACGTAAGAATGCTTGAATAATATACACTGCATCATCAATTTTTTCCCCTAACCTTCTTCCTTCACGTACGCAAATCCGTACAATATTAGTATTCTCATTAGTCCATGCCTGGCCGACTGACCGACAAGAGAACGGGCGTTCCCGCGTTGATCCTGACTACGCCCGTTGGTAGCATTCCGAAGCCCTTGAGCATTCCCTTCAGCAGCATCCACACGTTCTCCCGAACCTGCAACGACATACATTACATTGATCCGCATCATGTACGGGAACCCACATGGCTAAGGCTATGAACACGTATTAGTAACAAAAACTATTGCCCAATAGCAACCTTCGGAACGCCCATCAATTCGTTGAGAAAGACGCCCTCGGTCACTTGGTCGTACGTGATTGCCACGGGCACGAGGTAGCAGTCCTCGATTATACCTCAAGAAGACTCTTTCAACAGTCCTCATTATCACTTACTTACAAAGGGTTTGTACTGATTCTACCCTGCTTAGGCCATCTTTTATACTAAGTGTAAGCGGTCGCCACCTCAACCGTATACCGGCCCAGCTCTACAGACCACCACAACTCACTAGTCACAGTTCCCCGCCCCTCTTCTATCTCTCACAAACCTCTCGCACTTCACGCATTCGTTTTGTGTACGTGTGGTGAAAAAGGTAAGCATGGTAAGCCTTGCCTTCCTCAAAAAGCCTTGTCTCTCAAGGATAAGCCCCACCTTCACACCAATGAGCAAAGAAAAGAGGTTTGATGCCATGTAAGACCACTCTCAACATGAACCGTATGATTAGGGAGGTGGCGGAAACCACACTAAAATGGACTTTCAATCCTTTCAAACCCTCGTTTTGCGCGCTTCTGCGTCCTACAAGTGACAGAACAACGACCGTAATCCAGCTTACAAGAGCTCCCGTAGTATGAGTAGGATGTAATAATTGCAAGAGTTTTTCGATGTTCGAGATTATGACCCCTTCTATGACAAAGTCCATTTCAGTCTATAAGCCAAGCACATAGATCTGAGGCAGGGCCTCAGGTTACAGCTTCTTCAAGTATTCAGCAGCATCTCGCACCAATACTCAACACCCTCGCAGCCGGATGGGACTCTCTATAAAGTTTGTTTGCCTCTAGACTTTATTAACCTTGCCTCGCTTTATGTTTGATCTGTTACCACATCATTTACTTCATTGTAGAGGCAGAATGATATGCCTTATTAGAGGCTCTAACTTAACACTACCTCACTTCAGCAAAAGATGATGCAGTGATGACTAAGATGACTCTGATGCAGAACTCTACTGTTTACACATGTCCTCAGCCGCTTTGTGGCTATAGCTGTCCATTATTCACGGCCGAACAACGATGAGCAGGCATAACAGTTTCCAGCCGCCTACTGCAATACAACGGATTGCGTCGACGTACTCAATGTCACGGGGCAGTGAAATATCTCGCATATCATTTTGATTAGATTCGAACTGCGATACATCGTAGTTCGTAGTCACTTCATCAGTGGCACATATGGAATAAGGAGAGGTCTTTCAGACCTTCACCTATGCCGTGTCCACTTTCATGCAGATCGACGACGTCTTCCGCTATGCGTACAGTCAACCGGCGGGATACGGTAAGAAGGTAAGAAAAGGACCACAAGTCGGCAGACATTCCGGAACGAGCTGTTCATCACCTTCCCTTATATATGCTACAAAATTCGCAATATAAAAGACCATTCTTCGTACCGAAGCCAAACAAGTTCGTTAAGGTGTTCGTGCAAGCAAAGAGTCCAGTGCAGCACACGTCGATCCCGCTCATCTTCTACACTGTCTTCTATGAAAAAGTCTGGACTCTCTTCGGCGTCGCCCTTGTCATAACCCTTGCGTTGGATGTCATACGCAACACCTGGCATCCTCTCAAATCCTTTGTAAGACATCGATATGTTATTCAGCCAGTAGATTCGATCCCAACATTAGTTTGTCGAGCCAATCATCCAGCTTTACTAAGCTCAATAATGATGAGTCCACTGCCAATTCCATGAATGGTCAGGCTTCGAGGGTAGAGCACATCGCTTACATCGACGCGATCGGTGCGGGATTGGCTCTGTTCGGTCTTGCCATCTTCGTCATTGTATACGAATCTGCCTACAGTGGTAATAACATCGTCACCAATGCCGACGATTTGTGAGTGGAGGTTATCTTCATCAGTCTCCATTTCATAGGCACTCCATGTGGCCTTCCAACACTCTTTCCTCAACTTGCTATCCAATACCCTTCTAGGAATCTCTCCGTAGCCTTGGCTGAGGTCCGATCTGGAGAGGTAAATATAGGAGAAGTTAGTAAAACGAACACACGTATCAAGCAAGAACAGCTCTTCGGTAACAACTATCGCTATGTAATCGACTTCGACACACGAATGGCCGAAATGTGTGCCGATCTACGCGTGATAACGCTTCTGTATGAGAACGAACTGCTCCAGTTCACTACATCCAACGACTACACCGGTAGGCAGTGTGCCGTCGAGAGGTACGGTAGCCGTACCAGCTGGATGCATTAGTGCATTCCGAGGAAAACTGAACGAACAAAATTTCAGCTATACACTCGGCCCAGAAGAGGTGCTTCCTGCACCAACCTTCAGTTTCTACCTTTCGACAGGCCTCCAGTTCTATTTCATTTTCGAAAAGAACATGAGCCGACAGATCAACTTCCTACTAGCCACGACCTTCACATACGACAATGTAATAAGTATCCGCATTGAAATCCCATACTTTACTTACCTTTCTAATCTGTTAGCTTCATGACTATGTACTTTGACGCGATGTTAACCTAACCTTGGCCCTACAGTGTCCCCACATCTTTCCGGACATTCTATGGATTCACTCTATCCCAATTCAGCAAGATGGTATCCTCACACATCGCTACGTGGTCTCCTCACCCGATGCCATGTCATCCACTACACCCACTTCGTCTTCCGACGGAACCTACGATGAGCAACCCTTCGACTTCAAACAGGTATCACATGCATTGGAAACACTGCAAACCATTCGAGAGCCTTCTCTATCTCTTCGATGTTATTGTATCTAGAGCCTTTTGCGAAAAGATAATCAGTCATATCTTCGACAAATTACTGTTGGTCAATATGGAAAAATATGGTTTTCTCGCTTTGGATTATCACAATCCTAACCAATCCCCTTTCAACAGCTCCGGATTCCGCTCTACGCAATGGCCATTGGCGTTTCCTCGGGTCTTATCGCTCTTGCCATCGAGTGGCTGCACTCCTACTACACAGTTGTGAGGAAGAAACGGGGCGATCTACCCCCTGTACAGTGAACAACACCCTTCCGGGAACCACGACATGCGTAAGGGCATCGCGACTGTGCTCCGTTTCCCGTGAGAAGATAGATCTTGCCTAACTATATTGATGTTGAACTTACGTATATCAAATAATCACGTTGTACCTTGTTTATGTCATATAACACGAAATAACAGTGCCTTGAGTAATGAGAAATTGCGATTCGACGTGCAAAAAAAGTTCAGAAAATGTGCGTGCCAGACTTTTCAAGGGTCCAACTGCTATATAATATTGAGCAAACCTTAAGCTTCGTGCCCTAGTACGCAGCCGTAGTTTCTATACCGCTAAATACCCTGACCTTTAAATGATGAGAATCATTATCGTCATAGAAAAAATGTGAGTTACCTAGCCAATATAAGATGTTATCCCCTCTTGGAAGAAGTCCACTCAGCTTACTCCACAAAGAACACATGCAAGCGATCCGATTACAGCATGATAAAGCATTCAGTAGCATCGATACGCCATACTCCGAGCAGAATGTTGACGTTTTATTAACAAATTTCATTTGTATTATAGTAATAAATGTCAAACATAGACTTTACATCGCCTTTCATTGTCTTTTAACAGTGTTGTTAACTATAGATTGTAATTTGAATCCAAAAATACTCGGATAAATTGGTGCGCTGAATTTCATACAGTCCTTTTAAGTGAAAACTAGAGAGAGCAAGAGTGCACTCATTCATTTACCCATGTGCCTGTCATGGCTAACTATTTCAATTACTCCTGGCCCAGTTCCTTTGTTTACCCGCCTCTTCATCGAGGTAGGCGGAGATCTCTAGTGAACCACGCTAGACTAGGAGACATAGACGGGAATTCCCCTTTTCTCTTTATTCCTTCTTTGTTTCTAGTTTTAGAAAATGTTACGTTAACGTGAACTTTGGATAACTGATTGCAACTAACTTTGGATAACTGATTGCAACTCAGCGTAATTTGTATTAGAAAGTTGAAATAATATCCGGTCCTTTGCTCGCTTTATCAATATTCTCAGCATGTCCTACTAATTTGAGTATGTAGAGTTACAGAAGAACTGCCTGTTTCAACACCATCTCTACCCTATTCATGTCTGCATGCCCCGACGGAGTTCTTCGTCCTGGTTACATCATCGACTACTATCCCTATCTCTTCGAATCTGACGATGTCCTGCCCACAGTCGTAAGCAGCTTCTCATTTTCTGATGAGTGGGGAAATCGGGTTCAGACGGGCATCTACGCAGAGTTCTTCCGTACCCTAGCTCCACTGATCGGCTGCAGGAGGACAGAGTTCGTGCAGTTCACTACAGACAGTAAGCCTACTTCTGTCATCGTCACGTTCCCTCGAAAGGAGTAAAGAGCGACTCGGTAATAGACGAAAAGGGACGTTATTCAGCCGCCTACTGCAATACCACCGACTGCATCGACGTTCTCAATGGGACCATCGTCACTGGACAGGTTGAGTTGAATACAGATGTAGAGGTGGAAATATGCATAAAAAGACCCGAATCGCTCTAGTCGAATCCCCTTGATACCAGCGCAAGATTCACTGTCCACTTCAGACCTTCACCTACGCCGTGTCTACGTTCATGCAGATTCACGACGTCTTCCGCTATGCTTACAGTCAACCGGCAGGCTATGGCAAGAAGGTACAGACCACAACTAACACCAACGATGAGAAACTGAATTCGCCTGCTCTGTATAAAAATGATTTAATCTGCTATGAATATGTTCGATATTCCCAACAATATGTGGTTGGTTGAGGTGTTCGTGCAAGGAAAGAGTCCGGTCGAGCACGCGTCCATCCCGCTCATCTTCTACACAGTCTTCTACGGAGGGGTGTGGTCGATAGTCGCGGCTGCCCTCATCGTCTCCCACGTGCTCGACGTCATACGCAACTCACGCCTTCCACTACAATTCTTTGTGAGAGATGCCTGGATGCTGTTTAATTCTATGCAACAGTGGAGAGAAAATGTCGTAATGACACAGAACTAGACTGGAAGTATGTCAAAGAAATACTTCTCTCAGGCTTCACGAGTTGCATATCTCGCGTATATAGATGCCGTTGGTGCGGGATTGGCCCTGTTCGGACTGACCATCTTCATTATCATCTACCAATCAGCCTACAGTGGCAACAACATGGTCACCAACATCGACAACTTGTAAGCGACGTTTTTTCAACTCTCAACAACTCTCTTGCTAGGCAAACCTTAGACTGGACTGACCATATTCATTATCATTAAATGGAGTGAACCCAAACTTGAGACTAGACTGTAGCTTCAAGAGGGACTCTTGAAAATGAATGGCAAGCATTGCATTTGCCTTGCGGCCCTTCTATAGGTCACTCCGTTAATTTTAGAAACCTCTCCGTGGCCTTGACAGAAGTTCGATCGGGTGCCCGGTTAGTCTTGCTCGGAAACACCACGACCTTCTATCCCGGAGAGGTAAGCGGAAGCAAAAGGTGAAAGCGGTTTCACATCAGATAAACATATAATCTACATGATTGCAGCAAGAACAACTCTTCGGTAACAACTTTCGCTATGTAATCGACTTTGACACGAGAATGGCCGAAATGTGTGCAGACCTGCGCATCATAACACTTCTGTACGAGAACGAACTTCTACAGTTCACTACATCCAACGATTACACCGGTAGACGGTGTGCCGTCGAGAGGTACGGTAGATGTATCTAGCATATCTATAGAGAAGCAGCAAAGCCCTATGTTGATTCCGTAATAATTATGGATATTCCAGCTACACCCTCGGAACCGAGGAGACGCTTCCCGCCCCGACCTTCAGCTTCTACTTGTCAACGGGTCTCCAGTTCTACTTTATCTTCGACAAGAGCATGGACCGGCGGATCGTAGATACAGTCAACTTCCTGTTATCGACCATCTTCTCGTATGACCATGTAAGCTAATCGCCATCATTTTGAAGACCGATTGGATATAGTGGGATGCCACAGAGAATAGTATAACACTCCTCTTTCAGCAAGACGGTCTCCTCACACGACGCTACGTGATCCGTTCCCCCAATGCCATCTCGTCCACTACTCCCACCTCCTCTACCGTCCCCTCCTACGATGGGCGACCCTTTCACCTCGAACAGGTACACTCTCTTCACTTATTTCTAACAATGAGTTCATGTTTTGTCATTATCTTCCAAAGCCCTCTTAACAGCTCCGCATTCCCCTCTACGCTCTGGCCATCGGCTTATCAACGGGTTTATTCCTCCTCGTTCTCGAGATGCTTCATTTCCACTACGTGAACAACCGGAAACAAGACGACCCACCGCCGTACAGTATGCAACAACAAGAGTCTATGACACGTAAGGGCATCGCCGTCATGCTGCGCTTTCCGTGAGAAGATATATATTTTTTCTTCATTTGCTTTAGCTTAAAACCATTGCATGGTGAGCTTTAGTTGATCATTGATAGTTAATGTTCGTTGAAATTGTAATTATACAACTGTTGTTAACTTCCCTTACGGGCTGCCCTTGGGTTAAGAAGCTTCTTCACCATGTATTTGGTTGAGATAAATGAATGCGGTGCTGATCACT
This sequence comes from Micoletzkya japonica, assembly GCA_900490955.1. Taxonomy (NCBI): domain Eukaryota; kingdom Metazoa; phylum Nematoda; class Chromadorea; order Rhabditida; family Diplogasteridae; genus Micoletzkya; species Micoletzkya japonica. The sequence goes on along the minus strand of LS848031.1, from coordinate 139,934 downwards.
TCCTTTTCCCCATCTTTTTATCAGCCTACCTTGCTGCACGGCCTCTACCACGTTGGAGATCAGTCCATTCTTGGGCATGAGGGGCTTGCCGAAGCGATTACTGTAAGAGGAACGATTTTTTTTTTTATTCGACTTGTGCCGACAAACAAACAAACTCTTTCCTGTGGCAAATGAATGGCCTTTTTTTCGTACATAAACTCGACTAACGACTTACCGCGTTCCCTCCAGGAAGAATTCGAGACTCATCTTCTGCTTCAGAATCTCGTCTATGTACGCGTGTAGGACGGTTCTGCAATCGGCCTCTCACACCACAAGAGGACAGACTCCTCGAGGAGGAGTCCTCGCCTCATTTTGAGAAATAGAACAAAATTGTAAATGTTCAAGGCTACCCACTGTGAATTCCCAGCAAATACGCAATAAGATTAGTAAGGTAAAAACCGGTGCCCATGTTTGCTTTTGAGCATTTATTGCATTTTTATGCAATTTGCTACTATCAGTTTTTTTCTTCATATTAGTAGTCGCAAGGTTGAAAGAGATGACTCACCGATAGAGCTGGTCCCTCCCTCCCTCGTCATCAGGCGCGAGTCTTCGACGAATGAAGAAGGCCCCCGTAGCACGGAGGAGCCATCTCGAGGGGGATACAGTAAGTACAAGGCGAGAAAATAGCACATCTCGACCACTTTCCACGAAAGAGTGGAGTATAATGGAATGGAGATTGAGAGATGGAGAGCATGCACAGCTATTAAAGGTGGCACCATCAAATAGCAAGAAAGCTTCAAAGGCTCGCTACTCAACACTGCCAGTGACGAGTAATCGCAAACTGAACTACCGTACCCGAATCCCGACAGGTTGAGGTTGTCTCCCGAAGCGATATGCGGAAGTCGCAGTCCAAAGTGCCAGTTGTTCCACCTGCGAGTTCTGTGCTTCAATGGGTATACTTAAGGCGTGCGCTCTCTCCTACACCGCTCCGGTCGTCCAGTTAAGTGTAAAAATTTATTGTAACTCTTCATCAACAAATGTTAGCACGATTGCACTTATCGCAGAACTCTAATTCACTGAATTGCACGACCGTTTTGAACCTACATTTAAAAACGGCACACACTTTCAGCATACTGTAAATAGAAAATTTAAAAAAAAAGTGCTACCGCATGATGCTCTCACCACGAAAATGGGCGCGTTCGTACGCGTCACGCCCCAAATACCTTTGGAATGTCTCGTTTCTATCGCAAACTGAACTACACTATCGCGAACTGAAGTGTGCCGCTTCTAAAGCATTTTTGATGTCTTAGCTCTGCCCATATAAACGGTCGTGAATTGCTCGACCAATATGTATGTGTTGACTAGTAAATGACCACTAGATCCTGTGCGCGCATGCAAGACAGACCAGTTGGTAACGTACGTTATGAGAAGATAGTCGAGATGGGATTGGTGAAGAGGAAGGTACACGAGGGGAATACCGGTCTGAAAGGCCAGCTTGCCTTATTACTTGGATAAATTACTCGTTTGGCGCAACACAAAGATCTGCCGTATGAAAACAAGCTTGAAATTTTTTTTCTCAATTGAGCCATGCATGGTGAAGATGCGTAATATTATCTAGGTATTATGTCGCCACGCTAACTTCTTCGGCTTTCTTGAGCGCTTGCATCTGCGATGGAACCACCAGCAACTTGGAACACACCCGGCGGAAAACCTGAATGCAATTCCTCCCAATATCAATCAATACAGACTTTAATATATTGTACTACATCATTGTATTCTTCTTATCACAGCGTACCTTGAACAGCAAGTAGCCGCAAACTCGGCAGACGAGTCGGTTGAGAGTTGCGCGAATCTCGAGGAAGAACCGACCGGCCTGCAATGTTCTAGAATAGAATCGACCGGCCTGTTATCCTCTATCAACATGCCATGCCATAAGGCGGGAAAACGGTCAAGAGGAAACTTCTAAATAAGAGAAGTGAAAGGCAGTGGTCAATGAATACCGAAGCTTAACTTTCACGAGCTTATACTGCAAGAGACACAAGAAACGGATCACATTTGACGTTTTTAGTTGACAAGCCTCAGAGACAGTATACAACTAGCCAGATCACTAAAACAGCAACGTTAGTATGCATACCTTTGCCTTCAACTTGCGCGGTGGTTCCTCCGCGGTTGCCATGTTCTCGATCGCCTCTTTCACACTAAATGTCCTCGTAATTATTGTTCCAAAAATAATTAATAAATAATTTTGAGCAAAAAGTGAAGTCTACCGTTTTCCCTGCAGTACGCGATCGTGGACGGCGGGGTACTTGTGGGGAATGGGTCGAGACCAAGTGTAACGGAGATCCGCTGCCCATCTAAAATCAGTGGGCTGAGAGATTGACCGTATGAAGCCCACTTGTGCACAAAACCAAACCAATAAAGTTCAGAGATCAAAGATCAAACTCTAAAATATAATACCTTGAGGGTGGTGGGACGCCTGGTGCCAGAGGCCACGGGATTCCGTCATAGGCTGAGAATTCGAGGAGATCGACGTAGTCCGTGGCACGGGGAATCGACACCTGACGAGGAAGATCAAAGATCAATTGATAAAAGGCACCTTCCAGTTTCCACGCATTAGTTACACATAGATAGTTAGGTCGGGAGGTAGGCTCACCTTTAGCAGAAACCTAAGTTGGCAAACCCCGAATAATACAATAACGTTAATCAGCAGGATTTTTAAATATAATTTATACATTGCTAAGCCCCCTTCTCACGACGCTTTGCCCACGTATGTTCACATAGTGAACCACAGCCTGAAGTTATTGACAGCGCATAGCCTACAAGTATTCCCACAGGTATACTGTGGAAAAATCATTCTCTTCACTCTCGCTGGTCGCGTGCGGTTGCCTATACCCACGCTCTTGCCTTGAGCGATTGGAATTCGTCGGGTAGAAGCGCTGGTCAGTAATCCGCCGTACGACCTTCTAATGGGAAGTAACAATTCTATCATTCGCTTATGTACCATTAATACCCGTAGTCTCTCTACACAACCCGCCTCACTGAGTTGGAGGCGGCGTTAGAGGAGATACAATGGGACGTAGTTGGTATCACGAAAGCGAGAATGAAGGGTGTAGGCTCGATGACTCTTCCTAATTCACAGGACGTCGTGTTCTACAGTGGAGGAAGGAGCGCACATCGAGGCGTCGTGTTCGTCTTTCGAAAGGAGTTGGTGGGTCAGGCTGAATTCACAGCCAAAAGTGACCGACTAGCCACTCTTGTGCTTGGGAAGTTGAAAGTAGGACTAGTCCTAATGCATGCCCCGAAGAGCACATCGAATGACGATGAATACGATCGATTCATAGAAGGGGTAGAAAGAGAAGTATCCCGAATGAGAGCACGTCCAACACAACTGGCAACTGCGACAGGAAACGGTAACTTGGCTACGGGCCGAAGAATGAGAACACGGGCAGTAACCCGTCGAAAAGCAGGAGTAAGACCAGTCTTGACGGGCCATGCGAATGGAATGGTTGGACGTGAGAGTGGACTCGAGGATACTGTAGGACCCTTCTATCAAAGAATGAATGATCGAGGCAGAAAGTTTGCATTAGCCTGTAAGAGAATGAAGCTAATGATCTGCAATACCTTATTTAAATGCTGAAAGGGCAGAATGTGGACTTGGAGAAGTTCAAATGGATTGACCAAGAACGTGATTGACTATGTGAGTGATGAGAGGTAGGCAAAGAAAGTTGCTTCATGGATCCGGTACAACTGCGTGAGGAACTGTGCAACCGGCCGCCCTAGACTCAGATGGCCGGATGAAGCGAAGAGAGTATTCGGGCTAAGATGGCTCAATCTGTCGAACGAAGAATGGAACACTTCCCTTGATCAGCATCCGGCATGACCATACCACACCATCCCTTGGCATGACCCATGACACTGATAAAACTATCCTATGCTATCCTTATTTCCACAGGTATACCAAAAGTCTATGTGAAATTAGAGTAATTCCATGACAGCAAACCTTTCTATGCGCAATTCCACACGAGGGATCCATAGGATTGCGCTATGTAGTACCTCGATATGGGACAGGGAACAGGAAATAAATGTTAGAGTGTTGAATAGTTGGAGAGAGAGAGGGTATCGTTCTTTGTAGAATACTGAGTAGTGTAAATGGGGAGGGGCTAACTATACAGAAGGGAAAGTCCAACTAACAGTAAGAGAGAGGGGGGGGGACAAACTCCTACCAATCTATTCTACACTGCATCCCACATACCATACGTGGGCAGGGTCTGCCGGTAACTTACTGCAGTGGTTCACCCGTACAGATATATCACACATTTTCGCTAAGATATTATTTTGCAGCGAGCTAACCAATACAAGAACAATTTTTGCAGTAAGCTACCCAACCACGGTACCTGCAACCGTGCCCACCTATGCCACATACCAAGAGGCATGATTGCAGGAGCCCTCCCGTGAGCTTTCTATATCTAAGGTGTAAATACTTTTGAGACTCTAGCAGCTCCAGAAAAGCACAGCCTGCTACAACCAGTTTAACCGTGGCTGATTCCCTGTGTCTGCTATCCAGTCCCAACTACATTTGCCCCCTCTTACTTATCGCCCATTTCCACTGCCTTCCCCCTTCGTACCCTGTCCCTACGTGAAAACAATGCGACCACCGCTCGTTTGCCCCTAGTTAACCCTCGCTATTATACGCGACCGCGTTTATGGGTATACTCTCGAACTGGGTTCATGTTAGGTAGACCACCTATACTACACTACTCAGAAGATCAAACAAAGACTGACAACAGCCTGTCAGACACAATCAATGACCATCTAGTAAAAGAGCACCGATAGAATAGACTCCGTGAACTTTCGCCATGAAAGAGTCGAAAGGGAAGAGTACACGGTACGAGTGTCGCAGAGTGACAATCCTCCTTGCAGAGATCCAGCAATTAAAGAGCGAAATACTAGACCACCGACTAGAACACCAGGCAATGGGGACCATAACACTTACTAGTCGACTTCGGAGGCTGAGAATTTGGCGCAAGTATACAGGAAATAATTGAAGTTGAAAAGTTCGTAACTGTGCAAAAGCGAGTCAACTATGCCCAAAACTACCGTAGCCGACTTCTAGGTCTACCGTATACCTGCGGGAAGCAACGCGTGCACGTACGCGTCGCGCCATGGGACGATGAGTGGGCGAGGGAGAGGGCACTGCTGATGCGAGGGAAGACAGGAGACTGCTTGTACGCCGACGGCGACACCTGCATATCAAACATTCCAAACATTAAAATATCTTCATCAACTTAAAAGGTTCAAGGCATGCTGATTTATCTCACTCGTGTTCGATCGTTCAGATTAGCATAGATTTAGGTAGAACGCTGCAAATCGCCTTAGAGATAGGACGCACAATAAAGACAGAAAGGACAGGATGAGTAAACATAGATTACGAAAAAGCTAGTAAAACTACGAATTGTAAGATACTCGACTACAGTAACTTACACTTCTCCACATTTCTTCTAGCAGAGAAGCCTCTAAAGCAGAAGATCAGTGTATTTCATCTCCAAAAAGTAGCAGCAAGATGAACTGGAGAAGACCCATATCACCTTACTAGGCATCATCAGAGGACTACCATCGACAACTCGCAGATATCGACAACTTCCAGACTCCGAATATCTCCCTCCCCACCCCATGTCCCTCCTATGCCCTTCCCTCACCACCTGTATTATCTCACAATCCTTCATAAATCCATATTTTATTGACAACACAACAATAAGTACATACAACGAACACGTGGTTGCATAAACATGAGACTTTTTGGTTATTTTTTTTATTTGTAAAGCTTCGAATACTTAACAAGGAATATTAATGGAATGTAGGATGGTCTAACTAGCAAAGAGTAAATGCGAAAAGATTTCGAAAAGGTGACGAAATGCCTAGAACATGACGAAATCGGCCGCCTCTCCCTCCGAATGGTGGCGGCGTCTGCGGCATCCATCCTCTTGTCCTCCGTGCTTGTGTCCGTGATGCGGACGTCCGCACCGTCCCATCCGCTCGTCCGTGTGGTCGCGGATTCCGCATCCCATGCCCTTGAAACCTCCATGGTGTCCGAATCCTCCGTGGTGTCCGAACCCTCCATGGCGTCCGAATCCTCCGAAGCCTCCACGCTGTCCCCATCCATCCATCGGTCCGAAGCCACCGAATCCGAATCCACGAGGTCCTTCAGAGGGTTCGAAGGGCCCTCCGAATCCCCTCGGTCCGCACCCGTGGGGTCCGCGTCCGCCACCCGGCGGACGCCCGCATCCGCGCATCATGCCAAAGTGTCTTCCTCCGAATCCGCCGCGTCCGCATGCAAACGATCCGCGTCCGCGCCCGAATCCACGAGGTGCAAAGAAGGCGAGACGAGGATCGGCAGCGAAGGGGCCGAATTGACGAGGGAATCCATCGTTATTCATCATCTTCTTCATCATATGCCATCGCATCTTGCGCATCTTCTTCCATGCCTTCTTATCCTTCTTCTTCCAGCATCCCTTGCGAGGAGACTCCTCGCCAGAATCCGTATCCGACGATGACGACCCACTGCGGGGTCCGCGAGAGCGCGAACGGCTGGCGCCGCGTGATCGCGCGCGGCCGCCGCGCCGCTGCTCCGCTCGTCCGCCTGCGGTCAGGAGCAGGGTGGCTTCGTCGTCGTCCATGAGGTCCATCGCAGCCTCGAGGTCTTCGACCGATTGCAGGACGCACACGTCTCCATCGGGGTCCGTGTATCCGAGGGAAGAGACGTCGACGTTGAGAGAAGCCAGCTTGTCCATCAGAAGGTCGAAGAGGGCTGACGGCGACTCAGCCGAGAGCGTGAAACGCACGAAGGAAGAGGAGGAGGCGAGAGAAAGTTTGAAGGCGACTGAACTCATTGTGAGAATGAATAGCCGAACCCGAATCGGGCTTATATACTCGGACTTTCGAAAAGCAGCACTGGGATGTGTTCCGGGTGCCCGCCCAGAGCGGTCGGAAACATTTAGAGAGCGGGGAGAGTAGGAGAGACGCGCGACGGACAGAGCAGCGAGATGTATTGCGAAATAGAACGACAACAGTTGAGAGCAGGGGAGAGGGCGGGGGAGAGAAAGAGATCATGAACATTAGAGAACACTTTCGGAGAACAGAGGAGGGAAGATGAAATAGGAAGGATTAGATTAAGAAAAGTGAAGAAATAGAAAAAAGAATAATGGAAAGAGAAAAGAAGAAGAGTACTGGTAAGGAATTCAACGGCAGAAAGGTATTTAAGCCAGGTGGAAAAGGTTCTAATTAGAAGCCAAGGTTAAAGAAAATACAAAGGTAATATTATGCTGTAGTGAGCTAAAGCGCAAGCAAAAATAAAAAGGAGAAAAGGGAAAAAGTGAGAGAAAATTTGCAAGAAACGACACGCTGCGTATTTTTCTTTTTCTTGCACAGGCTGTCTGATAAAAAAATGAACAACTCAGTTCTAATTACATGTTAATGATACGTACAATCGCAAAGGAGAAAATGAAGTTGAACTAGGATCGCCAATCGCATCTTATTAAGTGCACAACGCGTGTGGCACGAAATTTTCTCTTACAGATCAAGCTGATTGCTTTAGCAGTTACAGAAAGCGACTAAGGACGCGCCTGTCCAACCAGCGAAAGATGTAAACTATTCGAACACACGTAAAATGCAAGGTAACTCACGTATTCGTTGGTGAAGTGACTCATTGTCGTGATCGTAGTTGCCATGTTTCGTCCAACAAGGACGTCCGTCTCGATCTTACGTCTGTCCACCCGGCATGCAACCTGCCACCATGTAGATCATCAACAACCACGGAATACGACCAAACTACAAAAATGAGCAAAATAAGCGAAGGTACACCAGCTGTAGGCCGATGTGTAGATGTCGCGACTACCGTAACCGACGCCCACTAGAAGAGTATCGCAAACTGAAATGTTGATTTCTACAGTACCTTAAGAATTTCTTGCTGCTGAAATATCTGCCATTAGCTTCTATGCCATTTTTAGGACGATGTTGAAAAAATAAGCAAAATCGCAGTACAGAGCAATACTCACAAAAGAGATACAGGAAGCATCAGTACAATGTTGGCACATCACACGGTATTCTGCCCCAATGCAAAACCTTTTGAAACCGAAAGATCATTCTGTCTTTTCCTAATACGGTAGATCGGTGTGGTGCGCACCACGAATACATTGTCATGAAGGAGAAAGGAAGGTCATGGTGATAGACACTAAAGCTAACTTCTATCAAACACCTAGAACCTCCTAGAACTCAGAAAAGATTTCCAAATGTCTAGAACGTTGTGATCAAATACGAATTATTCAGATTAATTGTGAAAACAAGTTAAAATTGTAGAGAGGAAAGTGAAAAGCAAAAATACAATAGTTATGTTATAGAAGCATTGTAGTCAAAAAATTTCCTATCAACGTACCCTTAGGACACAGAGTGAGATGAAGAAAACTAGGCATCAATGAGTTCAGTAGATAAAACTTGTCTGAGAAGTACCGCAAAGATTCGAATATTCTATGGAGTGTAACCGCTGTTAGGCGGAGAAATAGATGATGAATTGAGTAGGCAATGTGAACTAGGGTACCTAGGTCATGAAAGTAAACGCTGGCTTTCTTCACAGCCACAGCGTTCTGAATGGTCCGCGTGTTTCCGCGATTCCGGCCTGTTAATTTGAAGCCCCGCCCCTTTTCAGATCACTAATTGGTACCAAACGATTCCGCTTGACCTAAGGTCTAACCACCCAAAATATAAAAGGGATACATAAACATACTAAATTTCTATAAAGAAAATTATCGTTTTTGATAATAACAAGAGCAGAACTCAGTGCACAGCGTGACCTCTCAGATTGTTTTAAATGAGCTTTTATACATCAACTATTCCGAAAAGAAGCGATGACAAGAGGGCCGATTTACTCGATCTTCAATCTAGATACAGATAGAATGAATATACCTATCACACAGAAACAAACTGCTTGAACACGCTATGTAATAGAATTCACAGAGATTGCGGTCTTGATGTCCAGTAAACCATACTCCCTCCCTTCAACGCAACACATTCTTGCAAAGTTTGCATTCCATCAAAGATCGTGGTTGCGAAAGTCGTTTGTCTCATTGTTCATCGCCATTGCTGTTGCTTAGTTGAAAATTATACAGATTGAGAGAAGCAGATAAGCAGACAACAGCCAGCAAGTATATAGCACATGGCAAAAGGGAAAAGGGCCACTGTCTTGGAACTCTCTGTGAAATGAGAAGCTCGTTGTTTCCCCTAACCATAAGTGCTTTGCAGCATTCGTTGTCCTCATTCTAGAACAATTTCATGAGTACAATCTCGTCTTCCTTCGCCATGTGAACTCTTTTTCAACTGTTTTCTTTCGTTTCCATCACTTTGTCGTCGGTGTACCTCTTGTATCAATTACTGCACGCGGTTCTGAAAAAGTAGAACTGGGCTAGGGAAGATTCGCGGACCACTACGGTTGAATAAAATATTCCGTCAGTTGTCTCATTTCTACGAGAGAGCAAAGCGGCATGAAGTATGTATTTATTACTGACGAAACTTTTCTGTCAGTAAATCTATTCCTACTTTATCTGCGCTCTCTTCATAACGCAAATGTTATAAGTATGAGTTAACTGACAGAACCTTTTCGTAAATAGTAAATGTGCAGCACAGAATGGGTCCCCTCGCCATCGCCCTTCTCCTCGGTCTCCTCTACCTCCTCTACTCCATCATAGACTTCTACCGTTACGTTTCCAAGTACCCGAAAGGCCCCTTTCCCCTTCCATTCATCGGAAACTTGCTCGACGTAAGTATCGCTTCTTGTCAAGATCTAAAGCATTCCTTCCAACAGATGCGATTGGGAAGAGCGTGGGTTCTATCCTTTTCATCTGCGTTTCTTTGTTCTTGTTCGTTATTTTGCAAGAAGAAATGCAAATCACCCGATTTAACAAGACTAGATAGTATCACGAGACGATGCGGTCCGTTCAGATAAACCGTACTCGTCTGCACAAAGACTTGGCCAGAAGTTCGGCAGTGTGTATACGGTATTCATCTCGATGCCGTCGTGCTCTCCAACTACGACAGTGTCAAGGAGGCCTTCGTCACGAAGGGTAAGCATTCTCCGCCATCAGAATCTCTGGTAAACGGACCCCGTTCGATAGATACTGGGATCGATGGCGGTCTCAGTAGCAACTACATAAAAAATAACAAAGCAAAGCTCAGTAGCAACTGTTTACATGATTAAATGATACCGAGTCTTGTTACGACTCTTGTGAATCCTAAATAAGAATAAGCCTCGCAGCTGAATACTTCTCTTCCCGCCCCACAGCCCTTTCCGATCCTGCCAGTAGGACATGCGAGAACCCAGGAGTTATCGGATCGAACGGAGAGAGTTGGAGGGAGAATAGGTGAGCACACATTTTATAGTATGCTTTATTTACAGCTCATGGTGGCGAATATCATCAACGAGACTTTCTTCGGCTATCGATATAAGTACGACGACTGCGATCCTCTGATGAATTACGTCGAGGCTTTCAACAACGTAATTCAACAACAATGCTTGGATCGAAATTAGTAAAAAAATTCGATAGGAAAAAATCGATGTTCTGGCATCATAGATTCAAGTGTGGACTTGTACGATTTTGGATTCAAAAATAAATCCTGAATAGAGTATTGAATTTAGTTCATCCGTAAGGCGTCCTCGTCCAAGCTTTGTCTACTCAACATGAAGTTTCCGTGGATAAAGCACATGCCCATCCTGGGATACTATGCCATCTACAAGCACAACCGGCAACTCTACTTCCTTTACAGCTGCATGACTACGTTCGTGAGAATGCGAAGCGCGCTCTGGATGGCCACAATAAGGGAGACGAACCTTCGTGCTATGCACATGCATACTATAATAAGATCGGAACCAGCCCCTACATCACGTGAGTAGCCTGTATAATAGTGTTGCATATGGCCATCATTACTACGTATTCATGACGAAGCTGTAGATATGTATGATATGTATGTATAAATCGAATGCAGACAGAGTGAAATGAATTTGCTGACTCAGCTCTTTCATAAGAGATCGATCTTGAAAGAATTACAGAGAATCGGAACTGAGATATATTTATTCACTGAAAGTTCAGTTCTTCAGGATGGACCAACTCTACGCGACATGCCACGACTTCTTCCTGGCTGGTCAAGAAACGACTACGGGACATGCTTCTGTTGGCGAACAACATTCAGGCACAGGTACCGTCACCTAACAACAGGGATGCAAATTATCATTTTTGCTTCTTTCAAATTCACAATTACAAGCAGCTTCCCAAGTTAGTGCGTAGTTGAGGAAAATGTTGCCTGAATCAGCTTACTGACGGAAATTTTTCTTCAATAATATAAGTATTTGCCCTTGCAGGAGAAGGCTCTTTCCGTCGTCGGTTCTTCGCGACTTCCTTCGATGTCCGACAAGCCAAACATGCCCTATCTATCGGCACTCATTCTCGAAGTGCAGAGAAGGGGCAACATCGTACAGATGAACATCTTCCACTGCACTTCGGAGGATACCGAAGTCATGGTGAGCGATAAGAACAGTCATAGATAGGCTAATCTATTTTTTCACGCTTTCCTATGCGATTTTGCAATGATGCACTGACAAGACATGAATTATCTGCTAAAGCTTCGAATAAATCAGAACTCTGCGGTGAGATATTGTGACTGTTAAGGGTCACCGCGCAAACGATGATCGGGACATTCACCAAGTGCTGGCGGGCGACCCGCTATTCGAGAATCCCGACGAGTTTCGACCCGAACGATTCCTGGCGGATGAAGGAAATACGCTCAAGAAGGTTTGAACCAATTTATTGCAAGACCTTCCTACGAAGAATGCAGGACCTGGTCGACCGCACGATTCCCTTCTCAATCGATCGTCGACAATGCGCGGGCGAAGCCCTCGCTCGGGTTGAATTCTTCCTGGGTCTCGCCGCGACTCTCCAGCACTACCGTATCCTGCCGACGAAACCCGGCCCGGTCGACCTCACACCGGTCGTAACGGCAATCATGTTGCCGCCTAGTGAGAAGGTCCGATTGGTTCCGGTTGGAGAAGGGGTCCAATAAAAGTATTTATTTGTTTATTCTTCGTCTGACACATGCTTGTCATATTTTTCAGATATTTGTGTGTACACATATAACTTACAAACATATGTATATAATTATAACTGTTTTGCAATCATCTTGTCAAAATGCTATAGTGGAACAAACCGATCTGTCCGTTGCTCTGATTCCAAAATGCGTCTAATTCTCTCACTTTTGCACACTCTCTCGCAACAACAACAATTGCATCTCCTTTTACCGAATAAATTCATTCGCCTACTCTCGCTCATCACAGACGGTCGTCTCACTCGCAGATCTTGATGCTACTCCATTCGAAGTACGTCCTTTATCGTACGGTTGAAGCGAATACAACATATTTAGAAGTTATAACTATATATATATGATATATGATACTTCATATATGATACTTCGCCTCACCCTCTCACAATTCACGATTGCCATCCCGTGATCCCCTTGCAGTCTGGGATTCTTCACCTTCGTTCCCTCGTCGAGTCTCCTCTCCTCACACATCTTCAATCTCCTCTTCCTCCTACTCGTTCCCTGTGTCTTCTTCTTTCTTGTCTACGGTCTCAAACTGGCCATTGGCCATCTCTGGTCGAAGATGCACACAAAAGCATGTTTTAAAAATACCACTTTTTTCCGGAAAAATCTTCTAAAAAGTGAATAATAAATTTAATCTGATTACAGAGAGTGAAGAAGTCCAAGCCAGTCAAGATAATGGAGGACAGTGAAGGTTCGATGAGGGCGAAAGCAATGGTACGTAGGAAATTTTTACGGGGCAGGGTAGAACATTCCGGAAAAAAAGAAAAGCAAGCGAAGACGAAGGAGGATTGAATCCGCACTGAAGGACTTTTTGTTGGTATAGTAGAATAAGCCGATCCGTCAGTTTCTTTCGTTCCAAAATGATTCTAATTCTCTCACTTTTGCACACTCTCTCGCCTTATATTCGGAATGATTTTCCGACGGATCTTTTTAATCCACGATATCTATATATTTGTCACTATTTTTCATTCCTATTCAAGAAGAAGCTGTGTTCCAATGGATCGTCAAGAGACAAGCAGAAGGGAGACTGCAATAGTACAAAATCAGCGAGGAATTCCACTCTAATCAAGGAGGTTTCATGTGTTTCATAGTTTTGTGCGCAAATGTGCTTTCAGTAGCGTCGAGATCCGAAGGAAACAAGTCGTTGCAGCATTCCTCATACACTCAGATATCGTGATAAATATACATTGTATTGGAGTTTAGCTCGGACTTTTTGTACAAGGGAGCCGGAACAAAACCTTATTCTAGCAGATTTTACAGCCCTTAGCTATGATTCTTGGAATGAAGAGAGCATCGGAACATCCACATTCATTAGCAATGGACAAGAATCATGTCATTGAATACTGGGAGAAGAACGCAATAAAAGAGATTGAAGACGTAATTACCTCGCATTCCCGTATGACGAGAAGGAAAAATCGCCGTGAACATTCCGATTCCGTTAGTAAATTCATAGAAAAGAAGGTTCCCCCTTTTCGCGTCCTTCTTTATGTATTATTTCTTTGCAAGCGCTGGCCTCAAAGAACCGCCTCGGACCTAATGGCATCGAATTTCGCTGCGAGCGTAATAAGAGATATGTCCCTCCCCCCATACATTCTCCCCTTTCATTTCCCAGTGTCGATTTGAGTCCTTATTATACAAAGAGCAAAAAAAACGGTCTTGCTATATAAAATCTAAGATTGGTGAAACTCACGAAAGGCATTGTAGTCGAAGCGGGGAAAACAGCTGATATATCTGGGATATCTGGCAGGGATGCAGAAAGAGATGAAAGAGAGAAGAGAAGGGGGGATGGGAAGGACATGGAGGGAATAACGACAATATGCATAGGATACACCAAGCCTTGTCTCAAGCTCTCTCGTACGCAATTTCTATTGATCAACACTACGAGGGTGGAAGAGGAGGGAGAGGGAGGGAGGGAGAGGGAAAGAGGAGAAATAGAAAGAAAGACATGCATATCCATCAGAGTCACGCTGCAGTTCTCTTTAATCTTCTTACGCCCGGATGGATTTCATCTTTTTCTAAGCTCGAAAATCTGTAAATTCAATTTATCCGAAGCTGCGGTATAAGTGAAATGGAGTCGCAGCATTTTTCCATGTCCATTGCAGACATCTATCTCTATAGGAATATGACGCACACCATCTCACATAATGTTTTATAGCTTTTAATTTCTCTAATTTCTCTTATTATCACAATGCGCGAGATATTAGTTTCAGGCGACATTTTGTGCTCAAATCATTGTGGTCCCTTAAGATGAACTCAGTCCCGTTCAGCAGTAATAAGCCACCCAAAGCGAACTCTTCTCTTTCTCCCTGTCGCTCGCTTCGCTTATTACATGACATTTGTCTCTGGAGGATTAGCCGCGTCCTCTCTTTCAGCTTTAGACTACGAACCACGAGTAGCTCTTTTTACTGCACTTATAAAAATGCTGTTTTACAGTTTTACGAGTATTTTTATTTTTGGTTTTTTAGCTGGTGCAGTTCGCAATACAAAAGCGTCAACATGGTTTTTCTACTCAGCGCAAGGCTACAATAGATCTGTTTCTAAATTTGTATTTAGTCAGAACACAAAGCTATTGTTGGGAAAATCTATCATGCATCATATTGATATCTAATTGTAAGACTACATTTTACACTTTCTTTCAAATATGATCACTGAGAAATGCGAATTGTTGATAAGCCGAGGAATATTACGGATGTTATATGTAGTGTGCGAGAGAGTCTGTGAGGTCTCATACCTATTAGGATTCTACTTGGTAGATGAAGAGAGGTGGAGTTAGGGGGGGGAGGGGGAGGGAGGGGAGAGAGATAGGGATGAAGAGTCGTCGTCCTCCTCTGCCTCCGAACATCCTATCTCTCTCTTCCCTTCATCCCTCTCCTCTCCCCCTCTTTTACTTCTTCAATTGCCGGCTTCACGCTCGCATACGTTGGCTACTCATTTTACTCGCTTTACTCTCTGTCCCTCGTAACTTCCTCGCCCTCTCTCTCCCTTCTCTCCCTTCCTCTCAACAATCTCTCCCTCCCCTCGTTAGCTCTCCACTGTCCTCAGTTCCTTTTGTTCCGTGTGCGTCTTTTCGTCTTTGATTCTTGTCGGGAATCTAGAGAGAAACACTTAGTCATTTCATGTCCCCTTCCATTTTTAGTCGCCTAAGTATTTATCGTTTTTGACGCTCTTACTAGCCTAGAATTCCCGAATTTCCATCCTTTCATGTCTCATTTTCAGAAGAACCAATCCAAAATCATAAGCGATTCATAACAATAGTACTTCCAATAGCTTCGATGATCTATGATCAAGAAGCTATTCAAGTATGAAACATCCGCCGATAGCGCGTAGCGTTTATTAGCCGATTGATTTGTAATTCAGAGATATTCCGACGAAGATGAGAGAGAGGGAGAGGGTGGAGAGGGGGGAGGAGAGGGAGAGATGGAGACCCCTTAGGAGGGATGGCTTGCAGCCAGTAGTGCTTACTATGCATGGCGTTCGTAATGCCTCATTTCCTCCTCTCTTAAAAGTATTTCTCCCCTCCGCTGCTCTAGGCTAACGTGATGTCACCTTTGTGAATTTTTCGAAATATATTATAATTAATTTTCCTATCTTCAAAGGCGGTTTATCAATTTTTGCTTACTTTGTGAATTTTTCGAAATATATTATAATTAATTTTCCTATCTTTAAAGGCTGTTTATCAATTTTTGCTTATTTTTCGACTAAGTAATATCTTTAGAGCTGCGATGTTTTGTGTACAGAATTTCGGGAAAAAAATGGCTGTCCTCAATCACACTTACACCATGTTGCAGAAATCTGTGAAGATTAGAGGTAAATAGATGGTGTGCAAAATGCAAATTACCCTACAATTACAGAGATTTAAAGATATGCTTAATTTAAGAATTCTCCAAGCTATTTTCAGTGATCTCTTTTGTTCACGTCTTTTACATTGCAAATCGCAGACAGTGAAATCCCTAGTTTTCTTCGTCTTGAACGCACCTTCCATTGCACTACTGTTAAGTCATGGTTTGAAGCGTACGAGTCATGTTGTTTATCATAGTCATGTTGTCTAGGCGCCTACCATTTCATCATCATAAAGTGATGTCATAGTACAATCTGTATCTATCATCCACTCCTCGTATATTGATCCTCCATCTCCCTTTCCCCCCTCTCCCTACCTTCTCGCTTATCCTTACTGCTCTATGTCTTGAGGAAGAGATTTTCTGCCAACTGCCGCTCTCTCCCTCCCTCTCTTCACAATTTTACAGCGCGCAAGAGCCCAGCAAGCAGAGAGAAAGGTGAAGAGGCACGAAAGGGAGGAGAGAGGCGAGAGATGCAGAGACAATTCTTGCCACAGGATATACTGACCGCCTGAATCCCTGTTCTCTCTCGTCCCTCCAGCTCTCCCTCGTAATTCTCTCTCAAGCCCTCTCCCTCCCTTCCCTCTCTCTATTCCCTCGCAGTTTCCATCTCTCTCTGCACCTCTTGATCTTTCTCTCTTTTATGTTTTTTCCATGTCCTCTCAAGCCTGTTTTTGTGACTCTTCCACACTGACTAGGGAACGGGTCTGAATATTCACTGCCTGACCATCAACTGTTCTTGAAGGGGATATTTTGGAGAAATATTTTGAATTTATCTATCAGTGCTGTTGAGCACAACAACTTATAGTCCACTTTCTTTATTTTTTTAAAATATTTTGTTGTTAAATGAGTCTTGTTATGTTTTATCGCATCGTCGTCCTTCATGGCTTCATTCAAAAGCTTTCGTTTTCACGATTACATTAATATCTTTCGGTTTTTCTAAGGTTCTCAATAGGGATCTATTTTTAGGGGAAATTTAGCCCATTTTCAAGATGGTCGGCCATATATCAATTTCTTTCTGAAGCTTGAAGCAGTGGTGAACATTATCATTATCATCCTACTTTGCTTGAATACGACTGTGCCTTATTTTGGCCGTTTTGGCATAATTTTGGCCGGTATATCTATTCGTATTCGTTTTCGTAGTCAATAGATATTTCTATTCACTTCTCCGTACTACCATCCGCAGTCAGTCACCTTTCCTATGGTTGGGTAGGTTGTTTTTAGCCGTTGTTCATGATTACCATTCACGATAGAGTCCTTGCTATGCCTCTCGTTCTGGGTGAAAGCTAACCCATGATCCTGCTTGGCAACCGTAACCTTGTTCCCCTCACAGGATCGGGCATGATCTACAACTAGAGGTCTAACGGGATGGCGGAGAAGGAAGAGACCGCGGGGGGAGAGCAGGATGATGTCTCGTTCCTCAGAACGGTACGGAGATAGCGATTTGATCTTTGATCTGATGAATGTTATCTTTGATCTCTCTCGCGCATGATATTCCATGTGACTATTTGACCTGATAAGCGATTTCACAAATAATGTTGAGCGCTCACCACTTGCATGGCAAATGATTTGGTTGCAACATTGCGTTTTTCAGTCTTATAGGGTGCCATATGATATAAATTTCCAAAAAAGTGAATGTGAATGCTGACCAAAATGCTGCATCATACGTCACTAGGCCTCCTCCTAACGTGTTCTATTTGTCTTACTTTCTTGTCTCTATCCGTCCGTATCCCCCATTCCGCCCTTTCTCTCTCTTACTTCTTCGCAATCTGACGCGAAGCAGTCTAAGAGTGAAGTAGACAGTCAACGGAGCGAGGATAAGTTCAAGCTGACAAGATACATACAGATCACGTGCTCCAGCTATTTATAGAGCTTGTGAGGTATTTTTGCGGTGACTAAGAATAAGCGATTCGAGCAGTGGACGGGGACTTTTCAACTCTAGCTATCGATCGGACAACAACACATGAAACCGCTGCCAAGCTACGCGCTGAGAGTACTAAACTGATGGCACATAAAAGCAAAACGAGTCTGGGCGAAAGAATATGCATAAAACAGAAAACGTACAATTTAAACCTTAAAGGGACATGGAAGCGAGAAATTTTGTGAAACCAAACATGGCCATACTTCTAGAATATGTTTCTGAGACGATAAGAAAGATAATAGCGTTTGAAAAATATTTTTAAAAAATTTCTGGAGCGAGAAATATTTATTTGTTCCGGGAATACCTCGATGCCATTTGCCTCGTTACTATGCGCTAAACGCAGTAAGA
>LS848031.1:55333-121612 GCA_900490955.1 Micoletzkya japonica | reverse complement strand
CTCTAGACCTATAAAAGGTGCAAGCTCTGGAGTAAAATAAAACAAACGTAGAATCCGCAGCCCGACCCCGTAACTACATCGTAGAAGAGTGTACGTGAGCACCTTTCCCTCCTCGAACAATGTCTCCAACACAAAGTGGTTTTTCATCGCTAGCTGAGGCAGAGCGAGTGCGCAGTACGGTTCTAGTCGCTATCCTTAGTCTCCCTCTTTGCAAACAGCTCCCTTCCCCTGCCTGCCCTCTTCTTCCTTGTCCCCCCTCTCAGTGCTGCTTCTATTTATCAATCCCCCTCTATCACTTGATATCTGTTCCCCCGATCCGCTTCCCGTGTATTCCTTCCAATGGAGGAAGAGGATCCCTTCGAGGAGCCCGAGACACCAGACGATTTTGTCAATGTGGTAGGGATTACGATTGGCAACCGGGTCCTTTTTTCTCGTTTGTTCATGGATACGCTTCCCGATAGAGATGCTGGTTATACCTACCGTTCTTCTGAAAAAAAATCTAATCCAGGAAAGTGATCTTGTTTGCCAACCTTAGTAGGCACGATAGCACTCTATGCTGAGAAGATCACGCGTGCCAGACTTCTTTAGAAAATTTGACAGAAAATTTGATTTTTATAATAACAATGAATTTTTTTAAACAAAAATTATTACCTTCGTTTATAACAATTTGAACATAGATACGTATCACGCGCAAGCAAAATATTTGACGGTCTTTGGAGCTCTGAATCGTATAAAGACCGCATTAAGCACAAAATTTCCACTGCCTCGCTTTCTCACGTTGAGTGACATTATCTTCACTTCATCAGAGGAGCGTTCGAACAATCTTGCGAATGTGAATCTGCGGTGTAGTCTGAGATGGAATAAACTAGATAGAAAGAGCAGGGACGGATAATCAATCCTTGGCGAACGTCACGCAGTGTAAGCTTCGGCTGGGGAGTTTCCCCTCTGAAGCACCCAGAGAACTCCTAGCTAGAGGAAGAGGTTCGCTGAACTATACGAGAACGCTTGCTCTTGCTAAGAAGTATACGAACTCATACTTTTTCACGTGATACAGCTAATATATATAAAGCTAATGCCAATATGTGAAAATAACATTAAAGTAGCTTGGCTGGATTGCGCTATATATTTCTGTTGTTGTTTTCATTGTAGATAGTTAACGCAATCCAAGCGCTATACTCCAAAAGAGAGAGCACATCCGCTACTGATTCCGTCGATTGTTCAATTTTTTTAGTTGTTGTCGGTTGTTTTGAAGAAATGGGGAAAACGAGGAACGACCAGTTCAAAGTTCAGTCTCAAAGTTGTCGAATCATAAAATAATAGTTAATTTTGAGGGTGACATCGTTGCGTTGTCTTGCGTCGCCTCTCACAACAGAGATGGAATACAGGTTGGCAGACTTTCAGCATCAGCTAAATTAATTTTTGCGTTTGATACTTAGTGTTCTTACTTACAGAATGTACAATTTCTTTATTGTTGAATATACGAAATAAAAATTGTCCCGGTATGATATCACAATCCGGTTGCAGGGATCGGAACGCGTGTGTCTGTGCACGGAGGGCTTCGGCAACCGAATGTGCACTCTCGAGAACGTCTCTGACAGAGTGAGTCAATAGACAATCTCTCGTGAATACCGTAACCCGACAATCGTTGCAGGACATCCCTCCCGACATCTCGGTGTGCATGCTGTACATCGACAATGCGCTTTCCGTCCGAGCACTGCAGGAGATGATGAGTGCGGAGAATGACCATGTGAGAGATGGGACTAGCTTTATGACGAGTTAACAGCAGGCACTTGACGATTGAACATAGCTATGATTAAATTATCCATGAAATAATTCAGCTGAGCTCAAGCGGTGCCGGAGGTCACAAAACGCTTCTCTACGGACACGCTGTACAGTTGAAGCACGTGCAGAGCGAGATGGTAAGTTGCATATCAATTACACCCCTTTTCAAAACAGTTCGCTGCTGGTACATAGTTTGATATTCGACAATGATCCAACGATAGAGGGACCTTCAGTACCTCGCCTGCCTCTCGTCGTGTTCGTCTAACGACAAACTCGCCTTCGATGTCGGTGTACAAGAGACGAATGAAGGTAGGCTTATTCATCTCTGAATTTGTATTGATTTCCAAAGGATATATGGAGTCCAATGCTTGCAGGAGAAGCGTGCTGGTGGACCATTCACCCCGCTTCGAAGCAGCGTTCGGAAGGAGAGAAGGTGAGCCAGAATATTCTGTTTTCATTTCGAGTGGAGGAATCCACAAATGCTCGTCCTGCCAATGTTGTCATATCAGGTTCGAGTCGGAGACGACGTGATCCTCGTTTCTGTGGCCACCGAACGTTATCTGGTATACTTGTCAAACTATAGCTCTTCAAATTTGATCATTTACATTGCCTTACCACAGTTCTGGTACATTATGTATGAGTTCCCCTAAACCTATGTCCTCCTTTTTTCTTAAAAAAAGATAAAATTATGCCTTCAGCACATGGCGTACAACCGTGGTTACATGGTCATCGCGTCCTTCCACCAAACACTCTGGAACATCGGCAGTGTGAGCTCGGGAAGCATCCGAACGAGGAATATGGGTCAGTTGTTGCACATCGTTGTTTATGTTCATGATACGATCTCGATTATTAATCAAATAATATTGTGAACATCTTAGTATATTGTGAAGATATTCTGTGTTGCATATTTAATCGAGCCAACGGATATAGAAACGTTAAAGTTTACGGTATTCCAGGCTACCTCTTCGGAAACGACGTCGTCCGTTTCTTCCACGGAAACGACGAATGTTTGACGATTCCCGAGAACTGGAGCGAGCACCCGCAGCACAAGTAAGCTTTGTAATCGCTTTGACTCACCAGAACATTGATTATTAGCTATTGAGAGTTTACTTAGAGATGATCGATTCCACATCTGTGACAGAAAACCACCATAGTGGAGATTAATAATCTTCCAGCATGGTCATCTATGAGGGCGGCAGTGCCGTGACACAGGCACGTTCTCTGTGGAGGATGGAGCCGATACGGACGAAGTGGCACGGCGCGTTGATGGGATGGGAACAGGTTAGTGGCTTGAGCTCAAGTTGAGAGGTTGTCTTACTGTAGGCATACTCGTAAGGTTGCGTAGGTGAAGTAAACAGGGAATTGAAGGTGTTCCGCGTCCGTCACATAACCAGTGGTCGGTATCTCGCGGTGAATGAGAACCTCGTGCAACTCTACCACAAGGACAAGGCCGACTTCGACACGACTGCCTTCTTCATGTGTCAGAACAAGGTTCGAACCGTCATCTATTCAGTCGCCATTTTCCTTCTGGAGCTTGGCTGCATCCTAGCTTTGGAATACACGCTATCCTGGGTCTTTGCAGGACATAAAGAAACAGATGTTGGACGAGAAGGAAGAGGAGGGCATGGGCACGGCGACGATTCTGTATGGAGAGACCGACGTCTTCCTGCAGGTCAGCAGCTTTATACTCATCGGCTCTGCAGTATTTCCAATTTGAAGATGACATTTTCTGAATAATCCCTTACAGCACGTCAAATCGCAGCTGTGGCTCTCGTACCAGACGAACGAAGTGACGAAGAAAGGTCTCGGAAAGGTAGGAGAAGGGTTTTAGCGCGTGTTTATCTAGTTCTATTAGAATAGTACTTCCAGATGCTTCAATGAGCTCTGACAATAATTACAGGTGGAAGAGAAGAAGGCGGTGGCTCTGAAGGATGGTCACATGGACGACTGCTATACCTTCTTCATGGCTCTAGAGCAGGAGAGCAAGTCGGCCAGGGTATGTTGGCTTTATTTTAGAAACTAATTGTTTACTATTTTTTTCGGTGAAGCATGAATAGCATTGTATCTAATAAGCATAAGCACTTCCTATCTTATGCACTCAGGTTATCCGCAAGTGCTCCTCGGTCCTCAACCGATTCCTTAAAGGCATCGAAGCACTGCAGTTGGAAGGCAACCAATCGGTCACCTGGCAGAAAGTTGACCTCAATGAGGTAGTCCCTTTCCACTGTTAATGTTGGATTGCTGGTCTTTCTTATTCATCCTTACTGTTTTCTTTTTAGGTGCTCAAACTGATGGAAGACCTCATCGAGTTCTTCGCGCAACCAGACGAAGATAAAGGTAAGAATATTGATTTTCAAACGATTTCAATAGTGAATTAGCCGTTTGTTTTGTAAGTTAATATTTCATCGGATGTGAAAATGTGTTGCAGATTTCGAAGAGAAGCAGAATCACCTCCGTACTCTTCGATCCCGACAGGACCTCTTCCAAGAAGAGGGAGTTCTCAACATGATTCTGGATACGATCGACAAGTTCTCGCAAATGGAAACATCCGATTTCGCGGGAATCATAGGGGAGGAGAACCACGTTAGTTTTCTTAAAGATCTTTAGCAGGTTACCCTTCTCGAAATAGAAAGTACAAAAATACCTATTTCAGGAGAAATGGGAGCAAATCGCTACGTATCTGTACCTTCTCGTCGCCGCTATGATCAAGGTATTTTGTTATTCCTATTGGTAGCTGTGCAAAAGTATTGAAAAACTGTGTAGCGTGGATCATGCATTCATCTCAGGGTAATCACTACAACTGCGCGCAATTCGCGGCTGTCGCCCGTCTCGACTGGCTCTTCGGACGATTGTCGAATCCCCAGTCGGCTGAGGGTATCCTCGACGTACTCTACTGCGTACTCACCGAGTCAGTTATAAACCTATCTTTCCAAATTTTCCAATTTTACAAATACATTTAGAGCTTGAATCAAGAGTATCCCTAGGTCACCCGAAGCCCTGAACATGATTAACGAAGGACACATTCGGTCGGTCATTGCTCTGCTCGAAAAGGTAAGATTGTTGAGAAAACCACTGCCTTCTTGAGAGTTATAAGAAACATTGAAATATTTATGTAAGACTTGCAGGTCGGTCGTGACCCGAAGGTCCTCGACGTCCTGTCCTCTCTGTGCGAAGGTAACGGGATGGCCGTTCGCTCTTCACAGAATCTAATCACTCAACATCTGCTTCCACGAAAGGACCTTCTACTGCAGACGGCCATGAAAGATCATGTCTCGAGGTGTGCCTTTCATTTTTTTGTTGATTCATATTCCACGTATAATTAAGGATTAAGGATATCATTAAATGAAAAAAGCATTTCAGCGTAATGCCAAACGTGCTGGTAGGAGTCGTGGAGGGCTCTTCTCTCTTCCGCAAGTGGTACTTCGAGGCAGAGGTCGAGCACATGGAGACGATGACCAAGGAGGAACCCTATCTGCGAATCGGATGGGCCAATTCCGTTGGCTTCCGGGTGAGTATGTGCTTCACATAATGTGAACCAGTCAGCGAGATGAACACGTTTTGCAGCCCTAGATGTTGGATTACTTCTTACTTTAATATATGCAGCCTTTCCCCGGCTCGGGAGATGGATGGGGATGCAACGGAGTCGGCGACGACTTCTACTCGTACGGATTCGACGGACAGTACATGTACTTTGCGGGAAAGGCCAAGAAGGTATGGGCAATTCAAATATCACGAAATGTTGTTAATTTAGGTCTCTCAACGAGTACTGCGCAAGGGCGATGTTGTGGGATGCTCCCTCGATCTAACCATTCCCGAGATACGATTCACGTTGAATGGACAACAGGTATGTTATGGTCATTTGCATATAAGACGATAATATTCCAGCTCGTTTGCTTCTACCGCAACTTCAACACGGACGGATACTTCTTCCCTACCATGTCGCTCTCCGCTAAGGTACTTTGGTCCCTGTATATGTATGGTAGATGCCCGTTAAGGAATTATCAGTAGTAAGGTCCGTGACGTAGCGAAATTTAGGTGAGTTGTCGGTTCCTGTTCGGCGGAACGGAAGGAAAGCTTCGCTTCGGACCTCCGCCTACATTCTCGGCCATTGTAGAGGCCGCAACAGGTTCGGTTTCTCATCTTTGTAGGCGTACTCTACTCTGGGTAAATAGCAAAACTATCTGGAATTCAGGCACAATCGACATAGCCGAATGCCTGTCTTTCGGAGAACTGGGAAAAAGCGTCTACTGTGGCCCGCAGACTACGCTATCGTATGTTTATGATATTTATTGTTTTTCTTAGGGAGCATAAATGCAGCTTGATTTCATAATATATCAACTCCTCTGTCAGCCACGTGGAGCCCTTCGTTCCCGTTCCCGTCGACATCACCTCTGTTTCCCTTCCCTTCTTCGCCATGGAAGTACATCAGAAGTTCGCGGAGAACCTCCACGAACTGTGGGCGCAGAGGAAGATCGAGATGGGATGGAGCTACGGAGAGGTGAAGAGGCAAATTTTTACTGAAAATCAATCTGTTCATGAATAAGTGGAACTTAGATTCAACCATTCGAGAATATATCATCAAATAGAACATCAATCAAATGTGGTTTAGACCCGAAACGAACAACAACGTCGCCATCCGTGTCTAACGACCTTCGATCGACTGCCAGACACTGAGCGGAAGTACAACATCCAATTGGCGATCGATACCATCAAGTGAGCTATCTTGACGAATTGAGTGTTAATTTTGAAAGCACAGCCTTTTTCACACCTTCATTATTTGAACATTAGCATTATAAAGGTTTTTTCCTAGGACCATCGAGGCGCTCGGCTACCATCTGATTCCGGACGAGCCGAAGGTGCGCGTGAAGCCCGTTCGACTGCCGCCCACGTACCAACAGTCGAATGGATACAAGCCGGCTCCGTTGGACACGCGAGAGATCGAATTGGGAGAGGAGATGGAGACTCTCATTGACGCTCTGGCCAAGAACACGCACAATGTCTGGGCCAACGAGAAGATCAAGAAGGGATGGACCTTCGGAGTCAGCGATGTCAGTTCCCTTTCACTACCCTCTTCTTGCCAGATTTGCCTACTTATCTGTCCACATGTTGTTGATGGACAGTTAAATTTTTGAGTTATGAATAAAGCAGTATTCGATTTTCAGATGGTGGACCCGAACCAGAAGCGATCACCCCATCTCGTTCCCTACGAATTGGTTGATGCGAGAATCAAGGAGGCCAATAGGGAGGCCGCGGCTGAGAACATAAGGTACCCTTAGCTTACGATAGAGTTGATACATTACATTAAATAGAAAATATAAAAGAATTGTAAATAAACATAATTCCCAATTCAGAGCCCTCCAACTGTTCGGTATCTTCCTGGAGGTTCCTGCTTTGGAGCACGATGAAGGTTTTTGTCTTTGGAGTTTCTTTCACTGGAATTAGATTGATCACTGTCTTTAAAAATAGAATCAACTTTTACAGCTGCCGAAAAGGACCTGCGGACACGCCGAGATGCAACACGAACCTACAGAGCCGAGGCCACCTATGCTGTGACTACTGGAAAGTGGTTAGTCTCCTTCTTCGCGAAGAGAACGATTTCTGCTAGTGTATCCTCCATACGTGGGCACCGACCCGAAGTATGGGTGGTAGGCCCAAATTTCTTTGGAATTTTACTTAGGTAGGCCTATAGTTTCTACAAAATTTCAATTCTACAAAATTTCAATTCGTACACTGGTAGTCCCGTTTCTCAAAATGTTGCGGGGAAGGTTGCCCACGTATGGTATCCTCTAAGATGTTTATCTTTATACTAAACTCTTCAGGTACTTCGAATTCGAGGTACTGACAGCCGGCTTCATGAAGATCGGATGGATGGACGTGGCTGCCTCGCCCGATTCACAACTCGGCAATGATGACAGGTCCGATACTACTTATTTCGTACCGTATTTAACCGAACTAGGTGGAAGGGCAGGGACAAGGGCTAAAATTCTTCAGAAGCTACGCCTTCGACGGATACCTCGCTCGCAAGTGGCACCAAGGAGCGGAGACGTACGGAAAGGAATGGAAGGTGGCATTCCTTCTATCTTTATCTTTAGAACGCGTAATTCAAGAGACGCTGCTGTTCCGCTTTTCTAATGCTTGACTCGTTTGAAGGTGGGCGACGTTGTCGGTTGCTTCCTCGATCTGAACGACCGCACGATCGCCTTCTCTCTCAACGGAGAACTACTTCTCGACCCTTCCGGATCGGAAATGGCCTTCGACAATGTGATGATCGGTACGTCTTTTCATTTTGTTCATCTGTTCGATTTTTTTTTATTTTTTTTCTATTGTCTCTCTAGTTACGGTTCAATACGTCTAGGGCAACAGATATTGTCTTGTCTTATCAGGTGAGGGACTCGTTCCCGCGATGACCCTCGGTTCGGGTCAGCGGTGTCGTCTCAACTTCGGCCAGGACAGCAACACGCTCAAGTTCTTCACCACGTGCGGTCTGCAGGAGGGCTACGAACCATTCTGCGTGTATGCTTATTACATCTATACCTGGCTTTCACACAGTTCAGTAGTCCAGCTCTTTGCAATATGGATAGATTGTGTTCATTTCAGCAACATGTACCGCCCGATGCCGATGTGGTTCGCGAAGCACATGGCACGCTTCGAGGAGATGAACGGAGAGAGCAACCTGGAGACGTCGAGGATCCCCGCAACTGGCAACTCCCCTCCTTGTCTGAAGATCACGCAGAAGGTTAGGGGAAGGATTGCACGCGGCTGTAGACCATGTCGATGTTGATCATGGAAATATTCCATGGCCGAGAAATGTGCTATTTCTCTCAGGCTGCCACCTCCGAGGGCACGAACACGGACAAGGCTCGCATGGAGTACATTCGACTGTCGCTGCCCGTTCGATGCAACGACACCTTCATAAAGAACAAGGATAAGGATACGATATTGCGCCAGCTGAAGGCTAGTTCATTTCGAAGGCCATGAAAAGCAACGCCAAGCAGTTCGAAATAGCCATTTGCAGGAATACAAGCCGCCTCGAGGCAGCATTGCGCCCACGAACGGTCTCAAACCCATTGGCATTCCGAAGGAGTTCGAAGACAACGTGAAGAAGGTACTCTATGATTGTTTTCTAGCAATTAATTGTAAGATCGAAACGGTCCTAGCTGCCTCGCTTTGGCTAACTTCAATTGCCTTCAGCACCGTTCCCTCTCCCGTACGCTGCTATCGGCCTTCAAGCAGAACTCGCAAGAATCGGAAGATGAGAGGACGAGTACACGATCAAAGCCCACCTCCTTCGATGCCGACGAGTACCACGAACCGGCGGCCATTAGGTACCCCTTCCCCCTCTAGAGTTGATGTCGTTCCCTACTCCCCTTTACCACTCCTCTGACCTCCGTAGCGCGTCATTCCGTAGCTACGCGATTTTCGGTGTTGTGTCGCAATGGGACAAAACAATTTCCAATATTATAGAATTTTAAAATGACCGAACCGTTCGGAATGCTGTGTCCGAAGCGTGCAACCATCGATTTCCCCATCCCCTCCATTCCCCCTTGAATGCCTGTCCTCCCGTCAGAAGATACATGTGTGCCCTCTCCTCCCTTCATAAATCACTTACCAATTTTGGCTAACCCTACTTGTTTTTTCTGTAGTTTGATCTTTGATCTCTGAACTCACCTCTCCCCCGCTAATCCTTCCAGTCAGCGTCGGCGCATCGGTGTGCTGATGAATTTCGGGATGAATGCTTGGGAGGAGACGGTGCTTACCTGGCTAAGAGTGGAAGAGGAAGAGGACGAGGCGTCCGTTATAAGGTCTCGACCACGACTACTCCATCTCTGTAGTTTGATCTTTGATCTATATTGTTCGTTCTCCGCATGCCTCACGAACTAACCACGCACAGTCCTGTGAACTGCACGGCCCTCCTTACCTCTCTGCATGATGTGCTTGCTAAGCGATGTTCATTGTTTTTTAGTGATTGATCTTTGATCTTTAAGGCAAAGTCTGCTCGAGTTGCCGGACAGCGAGCGATTGGCTGCAGAGGAACAGTTGAGAGAGGCGATGGATAGGGAACGACCGACGAAGAAGGGAGGCATACTGGGACGACTGAGGGATGTCAGCCACAATCGGAAAGGGTACGTGGACTAAAACATAGGTTGACATGATGGCGTAGCTATTTGCGTGACTTGTTGCCCGAAATTCTCGAATAATTAGCTTATTCTCTACGCTTGATATATGAAGGTTGTTTGACTACGGAGGATTTATTGTAGCTAGATTGACAAGATTGTTTGACTACGGAGGATTTATTGTAGCTAATAAGTATTTTTTAGAAAGGAACGCGACTCGAAGGATAAGGAGAGTCTCCTTGTACGGCCGCAGAAGAACAACTCGCGGTCATTCGACGCGGGAGCCATTGACGATGTGACGATCGGAGTGGCTGGCAAGGACATACTCGGTATGAAGATGATGATACAACCTTTCGCTGATAAACAACTTGAGAGTATACTCTAGAATAACTTTGTCAGGAACGATTCCAAGTACTTGCTATTGTAGCCCAAGCCGACATGCCGACATCCGGACCGGGAAGGCAGCCAACTCTCAAGGGAAAGGGCAGCATGAAGAAGAAGAAGACGAAGAAGGATACGGTAGTGGTCGAGCCCAAGGTGAGGAGGAGAGAACTTTTGAGAATGCAGCATCAATCAAGAAGTCAGCAGAAGTAATTAGCATGACTGTAATCCTTAAAAGTTTACCGAAAGAGCTTGCGTTGATTTTGTAGCTCTTCCTATAAGCTACAATATCAGATAAACGTGTATGAACCGCCAATACGCGAGGTAAACTACATCAGTACTACTAACTAGCACAATTTGTAACCGAAATGCAAATTTCCGCTCTCATGGCACGGCCGAACCCATAATAACGACATACTAACTTTTTTATTATCTACCCCAATCTTCAAACTTTCCTTAAGCTAACAATATCTAATGAAGCTCTACAACCATGAAATATTACTTACTGACATTTTGAGCAACTACGACTTTGCCTATCAACCGTTCACAACAGGCCGAACTTACTTACGAAATGGCTTACAATCCTTCCCGACCACAGGTCTACTTCTCTTTCAGCGTACCTCAATCGTGCCGGTAGAAGCTCTGGCTGATGGAAGCCTTCTCGAGAACGATACTCTCGCCCTTCTGTCTCTCAAGGACAAGGTCAGGATATAATTTCTATAATAATTCAGAAAGATAGGTTTTGAAAATGCTCTATACACATAGATAAGCATACTTCAAACGTATTCCGCTCTTCCAATAACTAATGTTGATTTATTTTCCAGGTGGACGAGTATTACTACGGTCTCCGTATCTTCCCCGGACAGGATCCAGCCAACGTCTGGGTCGGATGGGTCACTCCTCAGTAAGTGTGCAAACAAAAGTGTCCTTTGCAGAGACCAATACCCTCGATGGTTTCCCTCACTGACCCGTTTTAGGTACCACTACTACAGCGAGCACTTCTCGGGAGCACAGGGAGTTCGAAAGTGTCGATTCAGCGAGACCGATCACCACCACGTCACATCAGAGAGGTTTGATTTTAGTATTTGATCCATGCATCTATTTGAGGAGCAGAGCATGGTTGGTTGCTATAATAGCGGAACTTCCAAACGTATATTTCAGCGTCGAGTACCGCAGTTGCTATGTGGTCAACGTCGCAGAGTTGCTGTCGTCGGTGAGCGATGCTGGAAGCACCAAGGTAAGCTATGATTTACTCTCGATGAATCGATGCGATGAAATCCACTGTTATTTTAATAGCGAAAAACGGAGAAGTCGCTATCGCTCAAAGATAGAAATATTCTCATATAGGTAACGGGCACGCTCATCGGCTGCCTCATCGACATCTCAATCGGTGAGCTGACTTTCCAAGCAGCCGGACAGGACACGGGAGTCAAGTTCAAGGTACGACTCAACGAGTACAATGTCTTTTGGCACGTATGGCTTCACAATAAAGATTTTATTCCCCTAAAATTTTAAACCTTAAGCTCGAGCCCGGAGCCATCCTCTTCCCCGCTGCATTTGTGACGCCCACAGCCACTGAGGTGCTGCAGTTCGAACTGGGACGAATCAAGGTTTGCTTTATATTAATTAATAAAATATTGAAATTGCTACATCTAAATATCGTAATGACAATCCAATTTCAGTACACCTTCCCCCTCTCGGCGGCGATGTTCTCTTCGTCGCAAAAGTCGCTGATTCCCTCGTGCCCGCCTCGACTGACTGTTGAGAGACTCATGCCGATCAACTGGGCAAGAGTACCTAATGAAACGTTGAGAACAACGGCGCTCAAGTTATCCGAAACGCGAGGTGAGCAGAGTATTATCTTCCTGTATGCTTAAGCAAGGAAGTGCTCTCCTTTTATTCATAGATGCATAACAATTACAGGCTGGTCCGTCCTGTGCGACGATCCCGTCCGTATCATGGCTGTCTACGTGCCTGAGAAGGACGTCTCGTTCGATGTTCTCGAGATGATCGAAATGCCCGAGTTCCTGACGTTCCACCGACAGACCCTCGATCTGTACTGCAAGTTGGCCAGTCACGGCAACCACAAGGTGGGCAAGGGAAGATAGAAGATCGCATGCGAGATCAAAGAGCATTGCCTATAAGTTAGGAATATGTTTTCTGGGAAGACGATTGTTCCAGGTCGCACATGGTCTATGTCATCACGTAGACGAGGATCAGATCATGTACGCGGTGATGAGTCACTGTGAGCAATTTTATACTACTGCACAAATATGATATATTGTTCTTCTTTTTTATTTGTATATTATCATAGGCATAATTAACTGTTTGAGACCTCGCGGGTCCACTCCGTCAAGGATTCCACGACCTTCTCATCTCGACGCATCTCTCCTCCCACGCTGCGGCTCGAGACAGCATGGCCAAGGAGTACGTCGTGCCGCTTGTCAAGGTTTGTTTATTTATTGGATCTCATGCCTTATTCTATCTCATGTGGATGCCTTAAGGCTATTATTACATGCAATTTTTAGGGACTTGATGAGAAGAACGTCTTCGACCCGGATACAGAAACGAGAATACCACAAGTATGCATTACACATGAATATTTGCGAGTTCGTATAGATATTAAAGAAGTGTGTCCTTCCAGATCACTGGCAAGGCGTACACCATGTTGCCCGTGATGGTCTCTGATGAAGTGAAGGAGGTCGACATGGGGTGAGTCGAACAATGCTTTCCTCAACTATTACTTTTATCTTGCTGTTTCCGAAATCTAAAACTTGCTTTCTAGAATCACTCGCAAGGAAGAGGACATGAAGCTGCTTCCTCCCACTCTCAACCTCGCTGCACTCAAGACGCACGTCATCTCCTCACTGACTAATGCTGTCAAGCACGCCGTCATGAACTGTCGCGATCTCATCGGAGGATCGAATCTCACGCACTTCGAGTATGTCTATTCTAATTTCCAATCTAGAAGTTTATATTTAGACCTCTCCTGAAGCTCTTCGATGCCCTTCTCGTAATAGGATTGATAGAAGCAGACGAAATCGAGACGGTCCTCAAACTCATCCACCCCATTGCTTTCGATCAGGACTACCAACCTGGTAATGCTCCACTGCTGTTTTACGGAAAATTACGCCGGAAAATAAAAAAAATGTTACGGAAAATTACGCCGTAAATTAAATAAATGCTGATCAATTGGGAAATTAACTTTGCAGGAACCACCCAGAAAGGTCTAATGGAGGTGGAGTTGGCCGAGGGAGTACGGCTCCAGCTCGTGTCCATTCTCGATCACTTCTGCGACATCCAGTTGAGA
Organism: Micoletzkya japonica; assembly: GCA_900490955.1. Classification (NCBI taxonomy): domain Eukaryota; kingdom Metazoa; phylum Nematoda; class Chromadorea; order Rhabditida; family Diplogasteridae; genus Micoletzkya; species Micoletzkya japonica. The sequence goes on along the minus strand of LS848031.1, from coordinate 108,025 downwards.
CACAGAGGTTTGCGCCTTCCAAGATCACCATTATAACGTTCATATATAATAACATAGAAATGAAAAACTACTACACTTGCATATCATTGGGTCCTATTGCAGTCGTATCACTCGTGTCGTTCGCTGAAGGCTTCGTGGGAGAGCTGCAGATGGATCAGTGTAGAAGGTATATGGACATCAAGCAGACCGACATGCCTCCGGCTGAAGCAGCCAGGAGAACCAAGGTGAGGGGACCACGGTTTGTGTTGAAGCTACATCTGTAGCTGTGTCTTCATTCTCATAATTTTTTTTCCAAATAATGAGACATAGACAATGCTAACTCTACCGTAACAGGAGTTCCGTTGCCCTCCCCGCGAGCAGATGTTCCGTCTACTACAATGCAAGAAGAAGGACGATGGAGAACCGCTGCTCGATGAAGATGTAAGAAAATACTCTCCCACTTTTAACATTTATTTCTCAGAGCAAGGCCATACGATATTTTAGGTCGAATACGACGGTTGCCCGATGGCCGAAGATCTACAGCAACAGCTACGGTATGTTTTTTTAAAATTTTAAATAGATGACAGAGTAAGCATAGCATAACAGGCGGAAGCTCAATTACCTTTGAACAATACAAATCTTTAGCGACTTTTGTTCTCTTCTCGTCGAGCGCATTGGATGTACACAGAGTCAGGAAGAGGAAGCGCTCGCGGTTGAGGTTACGCTTTTTTCTCTACTATTTATTTATTTTTTTTTGTATTTTTCAAAAATAAATGTGAAAAACTATTTCTTTTATAGTTGGAAGATGGTACCTCATGGGTGGACAAGCTTGCTCGTCTCTTCATCAAAGTACCCCCACAATTGTACGAAGACGACAAGTTGGTCGGAAAAGGAACCGAGAACTTCCGGTGAGAACGAATCAATATTGTTAGTCTTCAAACGATAAGCTTCTTTTGATGATTTCCCGTAAGAACTAATTAAGCGATATGTTCAGAGCCATGATCATCCAAACTCTCCGAAAGTGGGCTACGGAATCGTTTATCGAAAGCGCCGAACTCATCCGCCGAATGTTCAGCTTGCTGTTGAGGCAGTACTCGGGAGTCAGAGAGGTGAGCATTCGAATTACATACTATAGCTATGTGGATATCGTTCCATTGTTGCAATATGTTCAAAAAATGCATCAATCAGATCCGCGATGCGATGGCCCAAACATACGTGCTCCACGAGCGAAACGTGGCCGACGTCGAGGATTTCATCGTGTACCTCATACAGATCAGAGAATTACTCACTGTGCAGTTTGAGGCGACAGAAGAGGCTATTCTCAAGAGGGGACTTTGGTGAGTTCGCCAAGATAAAATATAGGTATTAAATTCCATTTCGTGTGGCCCTTGTCAAGAAAAATGAATCAATTCGATTTCAGGAAGCTGATGAACAACCGAATCTTCTTCCAACATCCCGATCTCATGCGACTGCTCAAAGTGCACGAGAATGTTATGACGATCATGATGAACATTCTGACGGCGCAACAGGGAGCGGCTGAGCATGATGCTCTGGAAGAGGGCCAGTGAAAATGCATACTCTATTCATGAGAAGATGTTGAAAACTCGAAGGGCAAAAGATGGTCTTTGCATACATCGACGACGTATTTATCCAGGTTCTGAGATGACCGGCAAGAAGGATTGCTCGGAGATGGTCGTAGCCTGTTCAAGATTCCTCTGCTACTTCTGCCGAACATCAAGACACAATCAGAAGGTGGAACTTTGACCATTTGGATGCCTAACCTAGATCTATTACCAGTATGCCCAATTTTGAATTATATTTCTCGTCAATTGCAAACTTTCTTCAAGAAAATAATCATCAATTTAGGCCATGTTCGAACATCTCTCTTTCCTGCTTGACAACGCTACCATGCTTCTGGCGAGACCGTCCTTGAGGTATAGAGATAGATTTTTTGCAAAGTTAGGTGAATATTTTCAGAGGATCAGTGCCTCTCGATGTCGCGTACTCATCGTTCATGGACAACAACGAACTGGCGCTAGCCCTGAAGGAGGAAGAATTGGACAAGGTCAGTTGATATGGCATTATTGCGAAATAGATTCATCATAACTATGAAGAATGATCGAATAGTGTCTTTGAGGTCACTGTTTATCTATCACGGTGCGGTCTGCAGCCGAACTCCGAGTTGACAGCAAAGGGCTACCCGGATATCGGCTGGGATCCGGTGGAAGGCGAACGGTAAGCAAAACTGTTCCAGCATATTTACAGAACGATTTCAATATTTGGAAAAGCACTTGTTTTTCAATAATAACAATTTGTAGCTACATCGACTTCCTTCGATTCTGTGTGTGGATCAACGGTGAGAACGTGGAGGAGAACGCGAATCTCGTCATCCGCCTTCTCATTCGTAGACCCGAATGTCTCGGAGTCGCGTTGAAGGGAGAGGGACAGGGACTGTACGCGGCCTTCAAGGAAGCCATCGCTCTGTCGGAGGACATCAGACTCATTGAGGTAAGACCCTGTCTGTCTGTATTTTCCTATATACTTCCGGGTATTTATTTGATCATTAACACATATTCGTCATGGATTCCATCTTCGCAGGAAAACAACAGTGTGCCTATTGTGGCGCTCAAGAGCCCCCTGCTCAAGGAGAATCCAACCTATCCATCGCCGGATGCTGAGGGTATTTATTTTCTTGCTTCTCCAATACCACATCAGCCTGAAGAAATTGCATCACATGCAACTTCAGGAGAAGACTACATCGATCTCGGAGCCGCGACTCTTGACTTCTACTCATCGCTGGTCGATCTGCTCGCCAAGTGCGCCCCCGATCCTCTCACGATTCAGGTGGATCACACTTCCGTTGCTGCTCTTTAACATACTATTTAATGATCTACCAAACCCTCAAGAAAGTACGACTGATGGACGGTATCGTTCAGCAGTTGCCCCTGCAAGAGAGCAAGGGCGACTCGGTGCGAGCCCGTGCCATCCTCCGGTCCCTCATCTCCCTCGACGATCTCGGCAACATCCTCTCCCTTCGCTTCGTCATTCCTAATCTCAACGGACAGACCGGAGACGGTATGACATCAATCATCTGTGTAGTGTTCGTTGAACTTGGAACGTTGATCTCCGTTGTCCGATTGTCCCCTTCGTTCGTCCTTTGTTGGCTGGCATGTTATCTCGCTTTTCAGTGTACGATGCTGAGACGGCGTTTGAAGGTTTGAATTTATGTTGTGTTTTGCTTGTTGCATGTAGCCTTCTTGACATGCTCGAGTGCTAGTAAACGCATGTAATTCCAATTTATTCATTACTTTGCTTAGTCAAAGACTTACAGAAAACATTTAAGCTGCTCATTATCCGATGAAATATTCAGTACATTGATGTTGTCATGGCGTGCAGCGTGTGTTAACCATAACCCCGAGAGTTCAGGTCCCGTCAAGCCCTCCGCCCCTCCCTCCTTCAGTACGTCCTCCTTCTCCTTCGCGGCACTCGCAGCAGAGATGCACACGGCACAGCGCTTCTCCGCCTTTCCCGTTCGGGAAATGAGTGGAAGACGGGGAAGGGGGGTGCGACGGCAGATATCCGAGTCGAGAACGATTCCCGGGAGGGACTCTCCCGCCAGTCTGAGGGCATCCATAGACAAGAAGCAACCACTAACCAGAATGAACACGCAGACCATGATTGACAAGCGATTCGCGCCGAGGAAGAAGGCCAGAGTGGCAAGTAAGCGGAGAATAACCGAATCCTAACCATGAGTGAAATAATCAATTAAACCCAACTTAGAATATTATAAATGTGAGATTTTTTACTTGAAATAACCGCGTTCCTACTTACATGTCCGTGTCCGATTCCACGACAACAAAGATCTGATAAGCTCCTACCACACTCCCATTCACGTTTCTATTCACTGAATAGTTCATTCAGACAACGGCCCTCAGCCGGGTCTTCTTCCCAGTCACAAGCAGTCGGTGCTTCTCTTCCTCGATCGAGTGTACGGCATCGATTCACAGGTTGGAGTATGACTCATTTTCCAAATAATCTTCTCAAAATAATATTTTCAGGAGATGTTCTTCGATCTGCTGGAGCAGAGCTTTCTGCCTGATCTCCGTGCAGCTACGATGATGGATTCAGTAATTTTTACGAGATCTATCTTTTTTCTAAATGTAAAAAAAATAAATTGATCGTACATATTCACTTATAGCCACGTGCCCTCGAATCCGACACGGCCCTCGCACTCAATCGATACCTGTGCAATGCCGTCCTTCCCCTGCTCACTGCCCATGCTCACTTCTTCACCGATGCCGAACACCACTCCGCTCTTCTTGATGCCACGCTCCACACGGTAGCATTTCTTACCAGCATTCTTCCAAATGACATATTATCTCAAGTAATATAACATCAATATCATGCAGGTCTACCGCATGAATCGTCTCAAGTCGCTGACTAAGAACCAGCGAGAAGCAGTCTCAGACTTCCTTGTGGCCATTACACACGAACTGCCTCCAGGCATGATGATCAAGTTGCTCAAGAAGGTAGGCATACATAAAGCCAAATCTATCTTGTGTACGTTTCAAGTTGGAAACGAACAAATGGTAATTTTTCCAGGTCATCATCGACATCCAACAGATGCACGAGAACGTACTCGTCCCCTTGAGAGTGAGCAGTTTTTAGACATAAAATATTCCAGATTCATTGAATAGAGCTTGCTTTATGAAAGATCTTATAATTCAGATCATGACCCTCCACTACGAACGCTGCGGCAAGTACTACGGATCGGGCAACATCTACGGAGTAGCAAGTAAGTACACCACGCTCCCGAAATTAGCCAAGCTGTCGTCTTTTATACCTTCAGAATAGAGCCATAGTAGTCGTTGATCTGTATCCATTCAGGTGAACAGGAGAAGCGTCTGTCCATGCTCCTCTTCTACGCGATCTTCGATTCACTCGGTTCCAAGCCGTACGATCCCGAACTCTTCGGCAAGGCCCTGCCCTGTCTAACTGCCATTGGTATGACTTTCTTCATTACTCGATTTTGTTAGCAAGAAACAATTATACATATTTACTCCAAGTTAGATTTGATATTTGTTTCCTTTAAGGATCTGCCATCTCTCCCGACTACTCTCTAACCACCGGAGGAGACGATGTCGCCAAGGTCAAGGTAAATAAATCGAAAAATAATAAATCGAAATTCGAAAATTTCGATTTATTATTTTTAAAAAATTTATAAAAAAAAAATAAAATTTCGATTTATTATTTTTAAAAAATTTATAACTTTGACATCGGCAAGCATTTTCTTACAGGAGAACATGGACGAGGGTGTGTGGGTGCCGAAGACGATCGATATCTCGAAGGTCGAACTAGGCAATGAGCTGAGTGCCATGTGCACAAAATTCGCCGAGCACTTCCACGATTCGTGGGCCTCGAGAAAGGTTTAACTTCATATAGTCGTTTTCCATGTTTTATTGAGTTTTCCAATAATGCTAAGATTACACTAAACAATGGAGTATTCCAGCTCGACAAGGGCTGGGTACATGGAGAGCTCTACTCGAGAGCCAACCTTACCCATCCTCGACTAAAGCCCTTCAGTCAGCTCAAGGAGTTTGTATGTTGTTCATAATTTTCTCGCTTGATATCCATTCAAATACGCGTTTTGCAGGAGAAGAACTACTACAAGGAACGATGCACGGAGTGCATTAAGGCCCTGCTCGCATGGGGATACTCCTTAGAGATGGGAGACAGGTACATAGAAATACATCGGCAAGTAAGGGAGATGTTGCTTTCAGAGATGCGGCTGAAAGAGCGAACGCAGCACATCAGTCGAGTGGAACAGGCATAAAGGATTTCGCACCGAAACCCATTGATCTGTCCAGCATGACACTTGAGAAGGTACTGCGTCCACTATCTTTCAAGGAAGCGAAGAAAACCAAGAAACATCATTGCGTATTTAGGAGATTCAATCCACCGCAGAAAAGATGGCCGAACACTCACACGTGCTATGGGCGAAGAAGGTAGGCAGGCATGAAAGAACCTGATTTTCTTATTTTTACAGAGATCTTTCACAGATAACTAGATCAGTATCTTATGTGTCGCCTTTTCCTCAAATGCACCCCTTTGCAGGTACTGAACGATCTCTCAGCGAAAGGAGGAGGCATGCCGATGGCCCTCGTTCCATGGGACCTCCTCACCGACTTCGAACGACGAAAGGACCGATTCCGAGCGAGCGAAATACTCAAGTTCTTCCAGTATCACGGCTACGTACTGTACAAGTACGTTAATGAACAGACATCATGAGTTTTTACATGCGACTTCAGCCGACGTGGAGAGAACTCGACCGAACGACAGAAGGGAGAGGGCGAGCAAAGGAGCTCCGTTGAGAAGCGCTTTGCCTACAACCTCCTGGAGAAGCTCATTCAGTACCTCGAGCAGGCTTCACTCAAGATGAAGAGCATCAAGCCAAGTCAGGAACTCACGAGGAGGAACTCGTTCAAGAAAGAGGGACAGGACGTCAAGTTCTTCGAGAAGGTATGCACTCTCCCGTCTCTTTCCCTAATATTTTTAAACTACTTATTCTTTTAACATGTCTTTCAGGTCGTCTTGCCAACGATGCACGCTTACTTCAACGCACATCGTCATTACTTCCTCGAGAGCAGTTCCATCGTGACAACTGGAACAGCGAGTAACAGGGAAAAGGAGATGGTTGCCAAGTAAGCTTCTGTTTTAGTGAATAAATTCCACAGCTAGACGATAATCACCAGATATACTGAGGTGCCCTGTTACATCCGTAATTTTTAGCCTCTTCTGTCGGCTCGCTGCTCTTCTTCGCATCAAGAACCGTGCCTTTGGTTCGGTGGCCAAGATCACCGTCAAATGCCTTCAGGGATTGACACAGGCTCTCGACCTGAGGTATAATTTCAAAGCCTTGATTTTGAAGAGGTGCAATGGAAAAAAACTCGTAAGACGATATTTCAGCACTGTTAGACGTTGCTAATTACAGGACACTGGTGAAGGTAAACTCAGACATTGTTCGTACATCCCTTCTGACATTCTTCAACAACTGTGCCGATGACCTCTACCTCGCTGTAAAAGAACTGAAGGAGAATGGTAAGAAAAAAATCCTGCCGCTTATTGAGAATGTATTCTAATGAATAACGTTCAGGTCAATATGCACTCCTTCGCGGTCAGAACCTCCGATCCTGGATCTCCCTTGAGTTTGCCTACCAAATGATCATCCCCGTCCTCACGGCTATGTTCACTCACTTGGCCAGAAACCACTTCGGAACCGACCTTCTACGTTAGTTCTTATTCTCTAACTACTAATGACTCCACGAACCAGTTCTAATGACTTCACCAGTAAAATATGAATACTTATTCATTGTTTAGTGGACGACATCCAAGCTGCGTGCTACAAGATCCTGGACTCGCTCTACATGGTCACCGGTCTGTCCGCTACAGCAGCGCAGAGGAAGAGTATCGGATACGAGACCGACAAGTAAGTGAATCTCGATGGAAATTAAAGGCTGCAGAAAGTAGTTTTGACTAAATTAAAATAACCTTACATACTTGCAGACATCGTGCGGGTCTCGGACAGTGCCTCGCAGCCTTCGCTTCGTGTTTCCCCGTCGCCTTCCTCGAGGAAGAGTTCAACAAGAACAACAAGTATTCCGTCCTCGCTAAGAGTCAAGATCAGTCCGTGCAGGTAGGATAATAAAGAATGTAGCATGATACTCACGTAACCTGCGAAAACACTAGTCACGTAGTTTCGTCCTTTACGAACTTTTATGTGAAATGGGAATATTCAGGTGCAAGAGATGTTGAGCAATCTGTCTGCGCACATTCCTCAGTTGGATAAGCTCTTGGTCGAGATGGAACAGGTACTACAATAATTTTAGCATATTTAGAAGAAAATTACCAAGCCATTCAGCAAATCGCTCTCTTAACTGAACAGTATGCCTTCGATTTAGGCGGTCGCTCAAAACGTCACCTACGACGCCAATCCAAATATGTACGACGTAGATCTTCCCTTGCTGTGTACGTATCTCGGCTACTGGTTCCAGTTCGGTCCAGATGGACAGAAGAGGGAATACGTTGAGATCACCAAGGTACGCTAACATAAGGCTATTAAATTAACCTCTATCAAATAGTTAAGTTATGTATCTCTTGATTGAGGTGTCGAACGATTACATCAACCGCGTCTTCACCGTACTGCTTACGATGGTCCGCCTTCACATCGGAATCGAGAACGCGCCGTGGTTGTGCCGTGTAGCTTGTAAGCGATGAACGAATCTATCCAACCGATGTCGACAAAATAACATTGATCACTTGAATTTTCAGACTTCTCCGTGCCTATCATCGCAAATGTCACGGCAGACCCAATGAAAGACCTGGTGCTTCCGATCGTCGACAAGTTGAGAAGGCTCGCGGAAACGGTGAGAGAGAAAGGCTACGATGAACAAACTATTATAACTTGCAATTGAAACTTTTAAGCTGAAGACGGCAATACAATGTTCAGGCATACAAAGAGGAGGAACACATGCGAACCCATCCTGATGATGCAGATGAGAATACGATTGTCGAAGTGAGTGTCAAGAGATTCAAAGACATCTCCAAATATTGTTTGAAGCTGATATTGATGTAATCATGACAGGACAACTCACGACTGGTTCGCGACTCGTACGCCATCTTCCCTATTCTTATCAAGTACACCGACCTCCATAGAGCACAGTGGCTCAAGGCACCCTCTTGGGAAACTGGTAATCCCCACGAAATCGAAAACAACTGATACGATGATGCAGATCTCGTGTACGAAAACGTTGCTGTCATCTTCCGAATCTGGAGTTCCTCTCAGCACTTCAAGGTTTGACTTCAAGGGGGATGGGGACTTATTTAGAGGTTGATTTTTTCTCGGATGCATTGACTTGCAGAGAGAGGAGCTGAACTACATGGCGCAGTTCGAAGACGAAGGACAGATGGGAGGAGAGATGAAGACGGGAAAAGCTGCGATTGCAGAACGAAAGAAGAAGAGAAGGGAGGGACAGGTATTTATTATATTTACCGTCTGCCAAAAATTAGTCTACGGAATTTTTTGCAAAAAAATTCAAATTTTGTTCACCGAATGCCATGAAAATATCGCGTAAAAATTAATATCCAGGAAAATGACAAAATCTTACTCCTGATTCGGCCACCCAAGTATAGAAGCCGTAAACCGGGTGTAAACAAGATCGTGAGTACACGGTGTTGTGTCGTACTGAATGTTGTACTCAAACCATTGGTGATTATACTGAAATACGTGTCTATAAAATGTTGTGAATTATGGTGATAGCGAGAAGTTGTCTACAACAATAATGTGAAGTTCCGTTCCGTGTATGAATTATATTTACAGGTCAAGAAAGACAAGCACGCGAACAGCATTGTTATTGCCTGCCTCAAGCGAATGCTGCCCGTCGGACTCAACGTTTTCGGAGGAAGGTATTAACAGCTGATTATTTCGTTGACTAGCTAAAATGAAAATATGATCTTAACAACGAAAAGGTTATTAGATTCTAGTAATGACGGTAGCAATGGCTTCCAATGTCAGAGAACTGGACATCGTACAGCAATGCAAGGACAAGTTCCTGCAACGAGAAAACGAGGACAAGATTCGAGAGTTCATCAAGGGACTACTCGAGATCCCCGTCCAGGCTAGTAACATTTTTCGTAACATGAAATGAATAGATATGCGATCGAAACAAAATGACTAGGCTAATCATATTTAGACCGATCCAACGGACAAGAACGCGTGGCAGCTCAACCTGTACAGAAAGATCGGCAAGAGTCAGATGAGAGGAAAGGAAGAGATGAGCCAAGATGCCGTTATCGAGAAGATCTTCAACATGGGCCAAGTGACAGCCATTCTGCATCAGGTATAGCTACGGAGCCTTGGCAAGGGGGGATGACAGTCGACGTTGTGTTTCGCGCCGGAATAGTGTACTGGAATGCTTCTTTCACCATTAAATTTAACCCCTCCGCTGAAACACAACATCGCTTGAACCCCTCTGCTTCATTCCCCCAACGCGCGGCGAACTCTCGGTCGTTGTGGTCGTTGTCGATTGTTGAGTATCTTGTCCTCGTCCTCTGTCCTTTGTCTTTGTGTCAATGTCCCTCAGGCAACGCGTCTTCGTGATCCGCGACGTCGTCGACGCAGAGAGAAGGAGGACGGTCGATATTGCTATGTACGTACACTCGATCCTTCCACGATATACCCTCCTTTCTGTCACTTGATTTACGTGTTGCCTCACTGAGTTCCGTATTCTAGGCACCGCTCGATTGCGCCCTTCAGGACGTATGTGTCTCTAGTTTCTCCTTTCGTGTAGTAGATTAGTCTTCGTCTCCTCCTATCCTTAACCCATTTTCGTACATTCCTGCTCATACTGCACGTAGACGTACGTTCATCTTGATGCTCTGGATATAAGATCAACTACAATGCTAATGATATGTAGTATCACATCCCAGACAACAAACTTGAGCATCAGGAGGAGCGTTCCCCCACTTCCTCGTACTCGTCGTGAGTCGTCCTCGTTCCTTGCAGACAGAACACCCTCAAGCCCTTCTGGGTCACGCTTGGCGCAAGGTCGTCTCGACACAGCGAAAGCGAGCGGTCGTCGCGTGCTTCCGAATGGTTCCGCTTTATGGCATTCCCAGGTATACTGTACATGCCAATGAACACTATCGTAGACTGGCCAAGTCTGTGCTCACCATTGTTGTGCTATTAGGTTGTAACTTATTAGCAATGGTGTATTGCAAAAGTTGCAACGTAATATCAATATACCGTGATGGTAACGTTGTCGTGGCACTAACCGCATGGATTCCAGTACATGAGATAAACGCGCGGCCGCGGGAAGGAAGATCGTAGGGATGAAAGTAGCGGAGTGAGTGCGAGTGCTTAGGCGACGAGTCGAATGGAGAAGGAGGACAAGTGGAAGAAGGTGCTGACCCTACAGAGGAAACGGATGGCCATCTCTCTCATCACAGCCTCGCATCTGTACAAAGTCGATTTGTACGTCGGTTCCAAGCGTACCCGAACACATAAATGCAAAATGCGTACCGTTAAGCTAGTAAATTGTGGGCCGTGTTTGAAGCACTTGAAACAAGGCCATATCTCGGCTGGGAAAGGTAGTACAGAGTTCTGGTTGGAATTTTTGGAATCCTCAGGACGAGATCTATTTGTGTATCAAGTTTGGTAACGATTCCTCAAGTGTAAAGACCTTTAAAACGTAAAAATGTGGCATTGGGGAGGTTCGAACTGGGATGGCGAGAATTTATCGGGATTTCTAAGATAAAAGCCGTTTTAGCCGGTTTAAAGTTGTCTAATCATCACCAAACTTGATACACAAGTAGATCTCGTCCTGAGAATTCCAAAAATTCCAACCAGAACTCTGTACGACCTTTCCCAGCCGAGATACGGCCTTGTTTCAAGTGTTTCAAACACGGTCCACAATTTACTAGCTTGACGGTAGCTTCTAAGACTTCTACACTATCCAACAGATTCTTTGCCGCTTCCTTTAGAGCAAGTCGGAACCTTGTCGACTTTTTTGATTAACCATTTTGACGCATATGAAGTTCCGAAATGCTCAACCTCTCGCTCAGCATCTTCTTTTGCAAAGCAGAAATGCTTTCTTTTCCATCTAATTGTAAAGAAAGATTATGTACATAGTTTTCTAACTCATCCCATGCAACATCTTTGGTTAGTGCTGACTTTCTACTTACAACCTGATACATAGTTTCTATTATTATTCTATATTATCTGATCATGTCAAAAGGTATAATAACTTAGACATCGCGGAATCAACTTCTTCTTCCCTGCATTCTCGCAATCATGGCTTGATGAGGAAGATGTCGGACAGGACAGATTAATCACGGATCTATGCGTAAGCTCAAATAATTGACTGCGCGTATCATGATTCCATTGCAGGAAGGTCTAGCAGAGGTCGAGAAGGTTCGACCAGTTGAGATGAACGAAGAAGGAGTACTGGTAACGAATGAAGAGGTCGAAGAGGAAAAGTGAGAATCATTCCAAGTAGTAATAATTCATTTAAAAATGTTAAGAGTCGCCCCTGATCCACTCAAACAACTCATCTGGTGCTTCCAACGGGCGGCAACCAGCGAGGAGAGCCAGGTGAGACTATTTTCCGAACGACCATGCGATATACACCAGCCCGAATGAAAATACGTATATTTCCAGGCTGCCTCGATCGTAGAGGACGAACTGTACGTTCGCTTCGCTGATGTCATGGCCCAATCGGTGCACATCGAGGAAGAAGATGACGACGGAGGAGGGGATGAGGGAGACAGTGATCCATCGGTAATATCGGCGATAAGTCGTGCCATTAGTATAGAGATCCAATGATTTGTGAAGTTCAACAACGTATTGGTGAGTAATTTTTTCAACAACGTATTGGTGAGTAATTTTTTCAGCAACAAGAGGAAGAGGCGCAGCGGTTGCGTGCGGAACAGGCAGTACTCGCGGGAAGGGGAGCAGCCATCATGTCACTCATGTACCTCTCTGCCTCCAACGGAGAACCCAACGAGATGGTTGCACAGACCTTCCAGTTGGGCATTCATCTATTGAGTGGAGGAAACGTCGACATCCAGAAGGTAGGGTAGCTTAAACTTCCCAGGCAGTTTCCAACCTACGAAAAGTAAAAAAAATATTTTGATCACCAATTTACTGCGTTGCAGAATCTGATCGATTATCTTCAATCAAAGAAGGACGTTCGATTCTTTACGTCGATGGCGGGATTGATGAACAAATGCAGTGTTCTCAACCTGGAGATGTTCGAGAGACAGATCAAGGTTTGTCTATTCTTAGAAAGCAAAATTTAGTTTGTCACATATGACCAGCGTATCTGAGTACATCAATATTTATTCAGGCGGAAGGACTCGGAATGGGAGCAGAGTTGGCGATGGGTGACCATCAGAACCTCAATGATGCAGACTTCACCTGTTCACTGTTCCGCTTCCTGCAGCTGACATGCGAGGGTCACAATCTCGGTCAGTTTATGATTTTGTTAAACAGTACATAAGCTTTGCATAATTTAAATTCAACAGAGTGGCTTGCCCCTAACCTCTGACTATGCAGAATTCCAAAACTACCTTCGTACGCAACCCGGCCATACCACGTCGGTCAATCTGATCAACTGTACAGTCGACTACCTTCTTCGACTCCAGGAATCAGTCATGGACTTCTATTGGCACTATTCGAGCAAGGTTTGCTTTGAGAAGCAAAAGGCAAAAAAAATATTACATATGTGATAATATGTTTTTCAGGAAGTTATCGATGAAGGAGGAAAGGAATACTTCCTTCGAGCTATTCAAGTCTGCTCGCAAGTGTTCAACACACTCACAGAAAGTATCCAGGTACGTGCGACGACGACATTCTGTATTAGCATATCATGAAAAGATTGTATGATAATAACTCGACTGCAGGGTCCGTGCGTCGGAAATCAGATGACCCTTGCGAACTCTCGATTGTGGGATGCCATCAACGGATTTTTCTTCTTGTTTGCACATATGATGGAGAAATTGTACAAGTGAGTAGAACATGGTTTTAACATTTTTAAAAATAAAATGAAAAAAAAACTGATAGTAAGAGTAATTTTTTTTAGAAATTCTACCCAACTCGAGCTTCTCCGTGAATTCCTCAATCTGCAGAAGGATATGATTGTTCTTATGCTGTCTATGCTTGAAGGTATTACATTATTTCCGTATATGATGTCAGTGATATAATTAGTTTTATCATTAATTTCAATCGCACAGGAAATGTCCTCAACGGTTCGATTGGAAAGCAAATGGTTGACGCCCTTGTGGAGTCTCAATCGTCTGTCGAGAAGATCCTCAAGTTCTCCGACATGTTCCTTCGGCTCAAGGACTTGACCACATCGCAAGCTTTCCAGGTACTATTATTTATGACAATGATTATAGCTCTTTTTGTTTGAGCATTTATCCCTCTTAATATTTCTTATGATATTATTCACAATCAGGACTTCGACACTAATCAAGACGGATGGATTTCTCCGAAGGAGTTCCAAAGAGCCATGGAAAGTCAGAAGATGTACAATGTGTAAGTATTGCAATTTCCGTTTTCGGTCAACATTAAACCATTTATAAATTAGGTTTAACTTTGCTTACTTTTAAATAGACAATATCGTTCAGAGAGGAGATCACGTATCTGATGATGTGTACAGATGTGAACAACGACGGAAAAGTGGACTACAAGGAGTTCACTGAAAGATTCCACAATCCCGCTCGTGAAATCGGTTAGCAATCTGGCTTTCATGAAACATATTCAGACTGTTGCAGGATTCAATCTCGCGGTGCTACTAACCAATCTGAAGGAGCATATTACGAATGATCCTCGACTGGAGAAGATTCTAGAGAAGGCTCAGAACTTGATGGAGTAAGAAGTTTTGTAATATCTTATATATATATATATATATATATATATATATATATATATATATATATATATATATATATATATATATATATATATATATATATATATATATATATATATATATATATATATATATATATATATATATATATATATATATTTTAAATAGCGAGTAGACAATATCATTCAGATACTTCGATAAGTTCCTTGGACGAATCGAGATCATGGGAAGCTCGAAACGCGTTGAGAAGATCTACTTCGAGATCCAGGTAATGATCATACACTAGTCTTAATGTTAGTTTTTTTTCTTTTTTGCTAGGCTCACAATGGAAAAAACCAGTACTGTTTTATTTTTAAGGGCGTTATGACTGTTCTATTCAGGAGTCGTGGCTTGAACAATGGGGAAAGCAGCAGATCCGAGATTCGAAGAACCAGTTCCTGTTCAACGTGTTGCAGGTTAATATAAATAGTTCAAGCGATGTATCACGTTTTCTAAATATTGCTTCACAACTTGTTGTTTAATATTGACAACATTTTCCTATCGAGCAATAAATATACTTTTCATTTTAGGACGACTCAGTCCCCAAACTAGAGGCGTTCATTAACTTCTGCGAAGGTATGCACCATTTTCCATTTTTAAACTAAAAGTCGACATCTCAGACACCATCTTCGAAATGCAACACGCAGCCGAGATGTCAACTGGCGAGGCAACGGACTCGAAGACAGAGAGGGCCATCCGACAGAGAGACTACTTCCTGCAGCAGACCACCGCTGGACAGTATGTTACTCGCTCATTCTTTCAGTCTTAAAGGGACATAGAAGCGAGAATTTTTTTGAAACCGAACATGGCAATACTTGTAAAATATGTTTCTTAGACGGTAATAAAGATAATAGCGTTTAAAATTTTTTTTTAAAATTTCTGGAACGATAAATATTTATTTGTTGGGGGTACCTCGATGCCATTTGCATTGGTACTATGCGTTAAATGCAGTAAGATTGCGACTTGGCTAGGAAATGATTTTAGGATATCTCGCGAAGTAGACATTTTTGTGCACTCCGGTTTTGATTTTTGTATGATTTAGGCGATAAACTTTCATATGAAAGGCATTCTTTTTTGGCTTACATGTCCCTTTAACAACAGTCTGCTTATTCTATACTCTGCACAAACTGACGACGGGTAAAACATCTTACTTCAGGCACATGAAGGAGGCAATGCAGCATGGCTACGACTTCGGCAAGGCTGCGGCCACGGCTCTGCATCCAGAGAACATGAGCAAGTCGCTCAAATACATCGGACAGCGATTCAGGTATTTCGTGAACCATCTACCGTCAAGCTAGTAAATTGTGGGCCGTGTTTGAAACACTTGAAACAAGGTCATATCTCGGCTGGGAAAGGTCGTACAGAGTTCTGGTTGGAATTTTTGGAATTCTCAGGACGAGATCTACTTGTGTATCAAGTATGGTGATGATTAGACAACTCTAAACCGGTTAAAACGGAATGAAATGCTCGCTATCCCTGTTCGAACCTCTCCAATGCCACATTTTTACGTTTTAAAGGTCTTTAGACTTGATGAATCATTACCAAACTTGATACACAAATAGATCTCGTCCTGAGGATTCCAAAAATTCCAACCAGAACTCTGTACGACCTTTCCCAGCCGAGATATGGCCTTGTTTCAAGTGTTTCAAACACGGCCCACAATTTACTAGCTTAACGGTACATATATAAAGTGCCGGCCCAAATGAGTGAAATGAACTTTTTAGCCAAATGAGCTGGGGACAAGTAATCATCTCGCTCGTGAAGCTCATCGGACAACTAGGATACCATCTCGGTAAGAAAACAACTTACATATTGACGGCCTTGTGAAACACACACGAGTACGTAAAATTCGTAAAATTCGATGACAAGAGAAGCCTTTAGTGTAAAGAAAATGCTTCAGGAATGCTGCTGTTCTCTTTGTTGTGTATGCTCCTTCGCTTCGCGTACTTCCTCACTTCTGGAGAAGAGAGCGAGGCACCCGAACAGCCGAGCCTCCCTATGGCCGAGTAAGTTATAATAATTTTTATTTTAATTTAAAAAAAATTTATTGCAATTTCACGAAGAACCGCGGTTACAAAGAGAAAGAGAGAGAAGTAAAAACATATGAAAATGGAACATAAGAGAACGAGAGTGCAAGCTATATATTATGCAGTCGGTCAGCTTTAAAGGCTCTCGCTGTACGCATGAACAAGCTATTGGTTCTTTAGTTCTGGCTCTTACATGAATATGCAAGCATGAAACCTGGTCCTCTACATCTAGTAGTTCGAATATTATAATGATGGTCCGTTTTATTAGATAAGCGTATTATTCCGTAAATAAGATTGAACATCATTTTGCCATCAATCATTTTCCTTCTGCTCTCTAAACTTTCAAGATGAAGTTCAGAGTTCCTAACGGCGTGATTGGGCATATTATTCCACGACTTATTGAGGCATCTTTGAAAAACCCTTCTTATGAAATAATTTTGCACTTTTTCGAGTGCAATGATATCTTTCTTTTGATAAGGGTTGTAAACAGTGGTTCCACTTTCTAAAATTGGTCGAATGTATATTGTATATGCGCTAAGAAGAATCTTCTGGCTGTTAGTTCTAAGCGCGCGAAGCAAAAGAGTAAGTGCTCGTTTGGCTTTGATCGCAATAAGACGCACATGGGAGGAAAACTTTAGTTCATGATCCACTTGAAAGCCAAGATCTCGAATTTCAATCGTCCATTATATTTGGCTTCCATTTATAGTGTATGAGCGCTTAGGGTTAGTCTTGCCTAAGTGCAAAACAGCGCATTTCTTATCAGCCAACGGCAGCTGCCACTCTTCAGACCACTTAGCAACAGTATCTATTGAGTCTTGAATATTATTTCCCGTTTCATTTCTTGCTAATCCAGAATACACTTTGATATCATCTGCATAAACTCGCGCAACTACACCATTTGATTGAACAAGTGAGGGTAGTTCGGCTGTATACAAGAGAAAGAGCAGAGGTCCTATTACCGAACCCTGAGGGGCCCACTGTTTGTGGGCAGAGGCCTATAGAGAGCTTCACCGACTCGTACTTGAAAGGTCCTGCGTATGAGATAATTCTCTATCCATGCAACTACTTGTTTTGGAATATTCAGTAAGCGAAGTTTATAAAGAAGCTTTTTGTGCGATACTCCATCGAAAGCCTTCGAGAAGTTAAAGTATACCACATCAACAGGCCTAGATTTGCTAATAGATTTTGTCCAATATTCTAGTGCATCCAACATTTGCAGTTCGGTAGACCGCTTACAGTTATTTCGAAAGAGGACCCATATTTCCTCCTAGATTGGTTTATTCAACAACTCGATTTCAGTGCTAACCACCACACGACGCAGCCTATTCTACCCGAGTTCCATCGGTCGAAGATCGACACTCCGTTTGGATTGCATACGCATGGAGAGGAAGAGGAGGACGAGGCCACGAGGTTGGAACGAGAAGTCAACGACGAGATGTCGAAGGAGGACAAGCCACAGCCCGCGACGACACAGCGACAGACACCACCGCCCACGAAGCCGCCCAGGTAGCTTTGAGGCCATTGACTACGAGGAATATCCTTTCTTCTAAAAGTATTAAAATGTTTTAAAACAAGTTTTACTGCATATTTTTTTAGAACTTCCATACCTGCATAATATAATCTTCTTTATTTCAGTGTCTACGAATCGATCGGAATGCCCGTCTACCAGGCTCTTTCGCAGGATGCTCCGTACGAAGTGGCCAACATCTACGAACCGAAGATCGCCGATACCAACCAGGGAAAGAGCAAGGGATCCATCATGGTACGTCTTTGAGTTATTTCTATTAATTGAATATAACGAATTAATAAGTTCGATATCGATTGTTTCCAGAACTTGCTGGCTCGAAACTACAAGCAGATCGAAGTCACGACCCTCATATGCGCCTTCATCATCAACGTTATCCTTCTGACGCATCGCGTCGACATCGTCGAATCGGAAGCCCCGGGTAATTTTCGAATCTCTCCTACAAGCAAAACACTGAAGTTACAGGTTTCCTGGAGATGCTATAATTGAAATATTCAGGACCAACTGATGGCGGAGATGATGAGGACGACGATACGGAAATCATCTACATGGCACCGATCGAATGGGGCATCCTCAATATATCCGGATACTTCTTCGCCTGTGTAAGATAGTAAACAGCACAAAGAATAATCACTATCTTTTAACATATTAAATTCAGGTACTGAAAACGGTCTCGATCTTCCATTTGATTGCTTCGTTCGCTTTGCTGTTGTCCTTCTACCAATTAAAGGTACGGGATTTCTTATCCTTTAGACTGCTGTTTTATTTTTTTACATTTGCTCAATATTGTGATACATATGGCATGTGGCATACTTTTTTCAGATTCCGCTAATTACATTCAAGCGTGAGAAGGAGGTAGCCCGACGACTGTTGTTCGATGGAGGATGGATTGATGAGGAAGAGGAGATTGACAACATATTCTTCTGGTTTGTTTCTTTGTTATTCTTCTCTTTTTCTTGATGTGTTGATGAAAAGGTGAAAAGAAACAAAAAAACAGGTACATCGACAAAATGGTGATCTCGTCAAAGTCGTTTCCCGTCAAATACTGGGACAAGTTCGTGAGAAGGAAGACGAAGCAGAAGTACAAGGACCAGCACGATGAGGAAACGTTGACGGCGATTCTTGGAGAGGAGAGGGCGGCGGGAGATACGAGCTTTGATTATCGGTATGATTTTTTAATTAAAAAAATATCAGTATATAAGCAAAAAAGTTGCAAATTTTATGAAAATTCGCGCGAAACACGCGTAGGAAACGAAAAAATATCGGTATTGCACAATTAGCGCACCGACCGTTGGCGTGTTGCGCAAAAAAGAAGGTATTCGCGCCCAGCTACATAGCTTCAGACTCTTTAGTATTATAACGATAGTCGAAAGGCAAACATAAGACATTGAATTGAACAAGAAAACACAATAATACGGAGAGTGATCTCGAAGAGAAGAAAAAGTAAACGATGTAAATCAATCATCTACAAAAAAAACTGACGAATCGATTCACTTGTTTATTGTTAGTCAGTTCATAAACATCACATCTGAGCAATAGTTGCTCAACTAACTTAAATGAGCGTATAAATAGAAAATAAGGAGAAAAACACAGAAAAAAATGCAGCGTACCTTGTGTGTTTCTCGCATTCCTCTACTCTTTCCGTACCGTGAACTTCCGATATAGACCCGAGGTGGTAATCGGCCTGCAATTGAAACATTGAAATCAAAATAAGAAAAGACTGAAACAGAACGGTAAAGCAAAAATAAATAAAATTTTGAGCGCCGCTGCTTCGAAAAAATGTTGTCGATTACCGTAGTCCACAAATACACATTTACCGTACTGCGAAAAAATATTTCGAAAACAATAGAAAATAAATTTTTTTCTATTTAAAGAAAGTATGTTTGGGTATCCGTAGCGGAATTATTCTTGCTTGCAGCTACAACTGCTGGCTGTGGTTGGGTGTCATCCTGACCAACCGTCAATTCATCTACCGTTGTGGCTACCTCATCGGCTCTGCCCTGGGCGTTTTCGTCTCTCCCTTCTTCTACGCAGTCCACCTTATCGATGTCGTCCTCTCCTTCCCTATGCTCAAGGCCATTCTGCAGTCCGTCACCCACAACTTGAAACAGGTTCGATACTATCTTACTATAGATAGGATAAAGGAAAACTATCTAATATACCTCCAGTAAAGGATAATTCAAAAATATATATCACAAAAATAATTTTAAAACCCATGACCATTCCAGCTCATTCTCACCATCATGATGACACTCGTGGTTATGTATCTGTACACGGTGATCGCCTTCAACTTCTTCCGCAAGTTCTACGTACAAGAGGGAGAGGACGGGGAGGAGCCGGACAGGAAGTGTCACTCCATGTTCAATGTAAGCATTTGGTCTGAATTGCTAAAAAAATCACCAGCACGTTGGTGAATTCTGCGCTAATAATTTCTCACGCAGCTGGTGAAAATGGTTCACTAGGTGGTTGTTTGTAGTGTATTGCAACAATTTATTCGATCTCTCTAAATACCTAATTTCTCAGTGCTTCATCTACCACTTCTACGCGGGAGTGCGTGCGGGAGGAGGAATCGGAGACGAGCTGGAGTCTCCCTACGGGGACTCCCTCGAGACCGCCCGCATGCTCTACGATATCTCCTTCTTCTTCTTCGTCATTGTCATCCTGCTCGCCATCATGCAAGGTATCACTGTTGTGGGAGCAGAGTTTGTCTATGCATTCTCACGCTTAAAGGAGCTGGCTCACGAGTACGGTAGCATTTTGAATTCGCGGGCTACCCTGATATGCAACTTAGGCCTTTCCGCTCATCTTTTCCCACAGTTCTTTTTGTTAAAATGATCAAAACAACGTGAAAAATCGATCTGGCAATAAATCAGAGCTGCATCTCATAACAGTCAGCTAGTATATACAATTTTGTGAAAAGCGCTTTGCCCTTTGCGCCCTCAGTACTCTGCGTAGAGTGAATGAAATTGCATAAAACTCGGAATACCCGATCAGCATGATTAGACCTACTGAATGACGTAAAAAGCGAATATAGCCAGAAACTTGTGGTACGACTCTTTTAATCACCGATCATTCCTCTCACAATGTTCTGACAGCAGTGTAAATGTTAAGCGAACGAGATGCCGAAAAATGACCCTGATTTCGGTAGGAACTCTCGTGCGGAAAACATTTTGCCCAATCAGTTTGGCTCTTTCGCTTAACATTTAGAACATTGTGCTCTTACACTATTGCAGACCTTGTTAGGCTATACCTAATCAGAGTAACCCAATGATTTATTACGACATCTCTGGCTCCTCTGAATTTGCTCGAGAAAATTTCAATTTACAGTAAAAAGAAGCATACGTGGGCATCAACCCGAATTATGGGTGGTAGGCTCAAATATTTTTGAAATTTTACTTTGGTAGGCCCGATGTTGACATTGTGTTTCAATTGGTAGGCATGATAATTCACTGTGTACAATGGTTGGGCCATTTTTCAAAATATGATTAGGAACGTTGCCCACGTATGATAAGAAGGATGAGGGAAGTCTTCTAGGTTTGATCATCGACGCGTTCGGTGAGCTTCGAGACCAGCAAGAGTCCGCGACGGAGAAGTTGGAGAGCAGCTGCTTCATCTGTGACATCAACAAGGTACGAGCCTTAAATTATTCTTTAGCGTGTGACGCCTCCGTGAGCTCATACTTGTTCAGTCTAGAAATGCATCGTTTACAGGAAACGTTCGATCGGATACCGCGAGGATTCGAGAACCACGTGACCAAGGAGCACAACTTCGCATCGTACCTGTAAGCTTGCCTGACGATTCCTGAATGTCCCTCGATATTGAGTCCAGCAATATATCTCCTTGAAGGTTCTTCATTCAACACCTGGTCAACAAAGACCAGACTGAGTACACGGGTCAGGAGACGTACGTGCGGGAAATGTACGACAACCGGA
The DNA here is from genome assembly GCA_900490955.1 of Micoletzkya japonica. Lineage (NCBI taxonomy): Eukaryota > Metazoa > Nematoda > Chromadorea > Rhabditida > Diplogasteridae > Micoletzkya > Micoletzkya japonica. The sequence goes on along the minus strand of LS848031.1, from coordinate 86,094 downwards.
ACTGGGAGTTCTTCCCCGTCGGAGAATGCTTCGTCAAGCAATACGAGGACCAGCTATTGCAGTCGTAGAGGGGGTCTTAGAGTAGCCACGCAACTATGTATTACCGTATACCGAGTAGACTATCGAATGCCCGTCGAATGATCTGCTTGTGTAGCTCTTAGCCAAGGACTTCGTGTCCTTAGCTGGAGGGTCTAGTTAGCTCATTGTTAATCGATCGACCACGTGACACTTGCTACAGAAGTCCATTGTACCAAGATGTCGTCGTATCGATCGCCCGTTTATAATTATATACAATTTCGCTCATCCGCAAACGAGTTCCCCGTGTTTAGTATATCAAGCAGTTATGTTTTCTGTCTTCAATAGCTCTCCCGATTCACCTATATGCATATTGTAGCTTTGAGAATCGTGCCTTATATTGTTTGTTTTTACGGATATGCCAAGTACGACTCAAGCGTTTACTATGGAATTCGGTCTGAGATAAAGAAGTTATTCTTTTCCTTGTTCACTTTTCACTGCCTACCTACAGAACTTGTTGCTTCTACTTTTCGAGATATAATTCACATGGAAAGGAAAGAGAATTAAATAATAACGATTTTGATCACATGGAATCTTATATTTGTAGAAAACGCATCGTAAGTGCTCAAAGGTATTCAAGGTCGTGTGGTGTTTCTATATCAGAACCTGCCGTGCCCTCCATTCTTTTACATTTCATTGTCGATGTGGATGATCAATTCACACATTTATTCACACTTAATAGATTTAGAATAGATAGATACATAGATAGATATGGGAAGGATCGGCAAAGAAAGCACACACAGCGACGACTGAAAGAGAAAGAGAGTGGACAATACGCGTTGGACGCCGGGATCTGCGTAATAGAAAGACACTCCAGGATGGGATACGGTAGGGAAAGGCCGCAATTACGAGGAGACACTCGGAACGGTTAATTGAGACTAGGAGAGAAGTGGCACGAGAGAGGAGGGAGATAGACGAGGGAAAGGAGAGGGCATACCCGTGTGAATGTTGCTGCTATAGGCAATAGGCTACTATATAATAGGCACAGTTGGCACTGTGCCAACTATTACGGTACATATGAAACATTATGAAACTTGGTAGGGTGCCAAGCGGGGATCTAGAATCCGATGTTGCCGCAGGTTGCCATGCAATCGGCCATCGACACGAAGTTGTTTAGATTTCCTCCACAACCCGTGTACTCGAACGGGACACAGGTATTCTGAAAGGGAGATACTTGAATGAATATAGGATATGAAGAATGAATCAAGCGCTTCGTAAGTGCTATTTAGATGTAATGCTAAGTAATGAATAGTCAACAGGAAAAGATATGAAGACTTTTTTTGCAAATGTCGTTGCCTGAAACTGACCGTTTGCCGATTGAACGCGTATCTCGTTTGTCGTCCTCCACACGCGCCTCTATCGATCGACAACAGACACAATTGCTCTGCAAAACCAGACTCTTCTAAAGCTCCATCTTGCAACCTCTAATCTATTATTGGAGAAGAAGTTCCGACAGTACTCTCATTTCTACCTTGACCCTCTTCTCCGCTGCGCTCTCCCGTCATATGGGAATGGTTTATGTTTATCGTCAGTACCCGTAATTACAGTATACCTGGACAAGTCCTCATGCACTCTCCCTGGGACTCGAAGTTGTTCTGGTTGCCCCTGACTCCGTTGTACTGGAAGGGCACGCATTCCCTGTCATCCGGATTGTAGTACCACCGATTGAGACCCGCGTTTCCTTCAAAGCGAATGCATAAAAATTTGTAAGAGCAGTTTCATCGCTGTATCAGAAAACGATAAAAAGAGGTATTTATATCTGACGCCCGTCCTACTCACCGGTTCCGGGTGCGAGGGGCACGGAACAAGGATTGGTCGCTCCCGGACAGCATACGGTAGTCTCGGGATTGGCACCCACGTGACACCAGAAGTTGACCGGGCAGGTGTCCTGAGTGGAAGATTACGGTAAATAGGATTGAGATGAGTGAGGGCATACTTTTATAGCCTATATATACAATTAGACGCAGTACGAAGTCAGGAGTTTAGCAACGAAACCGTTCCCTCTACACTAATGCGGTTGTATCGTACTAAATTGTTTGCATCGAGTCGGCGCGATTACGGTAATCCAGGATTACGGTACCTTGTTAGTCGGTGAGCAGAAGAGCACTTGGCCGGCTGCCGTGGTCGCGGGTTGGCCGATACACGGGTTATCGAAGGGCTGGCAAGCCAGTTGACAGGCTCGCTGAATTCAGCTATGAATGAATGAACGAGTGAACTTGTGTTTCTCAACACTCTTATAAGGCTGGGTTGTTGTTCCATTCTACTTATATGCCCAAATTTTATATTTAATTATTTTAGTATCCCTTCCGCGAATACCCACAAGAGAAATGAAGTTGTTCTGGTTTCCCTTGAGTCCGTTGTACACGAACGGTCGACAGGCGCGTGTAGACGAGTCGAAGTAGAATCTGTGAAGGCGATTTCAGTTCGCGATAAGTCATACTGTATCTATCTATGAGGGGAAATAGTAAAACCATACCTCTCCAGATTCGCGTTTCCCTCACCAGTCGACATGGGCAGATTGCACACTCCGGTTTGAGCTGCAAATCCCTTTGCTTATCACGAATGGTCCCCATTTTGTGAAAGCCGTTTGATCAAATAGGTCGTTCCATCTACTATGATCTGCTTACGGATTTGATGAAATGGCAGGTTCCCTATTCTACGGTATCACAATCCTTCTCCCAGTTACCGTACCCGCGGGACAGCATACGGTAGTCTGCAGGTCGGCTCCGATGTGGCACCAATGGTTGACGGGACAGGTGTTCATGGTGGCGGTGGCTGAGCAGGTCTGGGGACGGCCATCGGCCCCCAGGAAGGGACGGCCCTCCACGCACGGGTTCGGACCGCATGTCTCCTCGCACGTCTGGGAGTAGAGACATTGTTGAAAACTGGTTAATTCAATCCTACGTAATTTGCCTACACTCTCAAGAGATGAACGAGAGGGACATTAGAAAAAAGAGATTAATAAAATAATTGTCTTAAATACCCCAGAATATATCTAGTGAAATATGCAACGGCAGTTTGTCTCACCTCTCTGGTCAGGAAGTTGTTTGCGTTCCCCCTCATTCCGGTGTACGTGAAGGGTTGACAGGTGCCGGTCTGCGAGTTGTAGTACCATCGTTCGAGTTGAGATCGACCCGACCCTCGGGACATCGGAAGAGTGCATGGATCGCCCTCTGCGAAGCATGCGAGATAGCTATTTTACACTTTAGGATTTGTCTCCTAGTCAGTGGATATGTTTCGCTGCGGATTTATAATAGTTGGCTGGTTTTCCCCTCTAATAAAGTCTGCTGTACTGACCAATTCTATTCACCAAAAGTTCCGTCAGTAAACTCATTCCTTCTTTGTCTGTACTCTCTTCATACCTCTCCGCTCTCTCGTCGGAAATAGGAATGAGACGACTGACGGAACAGTTTTCCTCGACCATGATAAGGATCTGACCATTGGGACAGCAGATGGTGGTCTCTGGAGTGGCTCCGAGATGACACCATCCCGTGGGGGAACACGTGTCTTCCATCGGGGAACAACTCTGCGGGGGCATCGCGATCGGTTGGGTGCACGGGTTCTCGAAGACTGCAAGGGATGGGGTACGGTAGGAAGGGACAGGAGGATAAGCACCCGGGCTATGGTTCATGGACCAAAACATGGGCGCTTATCCTCCTGCAGTAAGCATAAACGGGCTATTTTAGCCTGTTTCTTATTGAACTGTCAGAGGTTAGGTGAGGAAGAGAAGGGTTAGTAGTGGAAAAAACGAGCATGCACGTGTAAACCAAGCGACAGATCGAAGGGAAGGAGAGTATCGCGAACTGAAGAGTGCCTGAAAGCAGAGTATACGTTTATGTGGAAAGGAAATACGACCGAACTCAAGTATTTAAATGATATAATAAGTGCAATTTCTAATAGAAGCATGCTCCGAAGATCAGCAAAAGGCCCGCAGAAGTCTAGAAAGATAACGAAGGAGTGTTCATTCATTCCACAACCGAAGCCCCTCCCTCCCTGCATCCCATTCTACCGTAATCTACCGTACCCGAACACGTCTCTTCGCACTCTTCTTGGGTTTGGAAGTTGTTCTGGTTTCCCTTTCGTCCGTTGTAGATGAAGGTTTTGCACGTCATTGAAGCCTCATCGTAGTACCATCTACAATGTATGAATATTTTGAATCTCAAACAAAGGGCATCTTCTTATGTTGTTTTTAACAAACTTTAAGCGTTACAGATTATTGCTTATGTGTAGAGGATGTCAGCCAACCTCGATTACCTTTGCTGTGCGGGTGCGGGCGCTCCCAGTTCTCCCTGACTCATGGGAAGTCCAGTACAGGCCCCAGGATTGGTCGGTTCCCCGGGGCAACACTGGAATTCGCTGGGAATGAGACCGAGATGACACCAGTGGGCGGGGCCGCATTGACCCCCATCGAAGGTACAGGTGAGAGGAGTGCCTGAGGGCTCGAGGAGAGGCTCGCCCGAGGGACACACGTTCACGAAGACTGAAACGGGAATGATGGGAGCCGGACCGGGTTCTAGGCCGACTAATAAGCGGATAAGTGACCTAATTGCCTACCAGGACACGTCGCATCGCAGTCTTCCCTGGTCAGGAAGTTGTTCTGATTACCGTACTTTCCTCGGTACGTGAACTGGATGCACTTCCTGCAATGAATGCCCTAATTACGGTAGGAATGGACTATCGATTGTCATCGTGGATTCATTCTACCTCGTAGCCGTGTCGAAGTGCCACCGGGGCAATTCCGAATCTCCCGCTCCAATGTTCAACGGAAGATTGCAGATGTCCTGTCCCTCCACTGCAAATATTTGCTCAATTATTATTATTTGTGAAGGTTATTATCTATGAAGTAAACGTACTTTTACCAGTTGTTTGAAACATATGCTATACTACAGCTCTTCCCAAAACTACAGTACCCCACCCCTTCTCTAGGCTACAGTAGCCCACCTCTTCCGGGACAGCATACGGTAGTTTGTGGTCCTGCCCCGAAGTGGCACCAGTAGTCGGGGATGGTGCAGGTGTCGTTGGAAGTGGAACACATCAGCGGCCTCTCGTCATCTCCCATCTCGGGGGGTCCCGCCGCGCACGGATTGTCTAGTTCTGTAGGGAACACGCGGTTAAGGGAGGAGGACCGATCGAGCGATTGATAAAGCTACGCTAAGCTCGATTGGCCCTGACATTCAGGGAGGATTAAGGTAGTCACTCGGGTGGGGGGAATGTTGGGGGAAAGCACACGGGGAATTGGGTATTGGGGATTATTCGAGTTCGTTAGTGACAGCTGGTTCCGGGTCTGTGTTGTATACCGTAACAAGTGCGTTCGCAGTCCTGTCGAGAGAGGAAGTTGTTCTGCGTTCCCTTGAGACCGCAGTATGCGAAGGGCAGGCACACCTAATAGCGGTTTACATGTTTCGGATATGTTTCAAGTCATTTATAGATTATTGCTTTCCTTACATATTCGCATGAAGTACGGCTCATGAGAAGCTATAGTTGATTAAAAAGATCCGTCGGAAAAGCATTCCGAATATAGGGCGAGAGAGTGTGCAAAAGTGAGAGAATTAGACTCATTTTGGAACGGAAGAAACTGACGGATCGGTTTATTCCAGTATATCTGAACTATATAACTATCTCAATATATACCTGCTGGTTGGGATCCCAGTACCACCTCGCCAGCTGGCTCCGTCCCACTCCCCTATCCGCCGGCTGTCCGCAAGGATCGCCGCCTGCAACGCGTGCGGTACGCGGATGTGGATAGACTACGGTATATTCAAGACAAGTGTCTAGTCTGCCTACAGTCTAGTTACCGTCTCGGAAAACGCGACGCGCACTCTCACACACACGGCACGCAAAGCAACGAAAGAAATAAAGAAACTCGGAAGATGTGAGATCGGAACACACGTTATCACCGTATGCCTACCGTATTCCTAGAACCGATCGCAAACTGAAAAGCTGAAGGAGAAACGATAATCTACCGTAACCCTGGCGACTCACTGATAACGGGACAGCACAGATTGGTGGTCACTCCCACGTGGCAGTAGTAGTTACTGGGACAGGCCTGAAGGTTTCCTCAGTTAGTCAGTTCGAGATAGCTACCGTAACCACAGCATTCCGCCCGGTCAACAATGCGTCTAATAACGAATTGGCCACTATTTTTGAATTTTCTCAAGAGTGGTCGAACCAATCTACACCAAAATTCCAGAGCTTATGGAGCTCACAGTAACAAACTTAAGTTTTTAAATTCATAATTTTTGGTTCACTTATTCGCCTGCAGGATCAAATCCTATACGCGGAAACCGCTATTCGCTATTAGAACGCTTGGAATGCTGTGTAACCTGAGTGGGTGAACAGCTGGCGTAGAATCCTCCACTAGCCGAGGGCTCGCCCACCTTGCACGGATTCTCGAATACTGAATAATTATGTTTATTTTTTATTTTTTTTGTATTATCATTATCCTCAGACAAAACCCTTATAACGATTTATCAAAATCATGCAAAATATAATATGATACTCAATGAACCTGGACACTTCTTCTCGCAAGACTCCTTCGTCAGGAAGTTGTTTGCACTGCCCCGCATTCCGTGGTACTCGAAGGGCGTGCAACGTCTGCAAAGATCAAAGATCAACATTGTATGACGTGTCAAAGATCAAAGATCAAAGATCAAAGACCAACCTGGCAGTCGCCTCGAACGTCCACCGTTGCGTACTGAAGTCTCCGGTGCCCGCAACTCGAGGCGTTGCGAGGCAAGGGTCCGGAACGGCTAAAAGGAAAGGGCAAATATTATTGATGAAAACGTTCCGTCAGTGAACTCATTCCGACTTTGCGTGCAGTAGGAGGTGTCTATAGATTACAAATAATTATTAAATTGTCACGAAATCAACTATATTTGTAGTGAGCGATGTTCTTCCGCAAGAATTGAGTTTAGCCTAACATTCTGCAGTTTTGTGCATGTTTTCTCAGCCGGCGTTTGCTTCCTCCAATCCTACACGTTCCTTTCATCCATCAATGCTAGTTTCCCTCTTCCTCCTCCCCTTCACCCTTGTCTTTTCTTCCTGGAACAATCTTGGCTTTCCTGGTTCCGACCGATGGAAGAATCGCGAGGAATTGTGCAGACGCCCGTTCATTAATAATCCAAGTAGGCCTATTATATTTTTACTTGTTTATCTGTTTTTTTCCATTCGGCAGTGCAGAGGAGAGATTACTGTGTCACTAATATCTCCAACATTCGCAGATGGAGTGTGTTACATTCTCAACGACTATTTCTTCACGAAGAAGATGGAAATCATCGACGACGACCCTATCATTATCATTTATAGAAACGCGTTTCATCGAAGATTTATTAAGAAAATCGCCAGCCAGATCTCGAAGGAAACTCTTGAGCAACTCGTTAGTACTATAGCATGTATACATTTTTCCATTTCAGAGGTTTTAATATTGGTAGAGTTTTGACTGTATTGTTTTTCCATGGCATAGACAGCTATATTCATTCCTGAAACATATCCTAACATAATTTAGTAGAAAACAAAAAGTTTGAGGTAATAGTCGGAGACCGAGGAAAGGAGCAAAACAAGAACACGGAAGTGAGGAGAGCTAATGGAACGTGGATGGAACACCATCAATCGATACTGAGTACTGAGTTAGTTATCGATTACTCACTAATTGCATACCGTTTCATTCTATCCAGAAATTGGTGCCACTCCAGATTATACTTTGGCCTTCAACGACTTCTACTGCCACTCGACCTGCGAACCTCCGAGCCATTCCAGGTTTTCCCGCGCTTTTCAGAAATTCAAAAATCCTGCAGATCCTAAGCTACGAGAAAGACGGCTTCTACGTTCCTCACATTGACTACTTGAACGAAGATCGGGCTCAAGATCTGAATATCGATCTGAAGAATGGAAATCGATTGGCTACAGCTATTGTGTCCTTGAAAAGAGCTCAACGGGGAGGAGGTTAGGATATGTTTCAAGCTTATTATAAAACACTCTTTTCATATAAGCACTCAGATTTTATCTTACGTTTAGTGCCGTCGAATCGTGTCCTTGAATCTCAATCGTGTCCTCCCTCTTTCTCCCGGATCCATTCCTTTCCTCCCCACCGTCACTGTCAATCTCGTTGTTGAAGAATGGAAAGGACACGATTGAATCGGGTCCTCAATCGTGTCCTCCTATCATTCTTGGCTGGGAATCGTGTCCTAATTGGATTCTCATTCGGACACGATTGAGGACCTGGATCCGGTCCTGGTTCGACGGCACTAATCTTAGCCCCTTAGAAAAACAGAAGGCAAAATAAGACGTCTTATAGGCCTGACGTTTCCGTATCTATCGTCTACTGTAATCCTCGATGTGGGAGACGTCGTTGTCTTCGTGAACCAATCCCCCGATGGATCTCCCGATCTTCTAGCCACCCACGCTAGTTGTCCCGTTATACAAGGGACTAAAATGGGTGGGGCAAGCATTCTTTGCGATTTCACTATTTAATTTCACGAGAATTCGCAAAGTGACGCCACATAATTTGAATCTATTCAGGCGCCACTCTGTGGATTCATTCAACGGGCAACGAACTAAGTCTTCGAGGAGAGAGTCCAACGGAGTGGGACATCGAGGGAATGAAGAGGAGATGGAGAGTCGAGGACGGGGAGAGGCTCATGATAACACAGATGAACTATCCGACGTTCTTCGATGGCCTAGTGCATAGAAGTGGAGCAGAACTCATGGGAAGAGTTAGCTAGGTGGTAATACAAATGTAACTGTAGAGTGGTTCTATATCGAGTATATTCATTAGCAGAGGCATAAAAGTAGAGCAATTCGTCATTATTATGCAGAAAGAACAACTCACAATTCGGGCAGCATACGGTAGTATCGGGAGTGCCACCCACGTGACACCAATGCTTCTCGGGACACTTGAGGGTCGCCGAACACGGTACCAGTTCCACCTGGATGAATTATTAGAGGAAATCCATCTGGATGGATAGAATCCAGCTGATGCATTCAATCTATCTGGATGCATGCTCAGCTCACCGCTCGGGAGAGGGACGAGAAGGTCCGGGGACAAGGGTCGACCTGTGTCGGGCATCGCTCGCGACAGGCCTCTTCAGAGTTGAAATTATTCTGCAATAACACCGGGATAAGTGGTTTAATTGAATAGTGCTCGATGTTCGCTTCTTATTGAAGACGTAAAAGACAGGAGAAAACATTCACCGCATTGCCCTTGGTTCCCCGGAAGATGAACGACTTGCACTGTCTCGTCTCCAGATCGAAGTAGAATCTGAAAAAGAAACTTTGCCTCTGCTTCGCTAGTGAATCATATGGTTTCACTAAATTGAAACTGTCATAACCATTTCGACTACTTACTCCCATGATGGGAGTCCCATCTTATGCTTTAAAAATTAATATGATCATACCTCGTGATCATGGCTGGTCCCTCTCCCTCCATCACATCAAGGGCGCACGCATCACTACTTCCTATGCAGCACACAGACGATGTTGGATCGGCTCCTGCCACGATTGGTTGGTTTACGGTAGGAACAGGAAAGCTTGTCAGGAACAATGTTCTTTCTACAATTGCGAGCGAGAAAAAACATTTGGGAGAGAATGAATATAGAATTATCGGCGTTTATCAGGACAAGCCCTCAAACTCACACAGCATTCCTACAGGATCAGATCCTATGCGCGGAAACCGCCATTCGCTATTAGAACGCTTGAAATGCTCATCATCTCTTACCGTTGTGGCAGAAGTGCCCTGTGGGACAGGCCGAGGGAATGGAGGGTTTGCAGGGAAGGGGTTGGTCGCCGTTGGTCAGAGGCTCTCCGTAGGGACAGGGGGAGGTGAAGATCTGCGAGGGAGGGGAGGGGTAAGGAAAGGACGGTCTTACAATTAGAGATATGTTTCAGCTGGGACTTAAATGCCATGATGTCCCGTTCCTTTCAATGCTTCCTAGGTTTTGTTTTATCGTAGCAAAATAAATTGCTCACCGGACACGCAGCCTCGCACTCATCTCGTGTGGAAAAGTTGTTCTCGTTCCCGCCCAATCCTGAAATTAGAATGTATATTTGCATATTACGGAAACGAAATATAACGAATTCGGAATCAACGGTAACCGAGGAATAACAAACTCGAGATCAGGGGATACCTGAATAGGTGAACTGCTGACAGCCCCTTACCACGGGGTTGAAGTACCATCGGGCGAGACGGTGCGGGCCTCCTAAACGGAAGATTAGGGTACGGTAACTATGGGCGACGATTCATCATGAATCGTGAAGCATCTCTCATCAAGTACGAAAATAGGTGGATAATTAGCATATCTAGTAATAGATATTGCACTGTCGAGGAGGCATTCGAAAGGAGCGAACCTCCCGGTTGGATGGTCTGCTGGCATCGCGGAACTTGAGGGGAAGCGTAGCTGGGACAGCAAATGGTCGTGGACGGATCCGCACCCAGGTGACAGTACGAACTGCAGAGAAATAAGCTACGGTAGAGGAAAATGTGGGGGGGGGGGGAAATGTCGTCATTACTATTTACGATAAGAGAGCGAAGCAATGAGTTTACTGATGGAACTTTGTCATAAATAATACTTATGACTCAATAGGTATACCTATGCAAATTACAAAGGCAAGGCGTTGAAATAGCAGGACGGTGCATTGAAAGCACTAAAAAGTAGAAAGGACTGACTCGGGGGGACAGGCTTGCGAGGAGGCACAGGTGATGGGTCTACGGTCCATTCCGACGGGGGGCGTACCACTGCACGGATTCAGCCAGACTGGACACAGTTCCTGAGGGGAATACGGGGATTGCGGTGGGTACTATTTTAAATAACCCGTAATACGATTTTAAAAGTCATAATGATTTACCTCGCACTCGATCTTCGTCAAGAAGTGGTTAGTGTTTCCCTTTCTGCCCATATACTCAAAGGGCAGACAGGCACGCGTGTCCTTGTCGAAATAGTACCTGAACATTCGGTATACTGGTATACCACATCGTTCCACAAATAAGAATTGTCCCGATTGTGCTGGTCTCTGAGTCTCTCTTATTTCCATGCTTTCTCGCCTCCACTCTCTTAATTTGCATACGATTCTATTCTATGGAGCAGAAAGTGTGCGGTTCATATAAATTCCAAACGCTAGTACAGTCCTACTGTACACAGTGTTCTGCCGTAATGCAAAAACTTTGGAAAGCGAAAAATCATTCCGACATTTACAACTCAAGAAAGATGATGTCCCAGTCATTTTCGCTTTCCAAAGGTCTAGAATGTCCTGTGTACTGTACATCGCTTGCTGCTCAGTATCTGACGCTCTTTCGAATGGTACGTGTATCTTTTGAATCGTTTTCTCAGACCATCACCTTGTGAAATGGTTGCCTACCTTCGTTTCATCTACCGTCCCTCTAGATCCCCCTCTCACCTCTCCAAACTGTCGTCGCCCTCTCCCTTCTCCAGTGGCTGTAGACACCTCGTCGCTCCGTACTCTGTAACTCGCCCACTGCACCACGCACACACTCCTCTAATCTACTACGATCCTTCCACGAAACACGAAGCATACGCAATCATTGACTAAAATCCTTGAGGAGAATTCTAACATATGCCTAGATATTTCGAGAAAGTCGTATTAGTCGCCTAAACATGTTAGTCACCGCACCACACCACACCACACCGCGCTCGCTTTCCGAGAGGAGTACTGTAAGCTTTCGAATTCCCACTACTACCCGATTACCATAATCCTTACCAAGTGCCTGACAACAAACGGTCGTGGTGGGATCTGCGCCGATGTGACAGTAGTAGCCGGCGGGGCACACCTGTGGAACATAGACTATATTATAGTTTGCAGTTTGATCATTAACTGCAGTTTATAGGCTAGACTGTAGTTCGTAGTTTGATCGTTCGTAGCTTACCGAGGGGTTGATGGCAGAGCATTGGACAGTCTGCAGTTGTGCGTTTCGGAACGGAACTCCGATACGACACGGGTTGACTGGAAGGGTACGGTAGGGATACTGTAGGAAGAACTAATTTATGTAGCTGTCTTGCTATTCTAGCAAGATGTAATGAGTAGACAGATTGGTAAATGGAGGTTCCCACCTGCCAGACAGGCATTCTCGCACTCTTGCTGTGTGAGGAAGTTGTTCTCGTTACCCTGAATTGAACAATTCAAGAGGTTATGGTTGAGAAAATCAATAAGGATACGATCATCCTCCATTTTTCTATCCATCGATTCTCCTCACCTGCAGTCCCTTGTACTGACACGGCTGGCATGTCTGCGTCATCGGATTGAAGAACCATCTGCGATTTTGAATTCGTCATTTGGCGCCAAAATGAAGTTCAAAATTCTCACCTCTGCATGTTTCCGTTGCCGACGCCCACGTTGAGGGGCTGCTGACAGCGATCGACGGGTACTGTAATATAATAAGATTTTCGAGCGTAGGTGAGGAAAATGGTATATCATTTCTGTTTATCAAGGGAGAGTGGACAAAGCCGAAAAAATTATCAAGTAGAAATAAGTTTGCATAAATCAGCCTACGCGTATCAATCAAATATTGCCCTTTTCCTCCGGCTACAGTAGCCTACCGTAACCCAACTCACGAGGCTTCGGACAGCATACGGTAGTGGGTGCGGTAGCTCCCACGTGGCAGAAGCCTCCCTCCGTACATCCATTCCCCGGCACGCACTGCTGGGGAGCGGTCGTCGTAGGCACGGCACAAGGGTTGGGAGACTCTGCAGAGATCAAAGATGAAACTAGAATGTAGCCTATCAGACTAGACTGTAGTATTAGTGCTCACAACGACATCACTAGAGCTGTGCATGAGAGGTCTTTGGATCAATATCTATATTTCATGCATCGTTCATAACTGCGACGCGTACGCACGTCTCTTCACCAAAGGCTATGAAACATATATATGCAATGAAACATATATAATATATATTGACCAAAAGAACTCCCATGCACATATCTACACGTCACACAAAGCTGAGACCTGGGCACTGATCCTGGCACTCCTCTACGGTGGGGAAGTTGTTTCGATTGCCTCCTGCTCCGAAGAAGGTGAAGGGGGAACAGATCATGAGGGTCGTGTCGAAGTGGTAACGAATGAGACGGGACGATCCCACTCCTTGGTCCACCGGGAGGGAACACGGATCGACTGAAGGGATGAGGGAGAGGAAGGGGGGGGTACGGTAGGGCCCCTACCCCTAGGGGGCACGGTAAGATGGCACACTATGGTGGAGCAGAGGTGAATGAATGGGGGATAGGGAAGTTAGACAATACTGCACACAATACGGCAACCACGAAGGGTTGGAATCATCACAATGTTCTATATATTAGGCAAACGAGCCAAAATGTTTCTGCACTATAGTGTACAGTATACTGTCAGAACATTGTGTTACGGGTAAGCTCACGACACGACACTCGTAGTCACTCAACAACTATCTAAGCTTACCTTCACAGAGTTGCTGGCAATTCTGGAAGGTCTGGAAGTTGTTGGCATTTCCACAGCAGCCCGACCAGTAGAAGAGCTCACACCGTAACCGCTGCGGGTTGTAGTACCTATAGGCATACGGTAGGTCATTTAGGGGTATACGGTAGGCTACAGAAGATAATATATTATATGGTTGAGGAAAACGTTCCGTCACTCGTCTCATTCCTACTTCCGACGAGAGAGCGAAGCGGTATGAAGAGAGTGCAGACAAAGTAGGAATGAGTTTACTGACGGAACTTTTTCGTCAATAATACTAGTCGTCCCAGTTTACTCTTTATGGAGTATAATTTTGAATCATTTTACACCAACGGGGTGACTTCAATTTTACCAGTCATTTAAATACTTAGAGATGAATCGAAGATCGAGTCGTAAATATGGAATGATTGCTTACCATCGTGGAATCCTGTACGGGCCCGTGCCAATCTGCTGTGGAAGACCACACGCGCCGTTGGCCATCGGAGTTCCTGTTACGGGAACTGTAAAGATTAACCATTCGTTGTGGAATAAACCCGAGGCTATCGGTTTATTTACTCCTTAACGTGCATAATTCTCTCTCATTTTCGCTGATATTCGAAATGGCACTCTGATTTGTCCTTTATGTTTGTTTTAAATACACTTATTTATAAAGGAAAATGACGTCCACACCAATAGTGGTGCATGCCCACGAGGGAAGTTATAAGTTGGATGAAGCATAACTTGTGGGAAAATGAATATGATAGAGTAGCAACGGCCATCCCATGACTTGCTGCTTTGCCTATCAGCCCTTCCCAGTATCTATTCATCTCCTCTTCTTCAATTCAACGAATCCCCCTCCCCAACCCCCTTCCCCCGTCGATTCTTCCACATGGACAGGTCACAGGAAGAACACTCTTCTTTCCTTTGTCTCATTTGGATTCAGGAGGGAGAGGGATCGGAGGGAAAGAGGGAGGGAGGGAGAAGAGAGGTAGAGAGGGTGGTGGTTTGCGAGAGAGTCAAACAGCCTTCTTCCCCCCTTCAACTGAGATCACACGCAACCTCTTGAACAGTCACTTTTTGGACTGGAGACACGCAATCTTTCAAGAGTAGTAGACTAAGACAAAAGGGAGGGGTAGGTGATAGCTTGGAGGAAGTTGAGGGGATACCTCCCTCTTCTCCCTCCCCTCCCACCGAGGGTGAGAACAAGTGAAAGTCGGCTCTCTTGAGCTCTGCCTCTCTCACTCTTTGAGTGGTCTCCTAGATTAGTTTGCATAGAGTCTCCGTCTGTTCCCTCTCTCCTCTGCCGTGTTCACTTCTTCACATAGCCACCCTCTCCCTATCCTCATTTGACCCTTTCTCTCTCTCTTTATCTTCTCTGCCCTCAGGCAATGTTTACCCTCAGAAGTCGGGATAAGAAAAGGGGAGGCTAATTTGGGAATGATAACAGGGGATAGGGAGGGACCGTGAATAGCGATAGAGAGAGAGACTAGAATGATCGGTAGACAACGATAAAGGAGCTACAAACGAGTTGCTTTGATCCCACAACGCGCCTACAGTCTTATAACTTCTCGCACACTCTCTCGCCTGGTATTCGGAATGGCCGACCGATCTTTATTTACCACAATATTCCCCCTATGTCGATATTATGATATAAACGTCTTCTTCAGCAAGAATGAAGTAAAATGACAAAGCCTGATGGTATGAACTATTTCAAGCTTAGGAATGGTGCGGTTACGGTATCATTTGAAAGTAGCAGTGGAAAACGAGAATCCGACCACGGTTTCGCTTCATTTTCACACTACTTTACGATTGTCTTTACAGGTCCGATTCCGTTTTTGCAATTCGCCGATAGATTGACTGACCAACGGGAGGGTATTGGTGGAAGGTTCTGACGGAGGAATGAGGGGCGAGGGGAGGCGGATCGGACGTTTCGTAGTGGGAAGAGTGAGGGGGAGGGTACACGTGGTGGGTCGTATTCTGAAGCCAAACCTCACATCACTAGCTACAATTATTATTGGCAAAACAGTTCCGCCCGTATGTTCAATCCTACTTCGTCTGGACCCTCTTCTTCGCTCTCTTTGTTGGAAATAGGAATGAGACAACTGCGGAACATTTTCGCTAGCCATGTGTAGCTTATCGCGCGAGGGTTGCTGTTTTCCGTTGGAGACCGAAGGTTCAGCAGAGTTCAGACAGTTTGTCGGTAGACGGAGAGTCTACTTTTTCTATCTATAAAGAAAGGTTCGGGTTGTGTTGTGTCCCGAGTGATTGTTGTGCAATTCGAAACTTGGACAGGGGAACCGAAAGTGCGAGTGAACAGCGCGAATAGGGGATTGAAGGGTGAAGTATGCCGCATAAATAACCTACGTTCGATGTGCGAGAAAGATGTATTACAAAAAATACATGAACATTTTCTAGGCTTGTTCTAGCAGCTATCATTATCATAATTCCCCAAGGTTTTGCTGAAAATATTCAATTGTTCAAATGAGCGAACTTGGAATGCATTGTCAACCCTGTTCACCTGTCCGAAGAGCAGGGACTTGATGGCATCGAGGAATTCGGTGTCAGAGGGGGAGGGAAGGGAAGAGGAGAGGGGGAGAATGACTAGGAGGACCAGCCATCCACGAGACATCCTCGGTGGAGGGACGGCGAGGGGGAGGGGAGGAGAGAGGACTGAAAGGGGGATGGTAAGGGTATAAGAGGGGAGAGGGTGATACGATGGAGGATACGATTGAACACATTCGAAGACACGCGGAATGAAACGAAGTTGAAGGCCCTACCGACCACTTTTTTACCCTATGCTTTCTTTACATCATTGGATAGCTCTCAGTGTCCTAAGTTCCGAGTAAAAATGTGAAGCTATGAAACTTCGACGTTGCTTAGAAAAAGCTGTGCAAAGATTCCTCTCGCTTTCTGCGTCTCTTCATTCCTCTCTTGTCTCTCGCAATCAATCAACCGCTCTTAATTGGATGTACCTAGGGATGAATGAGATGGTCGGAGGGAGCCTTTGAGGCAAAGAGAATGAGAAGAAATTGGCACAGGAGTTCTAGTAACGGTCTGGGGAAGAGGATTAGAATGATAGGATCAGTTCAAGACTGAATGGACAGTTATGAAAAGCAGTGTTGGAAAAAGGAAGTTGACCAAACGGGAGGATAATATGGAGCATGAATGGTGAGGGCAATATTTTTAAACCAGTGGCGATATGGTACAATAAAATAAAGGGAATGGGCAGTAAGATGATTGAGGGTATTCAATCAATAGGGCGATGTGGAAAACGAAGTGCAACCAAAAAAAGAATAATATCGAAAAAACAAGCGGTTAGAATCGATAAGGTGCGCATGGTGCACCCACGTGGGTTTTGGTTCGACTGAAGCAGTGAGCGAATACTGTAATACAATACTCGAGTACTTGCAGGCGTAGACAAGCTTATCTCAACAATCTGCTGGACAAGAAAGAAATCGTTTGACTTGAGGTTCAAGCGTGCTAGGCAAGTCGAGGGAGGGATAGAGGGAGAGACCGGGGATAGCGAGAGATTCCCCCTGGAGATCTGTCTCCCCTCGGGCGCTCTCTCAACCGTAACCCGAGGCAGAGTCTCAAGTGAGAAGAACAACTTCCTGACGATTTCGAAGGGAGAGGAAGAGGTTGGAGAGGGGAGGGAGGGAAGAGAGAGAATGTGAGAGAGGTAGACCGAAAGAAGAAGAAACAAGCGAAGAAGACCACCGAGATACACAATCCTTCCGTATATGCAGACTATGCTTAAACATTCCATCTATGTTTGAAAATATAAGTACGGAATGAAAAATTCACAATTTATATATGCTCCGTGAAACATAAATCAATCGATATCCCCGAAACGACTGTGAGTCTCTCGGATCAGACAAGGAAGGAAGGAGGCAAAAAGTGTGCGTACGCGTACTCCAAAGGACTGTGAAAGGCTGAACACGAGGGATTACGGTAGTGCAATCGAATCGCGAACTGATGTTCGATTGAGACGGGGTAGTGGAGAAGAAGAATAGAGTATGGTGTGGAGGACTACCCCCAGAGGGGTATCTATGTATACTATTGACACTCTGAAAGGGAAGGGGAAGAGAGAGAGAGAGAGAGGTAAGAGGGAGAGAGAGAATAAGCATGCGCAAGATTAGCTGACTTATATACACAGAGGACAGAGGTTGAGTCCAGTACGGAAAAGGACAAGAAGAAGAGGGAACAGAGGAGGGAATTGTAGCGAGAGAAAGAGGGAAGATTGGATGAATTATATGGATGAATAATATAAATGAATTATAAAAAGATTGGATGAATTATATAAATGAATTATATCCAGATAGGATAGATTGATGACATATTATTATTATTATTGACCAGACTTGAAAGGTGTGGGATACTGTAGTTAGCGTGTTGGGACCAGGAGTAGGGCGAAATACGAGAAAGGAATAGATGCCCTGGGGGCAGACCGTCTACCAGAAGGACTAAACCAACACACAATGAAGGAGACGGGAAAGAACGAAGCGAGTGCGTGACTCTAATGAGAAAGGGTGGAGAGGTAAATGAGAAGGTGAGAGAGTTGAGAGGTAAAGAGGAGGACAGAGAGTATTCAGAGGTAAAGGGGAGAGAGAGGGGACCGGAGGGAGGGAGAGTAAGCCAATCAGTACATACTTCCTCAAGGTATTGAGTCACCCCTCCGGCTAGCTAAGAAAACGACGAGAAAGAAGGACTCAGTGGTGATCTGTGGGGTGGAGATCATTTGCGCACAAATCGAGTTCCGCACTACTCTATTTACCACGTTAGAGAATGCTTCGGAAAACAATTCCTTGTGGGGGTATCTTTATACATAGGTAGAATCCGATTCCAATTAATAAACTTTTTTACTGATTTGCATTATGCAGATAACGCCTTGTGCGGAAATGATGTCCACCCGATCTGTGACTTAGGGGATATTTACAGGAAAGCTAGGAGACCAGTGAACTATTTCGGTTTCCTTGACTTTTGGGAAAACGAACATTATCACAATATATTGTATACTGTGTGCTTATAGTCAAATATGGATAAATTCTGCAGAGTTCAGCTGAAAATAGTTTATGTGCTCTAAAATGAGGGGAACGATAATCAATTGCTTGAACAGGGCAAATGGAAGACTGAGCAGTGGAGAGGGAGAGTGGGATAAAGAATAAGATGAGAGAGAATAAGGACGGAGAGAGACCCTCAATGATCCAAACAGAGAAGTTGACTGCGGGGTGCTTCTCATTGGAAGAGAATAGAGCCCAATTGGAGCGAGAGACGACGGGGGATGAAGAGAGTGCAGACGGTCAGAGATACGAGAGAATAGGGAAGAGGCAGAGACGCAGAGTAATTGGATAGTTTGATATCGGTGACGGTAAAGAAGGAGGAGTGAATGGATGAGAGGAAGAGTAGACATATGGAGGAGGCTGCCCTTTTGAGATGAGGAACTACGGAGGGATAGGGGGATCTGAGGGATTGAAGGGTGGGACATACGTCTGGGAGACGCTCTTATGAAATACGCGATCGACTGAGGATTTAGAGTAGATAGATTATTGTGCGGGCAATCGTAATAGTATCTAGCTGCACCTGGAATGCCTCATTTACATCTACAGGCTGGAGCAGATTTCGCAGAGTCAGCAGGCTGAAAATATCTAGAGAGGGATAGAGCATAGTGATTAGATAGCCTTGAGAGATGCCATATTATCGTCCTGATTACCGTAAGACGAACACTTAGCAAGACGTAGAAATGAAACAGACAAAGCAAGATGGAATAGTGATCTCAGGAGATGCAAACTCTCCATTGGAGAGGGGTCTAACTACTCCTCTCCACTGAACTCCCTACTGAATCAACGAATTAGCTTCCTCCTCCTATCAGTCTCTCCCTCTCTTCTCAATAGAAACTGGACACGAAAGAAGACGGCAAATGGGCTTCCCCTCTCAGGGCACCCACTGTATGTCTATCCGATTAATTGGCACTCCCCCTCTCTTCCTTGATTCTACACTATATCACTTACCGGTCAGCCCGATTATATCGTAAGCCTGATTAGATCAGTTCCGGGTTTTAGCAACGGAACAAAGATTACGGTAGGCACGATCGTGGTGGGAACCACTACCCAAAACAGAAGCTTACTGAGGGGGAAGAGAGGCGAGAGAGGGTAGAGAGAGAATTGAGAGGTAAAAGGGAGGGAGAGGGAGGGAATAAAGAGAGAGAGGGGAGAGAGGTGAGGGGGTGAGCAGTGGAGAGCCGAAGGCAAATATCGTTTGTTGGTGTGAAGCTGGAGCGCGTCTTCGATTCTGAAGGTGTGAGTTCTCTCTCTCTCCCTCCCACTCTCTATCACCCTTCTCTACACGAACAACCCCCGTCCCTTGTCTTCCGATCAAATTTCGCCCTCGGGCACCCGCAACCGAATTCATTCCCTTGTTTGAATTCTATTAGACAGACATCATGGGGATCAAAGGGGAGCCAAGTTCAGTGGAGATTAATTAGCATCGAGGGCTAGAAAGGTTCTGTGAAAGATTCTGTGAAAGACACAATTTTCAGGACAGTGTCCCTGATTTAGAAATTGGATGCTTGCTAGAGTTCCAATTGTTCACAAAGAATACTCAAGGTTTACGAACTTTGAAACCAGGAACTTGATCAAACAGGCAGAGAATCTAGTAAATTTACAGTAAGATTATGGTGCATCTTACGGTAGAAAGGTATCGGGAGGAACGTATAGAATTCTATCCAATCTTTGAATTGCAAATGAATCTCAGCCATCAAACATAGTCGCATGTTGAACTAATTGAAAGATTGTGAGACTATAGTCTATCTATCTAGATATAGACCTCTAGACACCTGCTTCAACTATACCCTCCCGCGTGATTCGCCCCGCGAGGCAATGCCCTTTCCTTCGCTTGTACCTATACTATCTGTGTTCCCTTGCCCTCTCCTCCCAACAGTCTCCTCTTTCTCAATCTTCTCCACTTTCGGTCAGAGTTGGACAATGAAAAGAAGAGGCGAAGCGCGTAACTGAGCCAAAGGGGAGCTACAGATGACACGGAGAGAGTTTTGGAGTAAATGGGGGGAGAGAAAGGGAATCGTCTGCTGGAATCGAGACTACTAAAGTGTGGCCGACACTTACAGGCTTATTTCGAAGAGCTTAAAAGATACATTCGGTGCCGAAGTCCTTCCATCGCACTTGGCAGGGCAGTCGACGAAGATCCGTACACATGACAGACTCGGTCTCTCCTATCTATCAGGGCCCTTCCACACACAGCCTAGATATACATAAGCTGTCTGGAAAATGGGGAGATAAAGAGCATATCTAAATAGCTAATGAATCTCGCTACAAAAGACAAGAAAATTGATGAGATAGAAGATTGAGTCGTGTTCGTGGTCGTGGTTCATTAGAAAGAGAGACGGGAATGAGAGGGGAAACAGAGGGAAGAGATGTCACCCGGGGCTCGTCCCTCCATTCTTCTCTGCTCACTCTAACCACCTTCCGTACGGTCCCCGAGAGTCTCCCGATCTTTGCTCATACTTACTTACATACTGAGATTCCCAATCAACGCCGTTGAGGAGCTATTTAATATGCTAAATTTTAACTGTACATGTACACCACTTGTAAGCGGGGTTTCTCTAGTACAGCATTCCAAGCGTCATAATAGCGAATGGCGGTTTTCGCGCATAGGAGCCGATCGTGTAGGTGAACCAGCAATCGAATATATGGGAATTTAAAAATAACTTAAGTTCACCATGAACTCAACAATCTTAAGTTCACCATGAACTCAACAAGAACTCAACAATTTGGTGTAAATTGGTTAATTCACTCTTGAGAAAATTCAAAAATAGTGGTCAATATTATTATTAGACACATTGTTCACCGGGAATGCTGTGCTAGGAGGCTGGGGAGCATTGTCGAGATAGTATTCCCTCAAAGGAAATCCGACGCTTTCCTGTTCCGTTCCTTCGACGAAGAAAATACCATAGTATTGCATACAGTTCGTTCGCTCCAGAAGACAATGGAAGGCATGCAACACAACCCACTGCCCTCCACTACCCCCCACCCCCTCACCTCCCTAAACCTCTTCTATGCCCAAGACTGGCTACTACACAAATACGATGTAGTATCCACCAACAATCGGGCACTCGTAGTTTGATTGTGTGGAGAAGGGCAATTACAAAATCGTTGGATCACATTATACTCATAATTATACGGTTCGTGAAATATACTCACCACGGGTTGCACTTTTTAATAGATAGAACAATAGGCTCTTGTACAGGATCGAATATATTAAAGTGGTGAAAATCCAAAGAAATAAGAGGATAGAGTCTAGAAACGGCTTGTACTATATTCGTAAAGTGGACTGTGTGAAGGGCGTGCAATCGACTACAAGAAGAGAGACAAGAGAAGAAAACTGTTGAGCGGGAGAATGAGGGACGGAGGGAAGATTAGGTTGGAAAGTGACTACGAGACACGGATTACAGGAGGGAGGGAGACTCTCGGAGGGAGGGTTTCCCTTGCTTAGGAGGTAAAAGGGAGGGAGAGGGGCTAGGAGATAAGGGGTACAGAGCGAGCAAAGAGAGTGTCCCCACCTGAGGGAACGAACGTCTACAAGGCCGGTTACAGGTTAGTTAAGAAGAGAAGGAAGTGGAGGGTGGAGTAGTTAGGGAGGGAGAGGGACAGGGTTAAGAGGTAAAGGGGAGGCAGAGGGAGGGGGAGAGCGTTAGACAGAATGTTAGCAGGTGAATGAGTGAGAGGGAGCCGGAAGGCACACGCTAGACGGTGTGCTCATTACACTGAAGAGGTTGATGTTGAGAGGGTCAGAGGGGGTAAAAAGAAGAAGAAGAGGAGAGAAGAGGGAGGAGGGGCAATGGAGAGAATGAAGAGTATGCGGAGAGGAGTCATGGCCCCCGCAATAAGGATCATATCGGGAATTCAGCAATTGCTTCTTAAGAACGAACGTCAGGTTATGGAGAATGTAGTTGTCGTGAATAGTTCATGACATAACGAATACGTAATGCTGCATAACAATACGAGGTGCAGCAAAAAATGTTCGATACTACCTACAATGTACTTTGGAAAAATGGCTAAAACCTTTGAAAAGTTTAAAAAGTAACTTTAAAAGTTATGGAAGCGTCATGTTTAAGGCTGAAATCTTCCCAGCAATCGAAATCCAAAAAAAACGTATATATTTGGCTCCCCATCTCTCTGTCTCTTCATTCCTCTCCGTTCTTTCTCCCAGATGTAATCGAATCAGCTATAAGTTAGTTACCTCCCACCTTGCCTCCATTCATACTTCGTGCACTCCTCGTGAGTGGTTCTCTCTTCTGTCCTCTCACCTCTCCAATCCATCTCCCCATCAACTCATCCATGGCCAACCCCCACACGATGGTCTTTCCCCACGCGGACGTTCCCATCTCTCGTCGACTTCTCATTCGCAATTCGACCAACTCTGACTTCGCCCTCAAACTCATTCCGTCTTCGTCTAAGGTATGTAGATAGTAACCTATGTAGATAGTAAGTAGATGTAGATGTAGATAGTAACCTATGTAGATAGTATGTAGATAGTATGTAGATAGTAAGGTATGTAGATAGATTCCGCCTTACAGATAGTAACCTAAGTGATAATATCTACCGTAACCTACCGTACCCCCCATCAGGTAATCAAGTGCGATTCCTCCCGTCTCGTTCTAAAGGTCAAGTCCTTCGTCGTTATCAACGTCACTCTTGTGTCCTCAGAGATGAGCCTTCTCGAGGTACTTGTTACTGTAGGGATTCCGGAAGGGGTTACTGTAGGGGCTACAGTATATCTTGATGTGGCATGTGTGCTATACTCACTTGATAAGAAAAGAATGGAGAGAAAGAAAAATGGGGAGTAAGTAAAAGTATTCGTTAGCAGTTCTCTGGACTCACACTTCCCTTGCAGTTCGCCTCACACAAACTGTCCGTATATGCAAGGCCCATCAGCGCAGCCAACCTTAGTGATATTAAGTGAGCCTTAGGCTAAGGTCACCTTAGCTGTATGCCTCAGCCTTAGTCCCTAAAGACGAAGCCGTCGCTTCAGGGACTGGATCGCTAACGATGGCCGGGAGACAATGAAGCAGTGCGTGGTCTCCATCACTCTTTCCACCGTCAAGGCCTACTCCTCCCGTGATGTGGGTTGATCGAATTTGCGAACTCTGAGACGAGAAAAGAATAATAGTATTATTGAATAAGAATCTACGTCAGTAGCTCTGACAAATATCTATACGCTAACTATGTTCACTTCGGCATTGGTAATTAATTACTCGCGGAACGCAATATTCTAAACTGGGTTTGTTATTGAAATCGAAGGTGTTTCCCGTTAATGCATGAAATAGTATCCTCGCCCACAACTCCCTTCAGACGGTAGTGGACCTCCCTGGACACGCCCTGACAGTTGAACCTACCCAATGGGCGACCAACGCCCCTCTCGACAAGGACACCCGGACCGCTGCGAGGATCGATGACGGTCGGAGATCAAATATCAAATATAAAAGACCAAAGACCAAAGACCAAGGATCACTTTCAGACACGCTGACGGCAGGAGTAATCAACACGGCCGACAAGGAGTTCATGCCTGTTCCGACTGCACAGTACGAGACCTTAACTGTTCTAAGTTTCATCGTGATCTTAGTTCTTAATTCCTTAACCTTAATATTGCCCTGACCCTAACCTTACCGTTAAGGCAATGGCATTTCGCGTCTCTAACCGAGTGGATTCAGGGAACAGCCCTCCAGGCTTAGGGAGATGAAGCATAAAGAATTACTGACGAGTACGCAAAGAAGTACATTTTCAGTTGTACGCATCTATAGTGGAGAAAAATCGAAGATATAATCGTTCCGGTCGTAGCGCCGATTCCGGAGCCTTTCAAACTGATCTTATCAAATTCTAATTTGTACTATGCAAAACTCTAGGAAATCCTGACCTCAAAAAGCGATACATGTTCCTGATATCTTGTCTTGGATGAATCACGAATTATACGTTCCGATTTTCTATACTATACCTATACATGTTTTTGAACGTTGCTATAGCTATACTCGTGCATCACAATCCTTCAGAAAGTGTATCTAGGTAGTATAGATTCACTTTATGGAAGTGATTTTCACTGAATTCACAGCCAGCTCACCGAGCATTGCATCGTAAAACTGGGAGAGATGTGGGGTCGGCGTCATATTATGGCCATTCCCACGAAACTCATTCTCCCGCAACAAAAAGGGAGCTGCTCTGAACCCCGCACAATACAGTCTAGACCATGCTTCTCCGCTATCTCCTCTTCGTTGCTCTATTCGTCGTAGTCGCGGTTACCCCGGAAGACACGTATGCTATCTATATCTTCAGTAACGATACCCTGTGATTTTTTAGGAAATCTAGTGGATCTTCGACTGAACGAATTGAGCGGTAAGTCTGTGCGGTAAACTCACAACATAATCTAAGCAAACAGAAGCAACAGAACAATAATCTAAGCTTCGATATTTACCACATTAAATTGCAATATATCCGGTGATAAAATCGCTAGTTTATCATCAGCTTGCCCGAAATTATATTGCATAATTATGTTTAGAGTCACGCGAGCCCATCGAAGTTCTAGAAGCGAGGAGAGAGAATGTTGCATTGCCTGGACTAAGTTCACGTCAGTCGTTATTAATAAAAAAATCGATTAGTAAATCTTGAACGTTCAATAATACAATTTTAATTTTTAATTTTTTTTCTCAATTCTAAAATATCAATTCTTTCTTCCTCGAGAAGAACAAATGTTAAAATGGAAATAGATTTTTCTCTAGAGAGTAATCAGATAAAATAAAGAACTACATTTACTTTTTCAGCCCCGTCTGGGTTCCCGGATAATCTAACGGATTCTTCTGCCCTTGAAAGCATCAAAAACTTCAGGATAGTAAAGTTTTTTCTCCCAATGTGTTTCTCCCAATGCAATAGGTATAGATTTTCACTTTTTTGTATATTTTTACATCTCACAGTATATTTTACATACCCTATACGTATGCCAACTCACGAGTGTCCCACATCACATACCAATCAGTCTCAGCCTAATCTTCTTATTTGCGGAACGGGTGTGATTAATAAGCGACGGATGCATTATATTGAGAGTATCACAGCATTTCCGCCGATTGAGTAAAGGTCGCGGCTAGAATATATGGAGATGCAGCTATTCCTGACCACTCCTACGCACCGTTTTCATCCGACCTCATATGACCGCATGTCACACATCTATTCTTGCTCTAAGTAGAAGCGCAATATGCTGGGAAACGGGAAATAGTTTATTTACCAATGAAGACAAGTGAAGACAGTCAAAGACAAGTGAAACGTCGCAGAAAACCCGGATTGTTTTCATCATTATTTTCCGTTCCTTCTACATCTCTATCTAGTCCTGTCCAAATCGACTGAACATCGCTGTAGTCCACTGAAGTTCCCGACCTTTTCCCAGCACGTTCCTTCTTTGCAAATAAGTGTCACTAATCCCCCTCCCATCTCCCCTCTTTCGTCACAGATATTGCTTTCCTTGCTCTTATCTCATTTCATTCGACTAGACGAAAGATCAGGTCGTTCGTTAGGCATTTATTGATACGCGAAGCACATAGAGGGCCACCCATACAGACTGCAACGACAGACCCTTCGATGGGCCGGGGTCTATATTACGGATGTTTTAATATAAAGCAGGCGATCACGACCGGTTTTGAGGAAAAATGCAGACAAAAGCTTGAAATGACACAGCGAAATGGACAAGGCCGATATATTTGAACAGCAACTAGGTACTACGGTACTAGAGAGTTGAGCCGAAATGTTCCGTCAGTTGTCCCGTTCCTATTTAGATACAATAAGTGTGCTCAACGGAAAGTGCAGACGAAATGGGAATGAAATCAACGACGGAACGCTTATTGTTAGTTCAATGATATTCAGAAGAAGAAGAAAACAGTCATCAGTCGATTGTCGCAAATCGAAGCAGCTTTCGTCGAGAGGAGGTTCGCTTCGAGTCTTCAGCTGAAGTGGGCAAAAGATTTGGAGGCATGGGGAATCGAACCCCAGACCTCGCGCATGCGAAGCGCGCGCTCTACCCCTGAGCTATGCCCCCGACGAGAGAGTTGTGGGCTAAAGCTGATTATTTCGGAGAAGGGGGAGATATGACGTCATCCATGAAAGGTTGCGGTGGGACGAATGATGTCACTGGTTTCAGGGATTGCACCCCCCTCTCACATCATCCAATCTCATGGCCCTTTCCTACACTATTCCCAGTAAGCTGAATGTCGCGAAACCCCTTCCTTCTATAGAATTCTTATCTTCACTTTTTTAATCAATCGGAACCCCGTTTTAGCAACTACATCAATCTGAGTGTATGAGTGATACCGTACCCCCCACTCACATTCTCGATTACTGTATTCGGAGACGTTCCCTTCGTCTTCAGCCGTTTCATCGATACTCTCGGGTTGCGAGTTGGTACGGGACGCGATCAGTGCGAGCCTTCCTCCAACCTACAAGCAAATAAGCATCCAAACATGCTCCTCATTACGATTAGTCGTCTAATAATCGTATTCCGCATTACTGACATGAGAAGGAGATCCGAAAGTCATTCCATTCCTACTTTGTTTGCCCTCTTTTATTATCACATCTTTCGTAGTAAGTATCTAGGAATTACGACAGCTAGATAACGAAACATTTCGCTCAACCATACATGAATATAGTTATGTCCATTCCCTCACCTGTCGTCCCCTCACACTCGCTCCCCCTCTGCTCTTCATTCCCTTTATCGTACTCCTCCTCCTCTCCCTCCTCTCTGCTTCTTCTGGCACCATGCCAAGTTCCAGTGCTCGTTGGGCAGCCACTGCTGTGGTCAGTGCGACACCGTTGACCTGCGAAAGGGTACGGTAGGAAATAGCGCCAAATTTGAATTGGAATTATGGTAGTTGAGACTGACCCGAGTACGGCGCACGAGACCCAGCCAGTGCATGATTATCGATCTGAAACCAGGAGATGATCTTTGATCTTTGAGAATTGTTTGGCATACCTGTATTTTGAGGAGAAGAAGAGGTATACGAAGAGCGAACTGGAGGAGTTGAGCGAGATCAAGACGTTTCCCAACTGACAATGAGCAATATTGATTTTCTTTATGAAAATAGGCATATTCCAGGATTCTCTCAATCTATCTCTCTTCATTTTCCTTCTCCCACCATCCATCGCAACATTTCCCCTAGAGTTCTTTGTCTCAGTATATTCAGTCATGCGAGAAAGTTCTCACACGCAAAAAAGGACGCGAAATCGATGTTCTTTGGAGTGATTTATATTGCGAGAACCGGAGAATAGGTTATGGCCTAGCGACCATAGTTGCGATAGTTCCTGATTTATAGGAAAACGAGAGAATCTAAAGAAACTGGAAAGTAACCAACCTCAACGCTTACGTCGAACCACTGTTGGGGCTCCACATCTTCTTCAACGTCGAACGAGTAGATACGGTAGGCCTGAAGGGATACTGTAAGTTGGGGGTACCGTAAGTGTTTAGCATACGGTAAGCATTTCTGCGTATACTTCTCCTACCCATGACGCAGAGCGAATTGATAATCTCGCTAAGACCCCTCTCCCGCATTATTTCACATTACTGCGTGAAGAGATATGGGAGATTTGTGGTATCTTGTAATCTCCAGCTCACGAACTGTTTACTTGCATGCGAATCCTTCTAGCTATGCTTCTTCGTAAAGCGATGAGATTATTGGATGGAAAAAGGAGATGAACTTTATGGGGACACGTGCGGGAGGAGAAATCAACACAGGATAGCGAACGCTTATAGAGGGTAAATAGATAAAGTGCATGGAGGAGCACACAAGTCTGTGCATGGAATACACGCAAATGTCACCGCACTATGTAGGAAGGCAGATTGCGCGAAACTTTTTTAGTCCTATTATAGCTCCTGGCATTTATACAGCATCAACAATGTTCACTGCACTTCCTGCTCATAGGAAACCATGGGAAATATTGAAATCCCGTGCAAGTCTTGATTTTCGATGCAACAACTTCTTCCCCTCTCAGATACATCCCTCCTTTTTCTCGTTCCCCTCGCTTTCCCTTCTCGAATCGACAACTAATGCTCAATGCAGTCCTACATTGATTCAAGGGTAATCAAGGGAGGTCCCTCCTCTATCTCTCCACTCTCTAATGCTTTGCTATGCTCCGCTAACGCAATTATTCAGCCCTACTTTCGCTAACCGCATAAGTAACATAGCCAAATTGTTCTGATTGGTGAAACGTTCTGACAGTTGTCGCAAACAGAGCAGGAAAGAGTTAACGAAACTCTCTATATTACGGATGCCATTGAAACATACCTCAACACAGTTGTTCAGGAAGGGTATGACATTGCAGATGAGGAAGATGAGTACAATGGCCAACAGCATGAAGGTCACCGATCGATCCCTCAGACCCCCCTTCAGGGAGGACGGAACCGCACGCATTCCCGGACTGAAATAACCACCTTTTCCGGCAATTTTCCTATAAATTATTTTTTAGTAGTGTTCGAAAGAGCTCATTAAAAGCAATGTCATGTAATATTCAGGAAAACTTTTTCTCCCCCAAGATATTTGTTGTTGTTGCTTTAATTTCCGGAGGAAACAACTCGTATGACGAAAGTCTTCCAGCTTCGTCATAATGTTTGTAGTACTTCTTCCGATACATCAGCAGTCAGAGTGAAATGAGGACATTGCGAGGGGGAAGCATATCTACGTAGGGATTCGAGTAAGAGTACGGAAGGACATTAAGCCATTGACTCCTCTGCTTCCTCATTTGAGGCAGACGGGATTAGCATCCACCAATGACTTACGAGACGTTGGTGAGTTTCGAGAATTTGGAGAAGACGTCGGAGTATTTGCTGGCCTTGAGCAGTTGGAAGTTCTGCAGCATACGACTGCAAGGGAACATTATTGACGAAACTATTCCGTCTGTTATCACATTTCTATTTTGTCTGGATTCATGCGGCTGCAAGGGAATTGTAGCAATTGTAATGGGGTAACATGCTTCTTATTCGAACAAGCAACCCATCTATGATATTTCCAGGCGTCTGCCTTGTTTGTAGGGCCGCGCGAACGCAGCCCCGCACGCAAAAATGTAGCTGTAGGCCAACCCCAACTCGGAGCTGCCTTGCAGGTCAGCGTGTCCGAAAGTGCAATGGACGCGCCTCGCCACAGGGTTCCCGTCTTCGTGATCACGAGAGACCCCCAGCCAGGTAAGTTTATGAGCCGTCGACCTATGGCGGGTCATTCGCGAGCGCGGCCTAGGCCAGCCGGCTTTACGGGGAGACCAGGCAGACTGTCTGACCCACCGAGCCTTTTGTAGACAGCTCTCTCAAGCGCGCGCGCGATTCAAATCAGCGTTTAGGGTGGATAGGAATGCTTATCTTACATTTTTTTCTTATTTTTATAGGATTTCTCATGCTTACATCTGAGGGGAATAACTTACGATCGACCCTCGACCGATCGAGCGGAAGAGTGGAGAGAACGAAGGTGGGATGAATGGCGGAGAGCCACGATTATACGAATGTTCACCACGATGAGCACTGTGAAGGGAACCAGAAACCTGAATAGAGAACATTCATTTCTTGATCGTTGTGCTACAAGATCAATTAACTTCGAGCCTATCGCTGTGGTGGGTGAAGCAAATAATAAGGCAAACATTAGCGGACTTGTGAATCATTCCTAGAACAGGTAGTTTTAGAGAATTCTCACCTAGCGAACTATACTCGTACTCACATGACTATGGTGTAGATAATGGCTTTGGCCACCAGCAGATACAGTCTCGAGGTCTTCAGCGGAGTTAGTGTTATCGTTCTGAGAGATGAGATTTTTCTCCTAATTCCGGAAAACATTCTGTTTTGCGGTCGGGGTATTTCCGTCCCTACATCCATTCCCTACGTGAGTCTACTATGGCCCATTCCACCAAATAAGGTCGGAAATCGTCTTATGGGACCCGAACGCACAAAACATTCATTATGCAAAGTCGGCCCTTCCTCATTCTAATTCCCTCCCCGAATACGACGTTTTCCGATTCGTCACTAATCGCTCCGTGCAAAATCCTATATATAAAAACCTATATATATATCGTACGGTACATTTATTTGGGCACGAATACCGGACTGTACGGGATTGTACAGTACAACCCCGTACAAGTCAAATTGCGGTCGTATATGGCAATTTCAGCACTTTTCATTGTTTTATTATTTTTTCTCGTGCCCAATTACACCAGTAAACAAAGAAACATGCCGGAAATCGCTCATTTTTCGAAATCAC
>LS848031.1:8131-43718 GCA_900490955.1 Micoletzkya japonica | reverse complement strand
TTAGTATAAAACCAAAAGGAAAAATAATAAAAATTAATAGTATTCGAGAAATGATTTTTTGAAATTTCGTCCAACGACGACGTTACTGTGTTTAGCGAAAGGAATTAAGCCAAAAGCGACATTCCTCTTAACGACGGAAGCCCGGAACGAAAAAATAAAACATGCGATTTTCGAGTTTTTTCTTCAATTTTTTATTGTCACTATGTTTTTTCTCACATTTTGAAACCTTAGAAGAATTTTCATCGAATTTTAAAACTTTTGGTTAGAAGCTGCTTCCTCCCTTTAAAGACCTTTAAAACGTAAAAATGTGGCATTGGAGAGGTTCGAACAGGGATAGCGAGAATTTCATTCATTCAAGATATATAAAAGCCGTTTTAACCGGTTTAGAGTGTCTAATCATCACCAAACTTGATACACAAGTAGATCTCGTCCTGGAATTCCAAAAATTCCAACCAGAACTCTGTACGACCTTTCCCAGCCGAAATATGGCCTTGTTTCAAGTGTTTCAAACACGGCCCACAATTTACTAGCTTGACGGTATCTTATTCCTATTTCAAACAAGACAGTAAAGTGGTATGAAGAGAGTCCAGGCAACGTAGGAATGAGTTTACTGAATTTTTCCTTCAGTATCTAGTGTTGTATCGCGAACTGACCAGAGAATGAGTGGATACGAGTCCTGCAGAGCGACTGAAGTCGACATCGTAGCGATGACCGGAAAGATGTTGAAGAAGAAGTTGAACGAGAGAAGCAGCAGGTCCGACACTGACAGGGCCAACAGGAACCGGTTCACCTGAAGCCATTTCCCGGCTCTCCCTTTCCCCGGCAATTTCCCGGCCCCCGCTTCCCGAACGAACGTTTCCCGGCTCTAATCAATAATCGCTGAACTAATCGTGTTTCAGGCCAACTGGATATAAAGGGAGTCAGTCGATGGGTGCTAATATGAGGGGGATGAGGAGTGAGGGATTCATGACATCGTCTCTTAGGGAGATTAGACGGGAAGTGGGGATAATTCACATCGATTACCCTACCCCGAGAGTCCCAGAACTTTTACATGGCAAACATGGCTTTCGGTGGTTCCCCTCTTGTCACGATTTCGTTGCATTTCGGTGTGTCCTCCAATATCATCTATCTATCTTCCCCCACCCCCCCCTCACTTTCCTCCTTCATGCTTTTTCCTCTCATAGACACGGCAATTTGGAGTCGGACAAGCCTCTTTCCCTTCTCTCTTTCTTTCTCTCTCTCTCTTCCTCTTCCTCTCCCTTCCCCCTCATCGTCCCCTCTCTTCCTATCCACGATTTGTATGCCAAACGTAGCCTGAGGCTCGATAAAACAAGTCTTAAGGGGGGCTAGCTGTACAAACTACGCCAAATCGCCTCAGGCGATAGGGGATTTCCCGTGAAATCTTTGCTATTCGAAGAAGGAACGTTGGTTCCTTGAAAGGCCCCTCAATTCAATGCAAAGTCAACCTGCCTCTAACCCCTCCGTTCTTTCATAAGGTTCCAATCTTCCCTCCCAATTATTCTTCCTCTTTCCTCTCCCAATAACCACGACCCTATCAATCTTCTTACCAATTGCGATCGCATCTCCGCATCGAGAAACACGATGATATTGATCGTGTTCGTTATGATTCCTGCAACGAAAATTCGTGTTACGGTAGTCCCTGGGACTTGCCTGCCAATGATAGGGGCATGTTCATGAACAGCCGAAAGTCTTCCTGTTGCCGAGTGAAGATTTCGGTCTGATAATTGACAATACGTAAATTTAAGGTTAAATAATGAACTGAAAAACTTACCGAGCAATTGAGTAAGCTCTCTGTGGCGTGCATTGTGGAGGGGCTGAAATGAACGGAGAAATGGGGAATTGATGGAAAGGGGAAGGGGAAAGAGGGGGGAGGAGGGGGATAATCCCGGCGATTCCTTTAAGGGAGACGAAGATTCAGTGAATGGCGATGTGAGTCAGGAAACGATTGCATACGATTAGACTGAAGAGGTGAAACATAATTGAGACGGGATGAGGAAGTCTTAGGGGATGAACGGGGGGAAGATATTACTGGGGAAACAGCCCCATCAGTAAGCTTGTGCAGGTTTGTGATGAGGCAACGACTCTATTTCAGCAGTGATCACACGATGAGAACAATATTGCGGACGGGAATCTGTGCATGTCCAGAGGAAACAATGTAAAGGTTGAGGGAGAAGGAGGACTGCGTAATGAGTGTATAGAAAAGGAAGGACATTTATGAAGGGATTGGGGCAGTGTAGGGAAAAGGCGAGGCTATCTCTATTACAGCTGAAACACGAAAACAGCGAAATGCATTACCTTTTGAAATTACCTAACTGCGTTGAAGACCCCCACCACTATTTACCATGCGCAGTATTTGACATCACTAGATAGCTCGAAGTGCTCCGAGTCACCTATCCAGCCTCTCCTTTTCATTGTCAGTTGAAGCTTTGCCGTTACTTATAAAAGTTGTTCTTTCATTATCTTCGCTCCCACACTCGTTTTTTTTTCTGCAAGCGATTGCAGCTCAGAACATACTATGGTCGATCGCAAGCGCGACGCGAATGGCCGATTTGACTTTGGAAGGCCGTAGCTCGGTCATTTTTGGACTATGTGGGCCCAGATTTCGGCTACCCCCTATATTTCTGAAGCGATCTTTCGAATGGTGGTAAGTATGCGAAGATTGGGTGAGAAAGAATAAAGTCAATTTTTTGGTCGCTGTACCTTCAGAAAGTAGGCCACTTTCTGAAGGTACGGCTAATTCCTCGATTGTCGCAGAGGGCTGTAATTTTGATGATGTTTAACCGGGAACAGAAAGGGAGAATCAGTTCAAAATTCACTTTAAGCATTATATGACGTGCTGAAACATAAGCCATCGCGCTAACCATGTACAGTCTTCCATATCAGCTCATTCATCACGTTGCATGCGAAACATAACTGGGCCGGCTTTGGGAGAGCCTCCGTTTGGCCACGCATCGTGTACTTCACTATGGAAGCCCCCCGATGAGGGAGAGGGAACTACATTGGGGAGGGGGAGGATGGGAAGGGGGAGAAGGGGGATGGGCACTGCATCGGGAAGAGTGTTCCTGCACGGAAATCGTGGGTCGCTGGAATTATCAACCCAAGATCGCAGGTTTACGAAAGATTGTTCTTGGATTGTGCCAAGACGAGGAAATATTCGAGAATCACTGCAAGAATATATAGTTATTTGTAGTGCAGAAAGAATAATTAACAACGAATAAAAGACATAATGATAAGATAGGAGGATACGGTTCATTGGTCCCGTTCCATAGGGGAGACATTAGAGAGTAGTCCATTATCGCGCTTCATGTGAATAATTTGACTCGTGCTTTCACTCAACGCGCTCATTTACGATTGCGGATACGCAAAAAGTAGCTGAAAGTTACATACGAGCGACGAATTAAACGTAAACGCGGAGGTGGCGGGGCTAAGAGGGAAAGAAGGAGGGAACGACGAGAGAGAGGGAGGGGGGGGGAGGGAGGGAAACGCCCCCTGAGGGGATCTATTCCCCTCGAGAGATTAGCCCGAGGTGCAAGAGAGACGTCGAATGTCGAAGTGTAGACAGAGAAGAGGATAGGAACAGGAAGAAAATGAGGCAAGGAGGATCATTGCTACGATTAGAGCGAGTACGCATTTGATGGAACATCGGGCAAAGAGCTACCAAGGGACTTTATCTTGGAAAATGTCAGCTTATGTTTCACAGGTCACATAATAAGGAACGACGCAGGTTGGGGAGCTTCGCGTATAGTAGGAAGATAAATAAATGAGGATGGAAGAAATAGGATAAAGATTTTACATGCCTTAATATGGTCCATCTGCGAAACTCTATCTAGATATGTGACATGGTGGGTGAGTCTGTCTAGAGAACGGTTTCCCTCATCACTCCTTCGTGGAGAGTGATCACTTGATGGTCCACAGTGTGGACTCCACACTAATCAATCTACGTCTGCTCTATAAATAATTCCGAGCTTGGGTTCCCTCGAGGAATGTTCTACCGTAATCTCGTCTACTAATGTCGTTTGATCGGCGACGTAGTAGTGTCTTTGGACTGGAGAGCGACAGCTGGAATTGATGGACTTGGATTATTCATGACTGTGTGTTATTCCGCTACGCAAGTTCGCCTGGACTTCACGCTCTAATTGACGTTCTTCCCATCCCTTTTGTTCTAGTGACCAAAGCATTCCAAGCGTTCGAATAGAGAATAGCGATCTCCGTGCATAGGATACAATCCTGTGGTCGAACTCAACAGAAGAATAGCCTAGGGGACAGCTTCGAACACAATTACAAACTAGGAAGACCCGGTGATGAATGCTGAGACATACTAACTTAGCTTCTCGTCTTATTGCTAGTGCACGTGAGATAGGACTTGTCAGTCAGTTTGCGATAGTCTCCATTTTCCGGGTCCCCGTGCGAAACTACAACATTCTAGATCTTCGGACCTCTTCTCACATCATCATTTTGCATCTTTTAATGCAACTTTATGACAGGTTATTTAATTTCCACTCGAATGAAATAGATAAAGCTGGAGATACTGCTGGAATGGCTAAGGAAGTCCTATCACAAGGACGTATGTAGATAGTGTCCTGAAATGCATGTTGTGGTCTCAGAGATCGGACGAAGACAAATGACCACGAGACTATCCCCCACTCACGATGCAACTACTTCCAACAACGCGTCCCAAATACGTTTCACCCCCGTACCATAGTCACGGTGCTCTGAAATCCCCGATCTCGGGAAAGAAATCCAATAACTTTGACTCATGATAATAGCCATTGTGACGGACGGCCATCGTTTTCTGCCTTATTCTCTTGAATGGTAGGGAGAACGTAGATTTCAGCATTTCAAAAGTATTTCCCGACAAATCGCATTCATCGACTGAAATTACGGGCATTAGTTAGACTGCTTGGCAACAATTGCCGTGATACAGGAATGGGGGGATTGGGCCTATCTATGGCTACTTTGGTATGCTTCCTGTTCAGATATTTATTCGTCAAAGATTATCCATCTAAGACTATTAAAGGGACATGGAAGTGATTTTCAAGTGAAGCTTATATGAAAATTTTTGTCGTAATTTTTGTAAAACCAAAAGGAAAAACAATAAAAATTAATGGTATTTAAGAAATGATTTACGACGGAAGCCCGGAACGAAAAAATAAAGCATGCGATTTTCGAGTTTTTTCTTTGATTTTTTTAATTGTCACGATGGTTTTCCTCACATTTTGAAACCTTAGAAGAATTTTCATAGAATTTTAAGACTTTTGGTTACAGGCTGCTTGTTCCCTTTAAGGAAATTAAAATCTCTCCTATAAACGGATGTATGGCGCTACGAGATGTTTAGAGTGAGTAACTTCTTGTAATACAGAATTATCTCGACATAGAATGTCAGCCATCTCTGGATTCCTCTTCACTCAAGATTTATGTAAAGGTGAACGAACTGTAGGATAGCAAGGCTCGTTCTTCAACATAAAAGGGCGCATAAATAATGCGTCGCCGTCGAAATCGGACAACAAAAGCTCCGGAAAATCCGTGCAAAGTTGTCAAAACATGGCGGGCTTTTGGGTGGTGGAAAATAGGAACGAAAGGGGAAGAAGGGGGGGAGGGTTGGAGTGGACGGGGAAAACAGACGATTTCAATGGGGAACTGTCGTGCGAACCCCCAAAGAGGGAATTACTGGGAGGAGGCTATGATTGGGGCACATAATAAACTATTACGGGAGTTGGTTTACTATTCAAGAAGTTAGGACTACTCGTAAACAGGCGAGGTAAAGGCCAAACGGGCTCATCATATGCTATTTCTGCCAGCCGTGTTATTCTTCTCTTCTTCTTTTCCGTCGTTTGTCCTTTCTCTCCGCAATTTGTTCTCCCCTCTTATTCACCGTCTCCCATTCTCATCACTGCTCTCAATTACACGCTTGCGCCTTTCAAAGAACACAAAGTGGAGGGATTGGATTGGGAGTGCATTCCGGAATCGACTGCTAATGGATTACAGGTTACGGTATGGAAATACGATTACCGTACACCGGCAATGAGCGAAAGTTCAAGAGAAGTTTAGTACGTTTCCTGATAATTTTGTACATTATCTAGTAAAATAGTGAAGTATGTGTGGGCTAAGATGGAGTAATGCTATGGACTTCTTAGAGTTCCGTCATCCATCGGAAATGCGTAGAGGATAGGTAATGGAGGGGTTCATTATGCAAGACATTAGGAGGGTTGGCTGGGATAATGGAAAGAGGAGTAAGAGCTAGGCTAGAGGGAACTAGGTGATTCCCCGGGATTTACATGTGGAATCAAACGTCAGGGGTCTAGTAGCATTTCTGGATCAAGAGAGTGCGATGTAGCTAAAAATAATAAAGAGAAGCAGATAATAACCACCCAAATCAAGGGTTAGAGCCCAATATGCGGAATGGGCGCCTGTGAAACATACTTGAACCAGGAAATGACGTCATCGATTGTTGTTCAGCGACAAATCGCGTACCGCGTAATGGGGTGCGCGTTAAACCATGCGAAATTAGCGACGACGAAAAAGGGCGGGAATTCGAAATTGCGACGAGTAGGCAAAAGTAGAAAGTAGTCGAGTGAGGATGCGACAATTGAAGTGAGGGAGACACGAGAGGCACCTTTTATCTTTGCATTTCATGCAGCAGACTTAGATAGTTGAATGAAAAAGAATCATGCTTAAACAATCTAGTGTGCAAGGTCAACGAATCGCGTTATTCCACCGTCATTCGTCAAATTATAATACCGCTTACGGCAAAACATTGAAAGATACTGAGGAGGACCTACCTAGATTATGAAATAAGGGTTATCATTCAATTTAATGCCTAATGTGTCTGAACCTCACAAATCTTTCTACCGACGTACCCGTTCTACTATAGATACTCAACATCCTTACCACTGCGGACTTGAGAATGTGAATATTCTACCGGAACAGGCGAGGCAATCGAGACAACAATATACTGGATAGGGAAGGAGGGAAAGAAACTATTATGGAGACTGGTAAACAGTCGATGGAGTAAGGGGATAGACCAGGAAGGAGTTTAGGGGGAATGGAATACTGATATAGATATATGGACAATCGGAGAAGTGTTAGAAAGATGTCGTGGACGGAACTAGTCTGTCGGAAGGTCATTCATATGCTTAGGTAGAAAACTGTTCCGTCAGTCTTCTCATTCCTATTTCCGACGAGATAGAGAGGCTGTATAAAGAGACTCTAGAAAATAGAATAAGCTTACTAACGGAAAAATAATAAATGCATGTAATTCTGAAGGTTCTCAGGAAGTGTTCTCTATCTGTCCAAGTAGGAAAGCGAAATTCCCACGACCATAACTACTATCGAGTCACAAACTTTGTCTACATCGACTCGCAGACCAACTGCTAACGTGAGAATGTGAACAACTAGAAATGCAAAGAGAGCGAAACGTCAAATTCGGAAGGGGACACAGAAACTTTTCGGTTTCTCATTCCTGTTACAGTAAGAGAGTAAAGCGGTATGAAGAGAGTCCAGACAAAGTAGGAATGAACTTACTGCACAGAGCGAAATATCCCAACGGCGCGACCTTGGGGAATATTTTCCCCAAAAATTCAGTAGGGGGAGGGCGAAATTTCCCCAGCCGGCTGGGGAAATATTCCCCAGGGTCACGCCGTGGAGAAATATTCCCTAGCCGGCTAGGGAAATTTCGCTGAGTGTGGCGGAAAGCAGCCTCCATATTCCGATCCGCTTAACTATAGACCGATAAGCATCACATCTTTCTTCTGCCGAATTTTCGAAAAGCTGCTATCTCGATACCTAATTGAGCTATGTGAATCGTTCAAGATTATCCCTGATGAACAATATGGATTTAGAAGCAAGCGATCCACAGAGTTATAAATGCGTAGTATACTTTGACTTTTCTAAGGATTTTGACAGAGTATCGCACAAAAAGCTTCTTTATAAACTTCGATCTCTGAATATCCAAAATCAAGTGGTTGCATGGATAGAGGATTATCTCGTAGGCAGGACCTTCCAAGTGCGAGTCGGTGAAGCTCTCTCTATAAGTTCTCTTCGCATGTTCGCCTTATTACAATTAAGGTGAAGCGTGCCCTTAATCTTTTAATTTTTATCAACTATTACGTAATTATCGTGCTTATTGTTAGTAGTCCATATAGTCTTTCTTTCTTTCACGGCTCCTTTTTTTTCTTCTCTTTTCTTTTTGTTCTCGCATTTCTCTGCGAAAGCGCATAAATATTATCATTATTATTGTAGGAAAGCGAAATTCCCACGACCATGACTGCTATCGAGTCACAAACTTTGTCTACATCCACTCGCAGATCAACTGCTAACGTGAGAATGTGAACAAGTATAAATGCAAAGAGAGCGAAACGTCAAATTCGGAAGGGGACACAGAAACTTTTTCGGTTTCTCATTCCTGTTACAGTAAGAGAGTAAAGCGGTATGAAGAGATTCCAGACAAAGTAGGAATGAACTTACTGGCGGAACTTTTTCATCAATATTGCCAAGTGGTCAGCTAAATTGCCGTCTTCCGCATCAATTACTTATTCTACGCGAAGCAACGGAATAATCAAAGAGCAATGATTCCGTGCTAATAATGACGTTCCGGTCTCACCCCATCTCTCCCCCACTCCTCCACTATCCATCCCCCTCTCAATTGGCTATTCTCCCAGCCCTGCATTCCATTTTCCTCCGAAGATGCCTCCTCGAGTGTATTACACACCCCAATCCCTTTTATTGTCTCGACTAAACCAATGACGGAACCGGGCCGGGATATGGCAAAACAGACGGGAGCCGGAGTGTAAATAGGAAATAGCAGACGGCTTTCCGGCTAATGAAGAGAAGGCTTGGAATCTGGTTAGGTGATGAGGGGGATTGCACGGGGGAAGGGAGGGTGTGGAGGAGTACAGGAATGAGGGGGGACAAGGGAAAGGGGAATGAAATCGGATGGGGTAGTTAGGGAGAGGGGGTGGGGATGGGGGAGAAGAACGAATGCAAGAACATTGGAACTCGCAAAGTTCTGTGCTTGGGAAGCATAATAGCGAGCGTATATATATATATATACTATAGTAGAGATCGACTGTTTTTATGATTATGTTCCATGCATAATTCATAAATGCGAGGCGCCTCGTCACCAAAAGTAATAACGAAACATATTGACCAAAGGGACTGCATTGCAGATCTCTATTTCTCTACTGCTTTCATAGCTAACGGTAGAGTAGAGAATGAAGGAATCGATTACTGTAGAAGGTAAGGAGAAGGAAAGTCTCTTAGAGACGGGCAGCTGGAAGGATGGAATACCGAGATAGAATAGTGACATTCAAAGAGTCATGCTTAGCCAGACTCAGAGGGAAAAAGGCCTGCGGAGGGAAAGGCTGGGGAAAGAAGCTAATCGGAACGGATAAATCATGGATCTAGTGCATAATTGAGGAAGATGACGGGAGGTACGAGGCAGGGAAAGATTAGCATAATGGAAGAGGGGTTGAAGCAGTCGGAGGTGAGCGATGTCTCGTGGAGACCTTGTCGTCGGATCACCGCTTATTTCGTCAACAATAAAAGAACGGAGATATATTGACAATAATTTTCCATCGGTAAACTCTTTCCTACTTTGTCTGCACTCTCCTAACAAATAGAAAAAAACAGTCAAAAGAACCGAAACG
Organism: Micoletzkya japonica; assembly: GCA_900490955.1. Taxonomy (NCBI): domain Eukaryota; kingdom Metazoa; phylum Nematoda; class Chromadorea; order Rhabditida; family Diplogasteridae; genus Micoletzkya; species Micoletzkya japonica. Next base: position 34,053 of record LS848031.1, on the reverse strand, counting down.
AATGGTCAGCTAAGAATGGACGTTCATGTTTCAGTCATGAGTCGATGAGCCAACTCATTCATAGTCACGTGTGAACAGTGAGAACTGTTCGTTAATCCCCGTAACTCACGGTTAGATATGCATGGCTAGAGAGATGCAATGAACGGAGAAATAGACGTCACACGTGGACAATACAACTGAGTGCTTCTAGATAGCTGTGTTCTGGCCGGGTTTAGCGTTGTGCAGGTGAGTCACTTCATATTTCATTATTGGTCGATTCGAGAGTTATGATTTATGAACTATCTATAATCATTGTGCTGACTCGTCTGCGCAACTCTGCTAGATTCGCGAATTCGCATCGTTTATGGGCTTTTGCTATTTCAAGAATTTTCTATCCGTTGGCGGTGGACTGTAGACATGAAAGACGAAAATAGCGGATTTCGGTTGTTTATTGGAAGTTTGACCTTCTGTTAGTAATAGAGCTTGTGCGTGTAAATGACACAGGTGAAATTGGCAATCAAAGTTCGGCGAAGTGAACGTACGCAAAAGGATAGAGAAACGATAGATATAAGATGCGGTGAACTAAAATGCCACGATGGAATCTTGCCATAAAGGCAAATTGACAAGAATCCAGATGGAATCTTACCAATTTGCCTTTGTGGCAAGATTCCATCGTGACATTTTAGTTCACCGCATCTTTTATCACGAACAAACAAACGTATTCGCGAATTCACACCATTCATTGCGTGAAGAATAAGCCATCCGAAGTGCGATTACAATGATTATTGGCTAAAATGTTCCGTCAGCAAGTTCATTCCTGCTTCCTCGAGACTTCGAGCTTTCATCGGCAATTGGAACAGCTCGTTTTCCTCAACCATACTTGGAACAAAACCGGAGTAAATATTTGAAGATAAAGGTGGCAAGAAAAAGGCAGTCCTCGAAAAGTCGACCCAAACAAATAGCCAATCTAAGAGTCCACGGTTGTCACAGACTTGCCCTCTCCTGCAATAGATATCTGTGTCTGTCACTTCTTCGTTATTATAATTTTCTTCTTCTCCTCGCATGACTTCATTCATCTGAACATGACTGCATATATCATCACAATAACAAGAATACGAGAGTTCAACATTATTATCTTCGATTCAAAAAAATTTATTTCGATAGTTCGAGATCTATCTAATTGTAAGAATTTGAAATAAAAGAATAGGAAAATATAAATGCAGAGAACAATTTCTGAACGTTCTCAGAGTGAGATATCAGAGAACATACTCATTTATCTTTTTTATATACCAGCCGGGCTGCGTGCCGCTTCGCCCGACTGGCGTGTCCCAAAATTCCTGGCTAGCTATCTGTATATTTTAAAGTGTTGATGATTGATTATTCATCAGGATCTTTTCATGCAGTGTCTCGGCTTTTTTGCTTATCTACGCCCCCACTACATAATAAGATATTTTAAAAGTTGAATTTTATATTATTTACATTACCAAGCCCTTCACCTTCACCCTCAAAAGTCTTAGTTCTAGAATTTCACCCTCAAAAGTTTTAGTTCTAGAAAACCGATAAGTGGCCGAGCTTTTGCAAATTTGCGAAACATCTATTTGAGTGTTCTTTGGTCATGTCCACGGAGACGTTTAGCGAATTATATAATAGTATTGATTTTATTACATTTTTATCGAAAAAAACAAGGATCGATAAATATACTCGGTGGTGCAAAGAAGACTTTTTAATTGAAATAAGTGAGCCAAGTATCTAACAGATAATGTCTATCTACTTGTTCTCGCTTCTTCCCCTCATCTCCTTACCTCCAACAAGCTTGCCTGTCTCTCCCTTCGCCTGTTGCCCTAATCCCCCACTTCCTGTATCCTCCTTCCCCTTCCCTCCCTACGAAGTGTCAAGTGCTCTTATCACACGACAAGTCTGTTCTCCCGAATCGGAAGTGAATGAAAGACAGACAAGAGAAGAGAGGAGGGCAGATAGCAGAAGCAGCGGATTACATGGACAGATTAGGGGCTTTGAGGGGGAGGGGAGTACCGACTGAGCGAGGGAGGACTGTTGCAGACGAAAGAACACGAGAGATTTAGCCGGACATGGAAGAACATACAACACCGCTGTAACCGAAAATACTGTTGGTAATAATAAACTATCAAACTCAAAGCATATAGTAGAGAAAAAAAGAAGATATAATCGTTCCGGTTGTAGCGCTGATTCCGGTGCCTTTCAAGGCGATGTAATCAACTTCTAGTATGTATCATAAGAAAGTCTAGATGTTACTGATCTCAAAACCATATCCATGTTTCTGATATCTTTTCTTTGTGTAAAAGGGCACTGTTTCAAAGCGCGAAAAATTCGCTAAACACCGTATCACGAATTATACGTTCCGTTTTCCTCGCCTATATTATATGCCAACATGTTGGAATATTTATTTCTATCCTTTATAATTGAGACCGATACCTTATCCATTTGATTCGTTTCATGGGGAAACGTAACCGTCAAAGCTACCCTGAATGATCTAATCTTCCGTCCACGACCCCCGAATTATCGATATGAATGGGCAAAACGATATCGCAAAACAATATTCCCCACATGTTGCAACCACCTGCAGCCCTTCTCCCCCTCACTATCTCCCCATCTCCCCTATCACCCCCTCACCCCTCATTCATCCATTTATCCCCCCTCTTCTTATTCTCATTTCACAGCTGCACACGCGCTGAATTACCGCACGTGGAGAGATAGCGACGACCGGGCCGGAGAATAGAATTGTGCATATGGACGGATGAATTGGCCGGTGATGCGAGGGTTACGGTAGTCCCGAAGACTTGACTACCGTAACCGTGAACTAGGGTGTTATAGAGATTACCGTGTGGTAATTCCTATAACACCCTAGAAGGTGTACTTGTTATTCTCGCATTTCATCTTGAAATCGCATGAATTCATTCATTCATTCATTCATTTATCCGCATCAAGGTACGGGAGAGGGAGTGTGGGGATAGGAAGGGAAGGAAAGGGGTTAAGGCAAAAAGCTCGCTCTTTTCTAAGCCTATTGCTTACTTAGAGCCCTTCGCACAATAGTCTGAAGCTCGGTTCTGTTTGTCGGTAAATTCCCATGTTGTAACAAGGGAATAAGCTCCCGGGAGACACGGCTAGCGAAACCCTCATACCTCGCACGATGAGAGGCCTTATGGTCACAAATTTGAAACCTTGCCCCACGCGTACGAGACTGAGTGAAGGTGAAGAATGATTCAGCAATTCTACTAAGACGACTAGTTCCAAAATTATTATTATTGCATTGCGGTATGTCCACCGGTAGTTCATCAATCTTCGTAACCCATATTTGAAGGTTGCCCACTCTCGGGTGGAGCAGCTGTTTTCATTCCCGATTGCGTGACCTTGTCAGGACGAACACAACAGACCTGCCGGAACCGTCATAGATAGGGTGAGAGAGAATTAGGAGGGAATTGGGAGGTAAAGGGGAGGGAGGTAGAGTCTTGAGAGGTAAGAGAGACGGGTTGGCAAGGCCGTGTTGTGTGCGAAGTAGTAAGCAGTAGTAGCCATCATCATCTTCTCATCTCTTTCCCCACTTCGAACTGACACTCATTTGTCTCGTTGCTGACAGAAGGAAAGAGGACCTTACGAGGGAGGGAGGGAGAGAGTTACGAGGGAGAGGGAGAGAAGAGAGAGAATAGAGGATAGAGGGTAAAGGGTAACCACAGGGCAGCTTATCGTTATTCTACATCTGAGACTATAGATGAGTAGGGAGGAAGAGGACAGGAGGCGAAGGGCAGAGGGAGAAGAGAGGGAGGGTTTGTAAGAACTAAGGAGAGGGAGGGTTGGAGAGAGAAATCAGAGAGATAAAGAGGAAACAATGGCAACTCTTCTTCCTATTGGCGTCGTCGTCTTTTCAGGTTCGATCACCAATTCAACAGTCCAATATCCTTCTTATTAGCCACTGTATCACATCAAGCGTTAGCAGACCAGAAACTTAGTATTTTTTTGTACTTTGCTTCGTGGATTTCGTGGCAAGATTCGCTCCTGACTTTCAATTTCTGTGCTGCAATGCAAGTATGAGTTGTCTCCCTCACAATCCCCCTGCCCTGTTACATCTCCTCTTCCTCTGTGTTCATAAAATAGTCGTCAAGAACACCTCCTTGGTCTCTTCTCCCTTAGTCTCTCCAATCCCCTTCTTCTCCTCCTTCTTCTCTTCTCCTCTTTTACATCCGTCGTAATCGTAGTCATCATTCTGACACGGCGCACGCCCCGTCGCACTCCCTCCGTTTGCTCTGATTTTCTCTCGTTTGTCGCCCTCATCCCCGAGATCTCTCTCCTTCTTATCCTACCCGTTTCTCTCTATAAAGGTATTGCTAGAATTCTGCATAGTACCCTGTACCCTGTATGTGAATACCCTGTATGGTTATGTTTCATTATGAGTATAAAACTAGCACATCGGCGTTTACAAGAATATTTTTTCGTCTAAGAGAGTCTTGACCACTTTTCCGCTGCTAGGATACAAATCCGAAAATATTACGGTATATGTCTGCCCTTCAACCCACCCTCAATCCCATCCCCCCGCCATCTGCATATCACTATTCCGACAGTTACATGTGTCTCCTATCCGTCTATCATGAATCTGTCAGACTGAACTACCCTCCGCACCCCTTCCCCCACATTCCCCCTACATTTCGCTACAGATCACTCCCAGTAGGAGGCCGGTCTAAGAGGATTACGGTAGCCTTGCCCGTTATCGAACCTCTCTAATATAGTAAAGGCGCGTTGATCCCCCCCCCCTCTCCCCCCGACCCCCCTAAACCCGGCCTGAATGTGTTTCACATTAGCTCACTCACTTACTCTCTCTCTCCCTTCTAACTCTCACTGGAAGGGAATATTCTTCGCGCTCTCGATCCGATGGTTTAGGGTCCCTTTAATTAGGCTCAGGCTTCAATCTCTTAATTATGTCAAACTTCGCTTTCGCTATACTTGTCGGATCAATTAAAATGACCATAATTCGTGGATCTTTTGGTAGTTATGCTCTCCTATCTTACAAAGTAGGAAGGCTCTTCATTATTTGACGGCTGTCCAACCTTATAAGATTAGAATCCTCTGTCTACTAAACAAACAGTATACTCGCCTACCGTAACCCATATTTTGCCTGTTGTCCGTAAGATTTGAACGTTCCTTTCCCAACCTTACTTAGCAGAAAGTGTTGGTATTTGCATGTGGAAGGGAGAGAAAATAGAGAGGGAAAGACAGAAGGGAACGGAGAGAAAGAGAGAAATATAGGAAACAGACACAAAGGGCACCCCAGGCCCCTCCCTCCTTTTTGACATTTTCCTCCCTCGCTTTTTTCTCACATTGAACGGAGGCAGAGGCTGACTTGCCTATTCCCTCCCCCCTTACCTCCTTCTCTCCTAAAGTATACCCCCCACCCTTCTGTACTATCCCCTACTGTTCATGTCCTCTTTACTCTCTTCCATGCACTTTTATGTGAGAACACTGATTGAGGAATCGCCTTTGCTTGGTGGTCTCAACTGTCTCTTTTCCACCCTCCCTCGCTCCTCTGCCCATTCTCTCTCTTAACTCTCTCTCCCTCTCCCCCTCTCTCCATCTGTTCTCTCCTCCCTCTTATCTCTTCCTATCCCCTCCTCTCCATTCATCATTCATCCATCTTCAGCTTCAAACAGTTCCCTCCCTTCATTCAATTCCATTCTAATTTGTCGCTTGAGAGTGCCATGAGGTTGCATTCATTCCCAGTCCCCAATGTGACTGACAATCCAATCTCCTTTCTCTTCGTAAACAGTTGCATTTTACAATATCTGAGATCTGGCCTATCACTTTCCTATCACATCACTATCACATAATACTTTCAATCACGTGTCTTAATTTCTAACTTTAACTAATCGATAATAGACTCATTGATGCAATACTTCTGCCAACTCCTATAATGCCTCCACTATCAGGATAGTTCTCACAGTCTACCGTATCACATTCTTGATAAGGTTCGCATCTTCCTCCGTTCCTAGCGAATACTCTAGAGCTTAGGCTCTAGTTCCAGAGAATTGACTGTCTCGCTTTTCTTCCCACTAACCCCTCGCCTCTACCGTACCTCCACCTTCCCCTACAGTCTCGTCTCATGATAAGGGCCTTATCCCTCCCCTCTCATCCCCTCCCTTTCATCCCCTTCTCTTCCTCTTCCCCTCACTTCACTCATGGCTTATCAATACACTTGAGATGCCGCTTCGGGGCACGAGAGTAATGGCAGGACATTCATTCAGTCTTATGAGAGAGGGGAGAGGGAGAGAGAGAACTACGAGGGAAACGCGTCAAGGGCTATGATGATGCCCCCTGGAGTCTGCATGTGTTCAGTTATGCTTCATTTCATCTATATAGGATAAAGAAATCTGGAGAATTCGATAGATTGTCATTGTACAACGTTTCCATAATCGTGAGCTTTTCCCACTCCATTTTGTTTCCCCCACAGATCGGATAACCCTTCTACAACTCATTCCATACCCGCCTTCCACTCCGCTATCCTTCCCCCACTGTAAATCCCCTCCCTCATCTCCGTATTGTTCCTTTCCATTGGCACGGGATGCTTGTAAAACACTCGGATCACCTTTCCCTCGTATTCTCTCTCCCTCCTAACATCTCTCTCTCTCTCTCCCTTCTCCCTCTTTCCTGGTCATAAATCGTTAAGGACTTGTAGAGGAAACAATGCATCCCTTCACGGATCATTTACAGCCGATATTGTGCGAATCTAGAGGCATTTTGGGGGATGTCCCTATCACCGGAACGTAGCCTAATCTTCTCCTTAAAAATATTTCGCGGTAATATTTACATAACGGTTATGGTATTGCCTACAGGCTACCGTATGATAAGGATGAGGTCCTAGGGGAGAAGAATGCACAGTGGAGTGATAGGTGCCAACCTCGCATTCCCAGACGCATGATACGCTCACGGCTTTGTGAGGCGGCCGACTTAGAGAGCAAGTGGGGGATATTCCAGGGGGGAAGGGAGGGAGATCGGGGAGTGGGGTGAAGGGGTGGAGAAGGGTGGCAGGCGCAGCTTTTATATAGCTAGAAAGGATTCCGGAGAAGTAGAGGTAGCAGAAGTAGTGAGAAAAGCTATAGACATAGGGCTGTTGGAGAATAACCAGAAATATTGTGTAGTGAAAGTATAAATAGTAGAGGTTTAAAAACGGTTCCTTTTGATGCTTCACAATGTTCCACACATCATTCATAACCACGACGCTTCTGGGCACCAAAACAACGAAACATATCGTCGAACAGTAACGGATTTTAAGCCTCTAATAAATAGCAGCCACAAGTGTGAAAGAATAGTCGATCGTGGTCTCGTTCTGTTTATACAGTCCTTTATCGCCTCTACGATCAGTCACGAATCTGCCCGGGGGAACAACCCGGTTGTTAGCACGCGCTCTGGTACTGTATCCGGCCATGGGAAAGGAATGGGAAGAGATGGATTATTGTGGAGAGCCATTGTCATCTCAGATTGTTATCTCACCATAGGTTGCCAAAATTGCGCGACTTTACTGGATCGTCTTTGGCTTTACTAACAAAAGAGTCCGTCAGTAATCTCATTCCTGTTTTGTCTGCACTCTCTTCTCTTCATGCCTCTGGTCGTAAATAGGAATGATGGAAGCTGACGGAACACTTTCCTCTGCCACATCTTATCTATCCATGCGCAGATTTCTCGCTCCCTCTAGATCGTTCGAAAACACCTCCACTGCCCTCCATCAGCCATCCATCTCTCAGAGTAAGGAGTCTGTCAGATTACGGTAATTACTTGTCGTGTCTCCGAACTAATGGCTAATGGGTCCCACCACGCGCGTCAACTACAGTAACCCAGTCGGAAAGGGGGTGGGGAGTACAAAGTGTGGGTTGGGAGCGAACTTTACCTGTTATCTTCACCTCCATCGCTCTTCTCTCGTCCCTCTCTTTTACAGTAAATGCCAGACTTCTCCCTTGATCTCTCGCAAAGAACGTACAGAGTTGTTTCGCTCTCGCTATTCTTACACTCGCATGCGTTTCATGGCGTAGTATTTATATATTAGCTTTGAGCAAGTTGCGAGTCGGATCAAGCTCTGTAGAGCAAATTACTAGAGCTAACTTGGTTGTTATTCCTCTAGATCCGCCCTCGCAATCCATAGCTCTACCCCTTTCCCTCCAGTATCTGTCCCACCGCACTACCGACTTGACCGGACCCCTGCCCTTCTCAAACTCACGACTGATCTGACCGTTCATTCCTGCCCGGCATTTGTCGACCCCCTAACCTCGCAAGACAACTAAACATGCCTCATTGTAGGGCTAATCGATGTCTTGTAGTATATCTACTCTAGCTGAACCTATGCTACGAAGCATGCACTTTCTCTCCCTCAACCACCGTCCTTCCCACCACCGCTCCCTTCACCCTTGCTCTGATCCTCCCGTCATCAAAGCCCTCTCTCACCTTCTCTCCTTCACTCCCCCTCTCCTTCACCTTCCAACTCCCCTCCTCCTTCCCTATCATCTCTATCTCTCTCCTTTGTCGTCTTCGTTTCTTCCCCTCCTTATGGCATGCCTGTAAGTCTGCATAGGGAGAGAGAGGGCGGTGCCTCTCCTTCTCTCTCGTCCCCTACCCTCCCCCTGGTATTCTCCCCTTCCCCGTCCTCACCCTCTCCACCCCATCACTTATCTCTCCCTTCACCCCTTATCTCTCCCCCACATCCCCCTCTCCATTCCCGCGTGAGTTCATCTCATCTCTTCAGGCGCGAAATGCCCTCTTCACTTCGTCTCCTTCTCGTCCTCTTTCCATTCCTTCTGGCCTATGTCTCGGTAAGCATTCCCCTGGTTAGCATATTTGCATAAATTAGCATAATTACCGTAACCCACCGTATTCCAGGCGGAATCTCGGTTCTCCGTTGCGGTCAACGTGGTCGTCGCTCAGGAATCTGACCTGACGCTGTCCCTCAAGACGGATTACGGTAACTGTTCCATGGAGCGGAAGGAGACCGTCGACCGTACACGCGTCTTCACTCTCAACTGCACTCTGCCCACGGATACGGTAGGTCCAGGGGGTACGGTAGATTACACGCTTATTGTAATACAATCACCCTTGCGAGAGCAAAGAGATCATAAAAAACCGCGTTATTGCCGTTCCCAATTGTGAAACTCAACTCAGCCAGGTTTGGAGAGTATCTCAGTAGTCCAAGGCTGCCCTGTACCTGTAGGCTCTCATTAGGCTTTCCGGTATCTCCCTCCCCCCTCTTTTCCCCTTCTAAAAAGCGCGAACCGTCTGACCATCCCCCGTGTCTCTGCGCCCTCCTAGTTTCACACACTCTCTCAGAGGTCAACCAGTAATTACGACAGACTCATCTCTCTTCACTTCATTCTTTTCTTGCTCCATCCTGACCTATTCGATGGTGAACCCCGAGATGAGAAAGAGAAAAGAGAGATCGCGCAATGAAATGCCGTGCTAGGGCATTCATCTTCCACCTGCAAATCCATCTGAGCATCCATCTGGGCTTCCATCTGAGCATGCATCTAGATGAACGGAGAGAGTTACCTTCTTGACTCTAGATTGACCCGGATCAAACAGATTGTGTGGAGGAAACGGCCGATAGACAGGTGGAGGGTGTGACGCCATATTAGGAGGGAGTTGGGAGGGGAGGATGAGGGGGTTAGCAGGTAAACGGGAGGGGGAGGGGAGAACTCAGAGGTAAAGCAATGGTTCATTTCAGTTTGACGGTCTACTTCAAGCGCAGGCTACAACGAAAGGATACGGTAAGTTTGCATGAAAAAAATTGCCTTATTTCCTTTTCATTATGGAGTTCCACAGCAACAATTTCAAGCAATTTCACGGTATCTGCCAGACTTCGTCATTTTCGCTTATTCGAGCCCTTCTAGCTCTCTGAATCTATATACCTCATCTCTATTCATCCTCATCCCCTTCTCCCTTCTCCTTCCAACTTATCTCTCTCTTCATCTTCGCACCTCGCCCTATCATACATGCCGGGCACGTCTTTTGCATGATAGACACTACCGAGAAACATCTGCCTGGATCTTCTCTCTCTACTCTCCCCCCCCCCCCTCCCCTTCATCTTTCCTCTCCTTTACGACGAGGCGCCAAACAGTACATTTCGCGCCTTGAGACAGGTGCATAGGAATGGAGAGAAATGAGGAGGAGAATGGGATGAGGGAGAGGAGATCATATGCTGGCTATGGAGATATGGGTGGAGAACGAGTTCCGTCAGTTGTTGCCATTCCTATTTACGAGAGTTCGAAGCTGTTGAGTGAGTTAGTTAACTGACGGAACATTTCCTATGATAGTACGTTATTTCAAAGTCGACATATACGCAATAGTGAAGGGAACTGAGGGGGGAACTGGCATTGGAGAGCTGGCGTCCCCGAAAACTCATTCTTCACCGGTTTTGTCGCGCGCGGCCTCTTTCTCGATGGACTTTTGCCAACACTACTACATTTTCATTTGTTTACTCCGTAATCTATTCAGCTTACATTACGAGTTCGTTGAAAATACATCATCTGAGAAAATGAGATAACCCGAAACATACGAGCAACAAATGGCTAACTTCAACAAAGGCATGGTGCTATGAATTTCTGCAACTTTTGGCAATATAGATAATATCCATAACACTCTTTGTATATAAATGTGGCATGGGTACACGATGCTACTGGATAGATACATTATCAGCTAATTTATAGATCGTCTGAAACATATCCCCGCCTGGTCTTGTCTCGATCCATCTCTTACCCTATCTCCTCTACATCAGTCCATTCCGTGACCGATGAGTAGCTTCATTAGGATTGAGGTGTCAATAGACTCTCCCCCCGTCCCTCCCTCTCCCTCCATGATTCCTATCTCCACTGCACACCTGTCGCCAGAGTAGTGCACAGTTCCCCATTCAGAAGTCTCGCCATTTGACCCTAATATTCCCAATCAGAAGAAGGACAGAAAGGCTCTCGAGACAAACAGCCCAGCTTGTCCATGCTTCAAAAGGAGTTTATAACCGCGACGAATGATATTGATCTAATAAGTTTATCTCATGTCATGGATTCATGGATTAGCAATAGCTGAACAACCTCACGGAGTGTTCTCCCTACAGTAACCCTACCGTACCCTTCCCTTACAGTAACCCTACCGTACCCTTCGCTTACAGTAACCCCAGCGTCCTCTCGTCTCCACCTCTCTCCGTCTTCACCTTCCTTCGCCTTCGCCCATCCTCTTCTCTCCATCGCCGTCTCGCTCTCCTGTCAAGAGTAAGCGTTTCCCGCGCTTTTCCCGATTCAAATATTTGATGTGCAGGCACTACTACGGTAAGGCGTGTGCGAGACAGTGTAGAGCGATCGTTGGGGGACACTTCCATATGGTGTGCGATGAGGAGGGCAATCGACACTGCATGGACGGATGGACTGGCATCGACTGCTCCCGACGTGAGTACCGTAACCCGGACAACCCACTCGAGACCCGGCCAACTTTGAACGTTGTGCCTCATGCAAGACACCTGTCAGTAGGCGGGCATAGAAATCAAGTCGTTAGGAGGGGAGAAAAAAGAGAGGGGAAAGATGGGTGGACACAAGGGGGAAGGAGAGTCATACGAGGGAGGGGTCCGGAAGTGGAGGGAGACAATGGAAGGCATTGCGTATCCCCCTCCCTCCCAACTTCCCTCTCCCTCTTAACTCCCTCTCCCCCCTTTACCTTTGTCGGAACTGCCTGGTAATTAGTCCGTGTGTTGGCTGGATAACATGTCCAAGTGACAAAGTATTTCCCTCCCTCACTGGACATTCCTTGTTCTCCGTTAATCATTCTATCAAGCGGCCCCCTTTGCACCCACGACTCCTTGCAATTAGTGACCCACCTTTAAGGAGGGGGAATTCTGTGCTGATATTGACGTTATTCTTATGAAAAAATGAAAAAATAGGACGGAAATCGAAGAATCAAATGTTCCATGCAAGAAACGAATACAGGCGGGTCGCTCCTTTGTCAGTCCTTGGATGAATAGGTTAGTGATTAAGACCCCCCTAGTCCCCGCTCGCAGCTGTCCAAACCTACCGTAACCTCGCCAATCGCCAACTGATAGTGTCAATCCCTCTCCTCCTTCTTGCTCTAAAAGGCACACCGACTAAGTGGTTCAGCAAACAATTCCCCCCGAGAGGAGACACATTCATGCGTATACCGTATGCTAAGAGGGAGACAAACGAAGTGTTTGAATCTGTCTGGAAGGGTCCCGAGGGGAAGCTACCGTAACCCAGTTACCGTAATCTTTCAGGAGAGTGCAAGGACTGCGTGCACGGAGAGTGCGACATAGAGGGAGTGTGTCTGTGCAAGAAGGGATTCACGGGGCCCAAGTGTGATGAGGTATGTTTCGATGATCGCATAAAAGAGTGAGAATGGGCTGTTTGCTATTGGTGGCTCCATAACTTCTTCGTATAATATAATAAATACCCAGTGAATTTTTTAAAAATCAGAATTTATTCTTCTTTATTTTATTCTTCTCAAGAGAGAGATTTTAAACGATGCTGGAATCGCTAAAATAATGTATTGGATTGCAGTGCATTCCGTCAGCCGATTGCAAGCACGGCACTTGTCTGGCCAACGTCCCCAATACCTGCGGAAACTGCCAGAAGGGATGGAGTGGACGGGCCTGTCATATTGGTACGTCTACCACACTTTTCACGGATATACGGCTAACAAAAAAAAGTAAAATATAAGCAGATCTACCTATAATGGCACATTAGTAGGGAAATAGGAGAGTCCTCGTGTAGTTTGTAGTCGGTTGCTTAGTTGGCGTCTGTCCCACCGTTTGTAAGGTATGGATTAGGGGACGCGGGTCAAATCGAGTCGACCGGGACAAAGAGTAGGCCAGCCTAATCAATCGGCCAACATGATGACTCGTTTCCTGTGTTCTAACACGTTTAGACCGTTTATGGCTTGATGAGAACCTATCCCGGATCTGAGAGCGTTCCAACTACAAATTAATGCATTTCTTCTTCCAGAGAACTAAGATATTTCTGCTGTTTCTGCGATATGAAGCAGTATAAGATATGGCAGCGGTATAAGATATGAAAAGAACAGCAAAGGCGTGACCATTGATAACTACGATTCAAACGAGGCTATTCTCCACGGGTCTAGACATATTCATGAAAACCTTGGATAAACCCCAACCCTTCAGACCAATCCTTTTGCGATCGTCGTTCTCCCTGTTCCGAGGGTTCCAAGTGCCTCATGACGGGTCCCGAGCACTACGAATGCATCTGTCCTCCAGGTACCTACCGTACGCCATCTACTTCTACTTCCCGGATTTCGGGAATCCGGCTACAGTACCCCTACCGTACCCCTTGCAGGACGCACCGGTCGTCATTGCGGCATTGCCATCGCCACCATGACGGGAGTGAGTATTTGCAGTCAGAAGGACGTGTGCTACAATGGTAAGAGATGTGATCTAGTATGGGAAAAGAGGATGAAATAATCGCTGAAACAGCAGAAATATCTTAGTAAGAAGAGAGGTGTCGATATGTTTACTTGTCCATCTCATCTCTTTCTTTACAATCGGGGTCATTCCTGTAGATGAGCTCTCGGCTTTGGAGGGAGAAAGACACCGAAAGAGAACAACTTTACGATAGATGCACTAATGATATGCGGAAGTGGGCAGATGTGGAGAGGGAGAGTGTTGAGAGAGAATAGGGAGGGAGACGGAGAGTTACGAAGGAGAGAGAGTCTTCAGAGGGTTGAGAGGGAGAGAGAAAGAGGGATCTGAATGGGGTGACACACGACAACTTGTCCGCACGTGCGGGATTAGCGATAGGCAAGGAGGAAGGTTTTGCGATATCACGGAGAGAGAGAGTCTTACGAGGGAAGCGAGAGGGAGAGAGGGAGGGGAGAGAGAGTACTCTGCAGGTGTCTGCAATAGCTATCAGCTGGCTTAGGTTAGTACAGAGCCGAAAAAGGGGGAGGGAGAGAGAACTGCTGTGCATGGACATTCTATACGCTTGTCTTATGGCATGCAGATGTTCCCTCCATAGAACTACCGTAACCCGAGAATTCGATGCAGGAGGCCAGTGCCGGCCGCTGGTCGTGACGCGACGCACGCGACGCTTCGAGTGCGCATGCCCCCGAGGCTACGAAGGCGACTGGTGTCAGATTGCCGTGTGCACGGTGAGAGAACAGAACATACAGTAATCGATATCTGATCAAGACATAAATTAGTTACACAATGACGTGAATCAAATTAGATGGTCTATGACGAAACGAAAGCTACCGTAACCCAATCATTCCAGCCGGGAGTCTGCGAGAACGAGGGAGTGTGCGAGACGTCGAGGGACGGCGAGAGGTTGCACTGCCGTTGCCCCTACGGATACACTGGAGATCGGTTTGTGTTCTTTGATCTTTGGTCCTTGATCTCTGACCTTTCCAGATGCGAAGTCGGTCCTCGCCATGTGGAAGTGGTCAAGGCAGACGACGACTCTATCCGGCTACTCGTCAAGATCAGTGCGTTATTTTATCCCTCTCGCTATTAGTAAAGATGGGAATTGCAGCTTTACTAACTCTTTAAAATAAGCAAAAATTCAAGCTATTATTGTGTTTCAGCTCTCGGCATGACGATCTTCGCTATTCTCTCGTTTATCTTCTGCTCGGGAGTTCTCTACGTCTTCTACACGTACACGAAGAATCTGCGTCGACGATTGTGCGGATACGGGGATGAGGGCACCGATAATAAAGTACGTTTTAGACTTTGAGATACGCTGTTTGTTACATCCCTCCTGTATCCCTAGCCTAATATAGGCGTCCTGAAACATAACACAACCGGGTTTCGTTGCAGAGCGCCCATCCGTCCCCTCCCACGTACAAACAGGCAATGGAGACGGGCAGTCTCGTTAGGATCAATCAATACAAGGTACAGTATCTGTCTTATTAATTTATTTTAGACGTTTATGAAAGAATAGCTCAAGAAATTTTTATGTGCTGTTTTTTACATAGATAAGGATGTGTTACTTTTTTGCGATACTTTCCAATGCCCTTTCTCATGATAACGCCATAAATTGTGCGGTTAGCTAAATTCTTTTGCTATCGGCCTTCCCGTAGTCGAACCACATGGTTCTCTATCCATCGTGAATTCACTAAGCATACTCTTCGTTTCCACTCATTTTCTTTGCGTGTATCTAGATGGTTTCTCAGTTACCTGAATCCGTTATTTCCTCTCCCTCTACTCGTGTATTCAGACATAGAATATCCAATCACCCTATCGTTTCTGTGTTAGTCGGCGTTGATCCCCGTGTGCAGTAGGTCCCTGCCCCCGTTCCCCTTGCGTCCACCTAGTGTCATCTAAATGATCCTTCTTATGAGTATCCCTCCTCTGCGCATTCACTGCACTCCCTCACACGGTAGTCTAGTCTCTCTCCTAAACAAGGATCACAGTCAAGATGAGGTTTTATTGGACATCTCCCTCTATTCCTTCCCCCCCTATCCCCGTCCCCGTCTTATAATTTCTAATCTTTAAATTATTCGCCTATATATATGATTACGGTAAATTAGTAAAAGTAGGACACGGGCGGGCCGAGTGAGTGGCATTTGATTGGTGGGACGATTTATGGGAGGAACCATTCGTCTTGGATCGTCTTGTGAGATGCGCTAGTCCATTTGAGAGGGTGAACCGAGGGGGCAAAGGAAGGGAGGTCACTCCCTCTAACACGAATCGAATCGAACGACTCGCTTTGATAGGCTAACGACCGAACACTTACTCACTTTTTGCTAGAAGATCAAACCGATGAACAGGGCTGTAAACGTAGACGTTTGAATGCTACGGCATGGGCTAAGGACTTGTTTTCTGGGTGAAGGGAAAGCAAGCAATTAGATGCAATGGAACTCAAGGAAAATACTGTAGTTCCAATTCAAATCATTTGATGTGCAGGTGGAGGACGCGGACGCGTCGCCGACGCGTTACACGGCCGCGCCCACGCGGCCCCTCTCAATCGCCAATCTGACGGAGTCTCCCGGAAAGAGGAGGGAAGAGAAGATCTACGAGGAATTGTAGAGGGGAAGACTGTAGAAAGGGTTTGAGGAGAGGGAAGAGTTGATTATCCAGGAAAAATTTAACAACTGTCTACCGATATCAAGCGAAACAGTTTGGTAATCTGGAATTAGCGAACCTCGAAGCGCAGCTCTTCCCTGCCCTACTTCCCCACCCGACATACCGTATCCCCTCCCCCTACAGTAATCCCTGTGTATTGTCGGTCCTCGTATTCAAATTTTCGTTCCGCGTATTCTTGATTGGACTTGCGCTATTTAGCAAAACAGCCGAAAGTGCCAAATAACCAACGGAAGACGGAATCGTTACAGTCGGAACGCAAATTTGAATGCAGGGATCGAGAATAGTTGCCCGTTGTTCTCTAACGAGTGTAGCCCCCATCTACCGTAGTCCTCCCCCGTATCCCTACCGTACCCCTCCCGTATCCCCTTCCATTCCTCCCTCGTCCTCCTCTTCCCTTCTCCCACGGGTTCTCCACTAACCGGTATAAGACCATCTCGACCTTATCCATATAGTTTGTATTCATAGCTGCCTTACCAATCCCAACCGTGACGGTTTCCATGACCAATGCATAATTATTGTAATTATTCCCTCATTGTTTTTCCTGAACCGCTCTTTTCACCCTGCAGAATGGTCGAGTTGTTCTAAATATTATCTGCAGGGCTGAAATTTGTGAGCAATTCTTGTTAAATTTGAATGTGAGGATCGACAATATAAGTATCAATCCCCACTTTCAAAATCAAAAACGTGATTATTCAGAGCTACTCAAGAAGTAGATACTGAAATATCTCCTATCACACAATACATGTTCCATGTTGTTTATAGACAACATCATTGTCGACCCTCACATTCTAATTTATGCATAATTTTCTGCTGATAAACCCATCGAAAAATTAAAAAAATTGTCCACTTCGATGAAGTTAAAAAACTGTCTCATATCAATCTTCTGGTTTGCGACTGGCTGTATTATTACTGCATAACTTTATCCCCCCCCCCCCCCTCCCCCCTCCATTCCCATTTCTTTTGCGTGACCTTCTTTTCTCTTCCTCACTGGGATCATAATCAGATATTTGCCCCAGTTGAACTAGCCGCACGCGATGCGACACGCAAACGCGTTGGGCTATAGTGGAAGGGTGATGAGTAGAGTTGGTCAAATCAAATAGTGAGTCTCGGGAAAGGGGGAGAAGAGAGCGTCAGATAGTCATTCTTTGCCCCTGCCCCGCGTTCAAAGCTTCGAAGCGAGGGCCAAATAATTGACAAATTAGAATGTGAGGAGATCTGTTTTGTACGGGGAAAGAAGGTATATGACAGGCTCCACGAGAGAATCGAGAGCCCTGCGGCGGTAGAATTTTCATATTTTTTAAAAAATCTGAAAACATGTTTACAGGTACTTTGAAACATGCTCTTTCAAATGGCGTTTCAGGATTTTGGAATTTCTTTGATTTCCGCGCGGGACCGGAGCTCAAAGTGGGGGCACTTTGCGAAAACGCTATTTTTGGCGCGCACTGAAATCCACATATCTTCCTTCAAACTTAATATTTTTTCGAAAACTTTTTTGAGTTTTCATCGTGACATTTAGCTCTATGATCCCCAACTGGTTACTTGGTAATAAAAATTTTTACTTTTTCCACCTCTTATTGAACATTCAAAATAACTGCTCAATACCGAAAATCTCGCATCACCACATATATAGTGTTTATCTAGACGTTTGTGGCTACATTTTGGTGAAAACCGCATGTTCTAGAACCTCGTTGTTTTTGAGAAAAGTCAATTTTTGTGTGACAAATCGTCGCGGAAAAGAGCCAGCACTCACCCAATACGGTCGTACTGCAGTATAGATCATGTATTTGAGTGGTTTTCTGTGAAACTTGATTAAAAATTATGAAATAATGTATTTACTAACTGAATTGGACTAAAAAATTGATTCTTTCAACAATGAAAAGAGCGTGATAACATACACTATACTCAGTTCTTCCAAATCGCCATAAGCCTTTGTCCAATTATAAAATCTCGCTAAATGACCTAAGCATTCTCTTTTTAGGTTATATTGGCTACATCTTAGTGAAAACCGCAGGTTCTAGAACCTCGTTGTTTTTGAGAAAAGTCAATTTTTGTGCGGCAGATCGACGAACGCGTGATAACAGACACTATACTCAGCTCTTCCAAATCACCATAAGCCTGTCAAATAACAAAATCTCGCCAAATGACCTAAGCATTCACTTTTTAGGTTATGTTGGCTACATTTTAGTGAAAACCACAGGTTCTAGAACCTCGTAGTTTTTGAGAAAAGTCAATTTTTGTGCGGCAGATCGACGAAAGCTGCCCCATGGCATTCGGTTAACATGTGGTTATACCTATTTATGTCGCATGTTCAGAAAATATCGTAAAATATGATTGACAAATGTCCAAGAAGTATTTTAGAGTTCCCTTCGTTGTTCTACGCCGATCGGTGCCCTTAAAATCATCATAAAACATCATAAAATGTGATGCTGTCCTATGAAGTGTTGCATGGCAAGACACCATACGAAAATAAAAATCTCGCATACTACTGAATACCACGTGTTTCTCGACTTCATTCTCTAGATCTTCGCAAAAACCGCGTGTCCTAGAACCTTTTAGTTTTCGAGAAAACTTGCGTTACCTTGATACGACCCGTGATCAAAGCGAGTAAGATAGTAACGCGCTTGTTCTGCTTCATACTTTTCATTCATACAATTTTACCGGTACCGTCGAATACTCGATAATCGTGAAATTTTATTGCTGCATTATTTAGCCACTTTATCCTCGTTTACATTACACCAGTCTCATTTTACGGACGGAACTAGTGTTATCGTCGTCGTCGTCACTGAACAACTCCCTCCTCCTTGCATCGATATCCGCCCGCATCACATCCTCTCCATCACTTTGTTCTTCCTCCGATTATTCGTCTTCCACCTCCCTCGCAACATCCACTTGCTTCCCTGTCGCTCCTTCTTCAGCAACTTTCCAACTCTTTGAATGTAGATACATTTGAAATCACTATGTTTTCTTTTTTCAATTTTTCCATGGAAATATTATACTGCACCTTTAATATTAAGATTATACTGCACCTTTAATATTAAGATGACACCGCACTTGAACTCGAGGAATGTTCAGGGAATAAGAAGAAGTAAGTCTTTTCTTAACCCCAGACCACATTGATCACAAATTTCAAGCTAACAATAAGTGAAGTATCAGGCGACTTCGATCAATGCGGGTGCTCGGATACAATTGATCTTTTCTGGTCTCTTATAGGACAGTTAATGCAGAGAAAGTTATTCGGGTGCGTAATATGTTACTGCAGTAAATATTCGGTAAGTAAAATGATCGCTACTTTTTCTTTACTCTCTTGACACTGCTCTGTTGTCGCAGCTTCGCCTAACTGACGAAGCCTCTGGATAAGGGAAAGCATCGACATGCCGTTGCAAAGGAGACGATGACCGACTACGTCAAAAATGCGATTTCCCTTGTGGTGGAGAACAACATAACGACCATGCATAGGCTTCTGAAAGAAGCACTGGCATCTGAGGAGCGACGGCTGGTTTGGAGGAGGGGTGGACACTCAAGTGATGGAGAGGATGTGATTTTTTTGGGGGCGACAGGGAAGCAAGTGGATGTTGCGAGGGAGGTGGAAGACGAATAATCGGAGGAAGAACAAAGAGGATGTGATGCGGGCGGATATCGATGCAAGGAGGAGGGAGTTGTTCAGTGACGACGACGACGATAACACTAGTTCCGTCCGTAAAATGAGACTGGTGTAATGTAAATGAGGATAAAGTGGCTAAATAATGCAGCAATAAAATTTCACGATTATCGAGTATTCGACAGTACCGGTAAAATTGTATGAATGAAAAGTATGAAGCAGAACAAGCGCGTTACTATCTTACTCGCTTTGATCACGGGTCGTATCAAGGTAAAGCAAGTTTTCTCGAAAACTAAAAGGTTCTAGAACACGCGGTTTTCGCAAAGATCTAGAGAATGAAGTCGAGAAACACGTGGTATTCAGTAGTACGCGAGATTTTTATTTTCGTATGGTGTCTTGCCATGCAACACTTCATAGGACAGCATCACATTTTATGATGTTTTATGATGATTTTAAGGGCACCGATCGGCGTAGAACAACGAAGGGAACTCTAAAATACTTCTTGGACATTTGTCAATCATATATTACGATATTTTCTGAACATGCGACATAAATAGGTATAACCACATGTTAACCGAATGCCATGGGGCAGCTTTCGTCGATCTGCCGCACAAAAATTGACTTTTCTCAAAAACTACGAGGTTCTAGAACCTGTGGTTTTCACTAAAATGTAGCCAACATAACCTAAAAAGTGAATGCTTAGGTAATTTAGCGAGATTTTGTAATTGGACAAAGGCTTATGGCGATCTGGAAGAACTGAGTATAGTGTATGTTATCACGCTCTTTTCATTGTTGAAAGAATCAATTTTTTTGTCCAATTCAGTTAGTAAATACATTATTTCATAATTTTTAATCAAGTTTCACAGAAAACCACTCAAATACATGATCTATACTGCAGTACGACCGTATTGGGTGAGTGCTGGCTCTTTACCGCGACGATTTGTCGCACAAAAATTGACTTTTCTCAAAAACTACGAGGTTCTAGAACATGCGGTTTTCACCAAAATGTAGCCACAAACGTCTAGATAAACACTATATATGTGGTGATGCGAGATTTTCGGTATTGAGCAGTTATTTTGAATTTGCGCTGTTCAATAAGAGGTGGAAAAAGTAAAATTTTTTATTACCAAGTAACCAGTTGGGGATTATAGAGCTAAATGTCACGATGAAAACTCAAAAAAGTTTTCGAAAAAATATTAAGTTTGAAGGAAGATATGTGGATTTCAGTGCGCGCCAAAAATAGCGTTTTCGCAAAGTGCCCCCACTTTGAGCTCCGGTCCCGCGCGGAAATCAAAGAAATTCGAAAATCCTGAAACGCCATTTGAAAGAGCATGTTTCAAAGTACCTGTAAACATGTTTTCAGATTTTTTTAAAAATATGAAAATTCTACCGCCGCAGGGCCTCGAATTCTCTCGATTCTCTCGCGGAGCCTGTCATATATTCAGCACTTATTCTTTCCTCACCTCTTGCTCTTCGCTGTTGGAATAAACCATCAGTCCCCTTCTTTTCTCTCTCCTTCCCCTCTTCGCCTTTACCATGCAAATCCGTCAAAGATTTAATGCTTTCTCAAATCATTCGGCCCTCGAGGTCAAATGTTTTGGGTCAAATGATAAATTTGACGGAGAATTAGCACGCTAATCCATCGAATCTTCGACTAGACAAATAACTTGATTTGACCAAATCTAATGATGAAAGCGACGCGATGAGCAAATACGCAGAGGAAGGAGAGAAACTACCAAAAATCGCACTCTTCCATCGTCAACGTTTGTGAATAGAAAAGAGACTTCCTTTTCTTCTGTAGCACACATTGATTCCGCCATTTCCCATCCGTGATGCAAACAAATTTAAGAACACAATTTATTCTTTGTTTTTAGATTTATTCATCGTCAACAATGCCTAAAGTTCTCACAAAGTGGTGGAAGTTGTTGGAACAATGCCGGAAGGCTAATTGGGATGCAGGTCAGTCCTGGGCGGGATGTTCTTTTTCAAAATTCTGGGAGCAGGATGTGGGATCAACTTATTTTTGCAGAATGCGGGTAGAGCAGCGCGGGATTTCACAAAAATTTAAAAATCAAAATTTGAGGTTGAGACGGAGAAGATTGGTCATTCAACTGAGGGTAATGGACGACCGGCATCTCCCGCATCGGGTCGTCGTTGTCGAATTGTTCCGATAACAAAAATACATCTTGCCATCCTGGTAAGCTTTACTTAACGGCTTTACATTGGATAGCTCTCAGTGTCATGAGTTCTATCTAAGTAAAAGGATTAAACTATGAAACTTCTCTATTGCTTACAAGAAAAAGCTGTTAGAAAAAGCTATTAGAAAACTGTTAGAAAAGCTGTTAGAACAAGAAAAAGCTGTTGTTGTTAGAAAAAGCTGTGCAAAGATTCCGCTTTCTGCGTCTCTTCATTCCTCTCTTGTCTCTCACAATCAGTCAACCGCAGGTTAATTAGATGTACCTAACAATGAATGAGATGGGCAGAGGGGCCCTTTAATGCAACACAGTTATATTAATCAATAACTTTAGAAGCTTCTGCCGCCGGAGGAAGATGTCGAATGGAATGAATAATCGGTACTCCCCGTGTAGTTGCCCGTTGTTCGCTAACAAGTGTAGCCCCCATCTACCGTAGTCCTCCACCCATATCATTACCGCATCCCTACCGTTTCCCCTTCAATTCCTCCCTCGTCCTCCTCTTCTCTTCCCCACGGGTTCTCCTCTAACCGGTATAAGACCATCTCGACCTTATCCATATATAGTTTGTATACACTGAGAGAAACATTCCGCAAATAGTTACGGAATGATTCCCGAAGTGGCGCTACATCGGGAATGATTCCGGAACTATTTGCGGAATGCATTCCGAAAAGGGACCCGGGCGCCCGGCTCCCTCCTACCCCGTACCCCCGGCCTAGTGGTATAAAATTAGTGCCCGATGCCTCGCAGGTTCGGCCCCGCCCAAGCCATAGTTTACTATGAAATGACCCATAAAATTGTCCCCACCGCATTTCTAAATTCTCGATTTACATGCCCACCCTACGGCCGCTAGAAAATTACCCCTACCGCAAAAAAAAATTTCAAATACGAGTATTTATCCCCTGATCGGGAAATCGCTTCGAGACCCACAAAAATTTAAATTCTATAGTATCGCACCGGTCGAGCACAAGAACTAGGTCTCACTAGGCTGTTTGCGAAATACGCAGAAAAGAGTGATAATGTTTAAACCATACACGAACTCGACCGTCGGTGGTGGTCGGCCTCCATTTGGTAGAAATTCAACTTGGCAGGCATCACATTATTCCAAAATGTTCATTGGTAGGCTAATAAAAATCTATATGTGAAATCTCTAAAAAAATCTATATCCACCAATGAAAAAATACCAAGCAAGCTTCTGGCACAGAGTTGTGCCTATCACTTTTTCTGATGTTTCGCGAACCCAACCATCAAGCAACGTACATTTCATTACCCACTACTGCTATTTTTTCCACCTCAATGGTTCTGTGTGATGAATGAATTGACAGATCCCATGATTAGTTATCCTGCGGTGGGTGAAGAAAACCCCTCTAAAGGAATCCCAATTCTCGCCCCCTCACCTGCTTTCCAACCGGCGCCTCCTTCTCGCCCTCCTTCGGCGCTCCCTCGATGTTGTCGTAGAAAGCCTTGGCTCCCAGACAGTACGCCCTCGCTTCCTTGAGGTCACGCTCGGCCTGCAATTATATTTACTTACAATTACGTAGGTATTATTAGGTACCTAGCATGCAATGCAACATGTTTAGCAACCACGACCAGAACAAGGCGTCGGAAAATATTGTTGAGTTCTATTCACTTACACGGACAAAAAAAGAACATTATCGAGAAGATAGCAGTGATTATCGTGTATAATATAGTGCGTACCTTAGCGTACTTTACCGCGGCCCTTCATCGACTTGGCGATCTTCTGGATGTTCTTGACCGACCTGAGTCGAATGGAGATGTCCACGACCGTTCATTTGAAGGAATCGCAGACATTGAAAATGCATTAGGCACGGCACACTCAGTTCGCGATAGCTAACATTTTAATTGTCAAAAAATTAAAGATTTTTGTATTTTCTTCGGTTTGAGAGTGTTCCACCTTCTCCAAATATTGCTAGTTCCTAAAATAAATAAATTGGAACAGTTAAGGAATATATATTGAGATAATCACTATTTAAGTGCATTTTTAGCGGTGTACGGTAGAGATACCGTAGTTTCAGAGTGTGCCGTTTTTAGATGTAGGTCATGAAAAAAAACATCGCTGCTGCTCGCCCACCAGGCGACGAAAGAGACCGCACGGCTGCCCAGCATCCTTCTACCCTCCAAAATTAAACAATATTATTATAATATACTAAAATAAAGAAGCCAAGTACAAGAAGAAAAGACGCGCTTTATGAGCAATTTAGGCATCAGATTAAACATGTTTGCCCCGGCAAGGAACGAGCGCAGCGACTGCGGTACAAGCATGAAGCGTACATCTAAGCGCAGACCAATGAAATCTAATTCGAACATGAAAACAAATAGAACTAGTTCAAAAAAGTTAGGGTAAACGGAAAAAACGAAAATAAATTCTCTTCGCGCGCGACGCGTCTGCACGCGTGTGGACTACGGTAGGCCAGTGTTGCTGGAGCAGGTTTTTGACTCCGGAATGATTCCGAAAACGCTTTTGGAATGATTCCGCATTTATTTACGGAATTGCGATGCTTCTTTCTACCATTCCATGACGGAATGCAGACTTTCCGAAATCCGCAACGGAATCTTCTCTCAGTGATAGTTTGTTAGTTTGTACTCATATATATAGTTTGTCTTACCAATCCTTACTATTCCCTCAACCACTCCCCGCAGAATCGTCGAGTTGTTTTAAATATTTTCTGCAGGGCTGAAATTTTTGCGCAATTTGTGTTTAATAATTTGATAAAACTTATAAAAATATCGCACGATGACATACAATGTAAATATTCCTTTTGAAAAGCAGCTGCATCATCTTTCTCTCCGGGCTAACTATTTGTTCGGGATCCTTCAACCCAAAATCCAGTGACACATAAAATACTTCCAACCAAACCTGAAGGATCCAATAGGGGTAGAATAATGGTTGTGTCCGAAGATTCCTGATTCGTTCTGCGGGCCCTTTTGTCTATGGGGGCGTCTGAGAGTTCGAACAACATTGGGCGGGAGACAACATTCTTGCCTTCTTCTAACTTCTGTTTAAATATGAATTATTATTGTCGAAAAAGTTACATCAGTAAGCTCATTCCTACTTTGTCTGGACTATCTTCATATTGCTTCGCTCTCCTGTCGAAAGTATCTGGTAGGAATGAGACGACTGGCGGAACTTTTTTTCTCACCCATTGATGCTTGACAATCCGTAGTGGATCACTCAACCCTTCATAATAACTGGCCTCCCTCGACTCAGATGGTCGGTTGAAGTGGAGATAAATATCTTTCGGATTGAGAAGGTTCACTCTGTCGAAGGAAGAATGCTTCCGTTGGTCATCACCATTCAATACCATTTCTAGCCATGACACTGCACTCCGCACACTTGGGCGGTCCAAAAGAAGCCTACAATTGGAAAAAAATCCATGTGTATCAGAATCTCCTGACCTTGCATGAACTATTATTTAGTGTAGGTTTCTTTTCAGGTAAATCCCCCACATTCCATTTGAAATACTGTCAAGCATCAATGGGTGAGAAAAGCTGTAGGCTGTAGGTAGCTGCAGGTTTACCTGTAGCATTAACGAGGAATTATGGTGCACTTTCTGACTCTGTTGACCCTAATAAATATGCAAAGGAGCGTGAACGAATGAAGTGAACAGCTCCCGCGACCCTTCCCTCTCCCCTCGACCTTCTCCCCCTCGTCCTTCCCCTCGACCTTCTCCCCCTCGTCCTTCCCCTCCTTCATCCCCACATCCATCTTCCCTCTATCCGGTTTCCATTCCCTCTTCCAACTTGTCCCCTCAGGCTACTCCCTCTTCTTCTCAGGCATTCCCCTCAAATGGGATTACAAGAGTGCATCGACTGTGTCCAAACTGTCTGATCCAGCCCTTCCTCACAAGGGAAGGGCAAATACTTAATATCAGATCCAGATATGAGACCACCACCATTCGATAGTGCGCGAAAAGTTGTGCTAGCAGGCCGAAAAGATTTTGCCGACGTCCACACATCTTCGAGGAATCCGACGTCAAAGATTCTGGAGGATTCTGCATTACCCTAGCCACCGCTTCCTCTACCCCAGCCGGCGCCCTTC